>OZ022254.1:891453-983953 GCA_963978915.1 Caenorhabditis parvicauda
GCTCAACAAATCTCACAATCTTTTCTACCGACACTCCACACATTTCATTCGGAGGGACAGTTTTGGTCTCACTGATATGGGACAACTTGTGTTGAACATAAATTCGATCAAATAATGATTCACAATAAAAATTGGACTGTTAACATTCAAAAAAAAGGTCATTGAGAGAGAGAGAGAGAGAGAGAGAGAGAGAGAGAGAGAGAGAGAGAGAGAGAGAGAGAGAGAGAGAGAGAGAGAGAGAGAGAGTGAGAGAGTGAGTGAGAGAGAGAGTGAGAGAGTGAGAGAGAGAGAGAGAGTGAGAGAGAGAAAGAGAGAGAGAGAGTGAGAGAGAGAAAGAGAGAGAGAGAGAGAGAGAGAGAGAGAGAGAGAGAGAGAGAGATGAATTGAAGATAGCGAAAGATAATAGGGCCAAGTGTTCAGCTTCCGGTATACAATGAGAACTGAACAACTTTTTGATAATACATATGTAGTGACTCTGATCCAGGGAATATACAATACATCAAGGAAAAAATACAAATGATGGAGAAATAACAAACTGTGACTGCGGAAGATGTCTCTCGCAGAAAGTTCGGATTTGCCGAGGAGTAATAGAAATGATGACAAAGACAATAAACTGTGGGTCCTGCACTTTCAGAAACGTTAAGAAGGGGGGAAAATGATGAATATAGGGTGAATTTTGACAATGACAGAAAGTAAGTAAGTAAAAAGCTACAAAAACATCGGAGACAATAGAAATGATGACAAAAATACCAAACAATTGGAAAGTTAGATCGATCTATTGAGAAAGGAATCTATGAAGTACTATGGAGAGAAATTGCGATTATCAGTAAAAGTAGCATAAACGTATCAAAAAGTGAAATCTCTCTCGGAAAACTGGAAAAAAACAGAAAAATTTCAATTCTCGAAAAAAAAATTCAGTTTTTCTTCTTGAAAATCATCAAGCTTGCTCAAGTTTAGCTACTGACTAGCTGTAGTCGATCAAAAAGCTGATATCATCGAAAAATTAGAGAAAAAGAGGAAATTTCTTCCAACTTTCCAATTTTTTCCAACTTTTTCTGAACTTTTTTTTTGTAAATCATCCAATTTTATTCATTTGGTGAGCTAAAACGTCTATAGCAGCCAAGAGATGATGAAAAAACTATATATCATGGGAAAAAATTCGGTCCTAACAACCGAAATTTTGGATGAATTGTGGGGAGAATGAGATAGAAAATGTTGAAAATGAGAAAAAGTTGCGACAAAGAAAGGTGGGGCAAAACTTACTCACAGGTCAAAAGTTGTGTAGGTCAAAAATTTTAAGTTCATGATTTCGGTATTTTTCCGATCGATAAATTCAATCAATATTTTCGATCGATAAATTCAATCAATATTTTCGATCGATAAATTCAATCAATATTTTCGATCGATAAATTCAATCAATATGTTCGATCGATAATTTCAATCAATATTTTCGATCGATAAATTCAATCAATATTTTCGATCGATAATTTCAGTCAATATTTTTCGATCGATAATTTCAATCAATATTTTTCGATCGATAATTTCAGTCAATATTTTTTGATCGATAATTTCAATCAATATTTTCGATCGATTATTTCAGTCGATATTTTTCGATCGATAATTTCAATCAATATTTTTCGATCGATAATTTCAGTCAATATTTTTTGATCGATAATTTCAATCAATATTTTCGATCGATAATTTCAATCAATATTTTCGATCGATAAATTCAATCAATATTTTCGATCGATAATTTCAGTCAATATTTTTCGATCGATAATTTCAATCAATATTTTTCGATCGATAATTTCAGTCAATATTTTTTGGTCGATAATTTCAATCAATATTTTTCGATCGATAATTTCAATCAATATTTTTCGATCGATGATTTCAATCAATACTTTTCGAGCAATAGTTTCAATCAATATTTTTCGATCGATAATTTCAATCAATATTTTCGATCGATAATTTCAATCAATACTTTCGATCGATGATTTCAATCAATGTTTTGTGATCGACAATTTCAGTCAATTTTTTTCGATCGATAATTTCAATCAATATTTTTCGATCGATAATTTCAGTCAATATTTTTTGATCGATAATTTCAATCAATATTTTCGATCGATAATTTCAATCAATATTTTTCGATCGATAACTTCAGTCAATATTTTCGGTCGATAATTTCAATCAATATTTTCGATCGATAATTTCAATCAATATTTTTCAATCGATAATTTCAATCAATATTTTCGATCGATAATTTCAATCAATACTTTCGATCGATGATTTCAATCAATGTTTTGTGATCGACAATTTCAGTCAATTTTTTTCGATCGATAATTTCAATCAATATTTTTCTTTGAATAATTTCAATCAATATTTTTCGATCGATAATTTTGATCAATATTTTTCGATCGATAATTTTGATCAATATTTTTCGGTCGATAATTTTGATCAATATTTTTCGGTCGATAATTTTGATCAATATTTTTCGGTCGATAATTTTGATCAATATTTTTCGGTCGATAATTTTGGTCAATATTTTTCGGTCGATAATTTTGATCAATATTTTTCGGTCGATAATTTTGATCAATATTTTTCGGTCGATAATTTTGATCAATATTTTTCGGTCGATAATTTTGATCAATATTTTTCGGTCGATAATTTTGATCAATATTTTTCGGTCGATAATTTTGTTCAATATTTTTCGGTCGATAATTTTGATCAATATTTTTCGGTCGATATTTTTGTTCAATATTTTTCGGTCGATAATTTTGATCAATATTTTTCGGTCGATAATTTTGATCAATATTTTTCGGTCGATAATTTTGATCAATATTTTTCGGTCGATAATTTTGATCAATATTTTTCGGTCGATAATTTTGATCAATATTTTTCGGTCGAAAATTTTGATCAATATTTTACGCTTGATAATTTCAATCAATATTTTTCGATCGATGATTTCAATCAATATTTTTCGATCGATGATTTCAATCGATTAATATATAAATATTTTCGATCGATGATTACAATCAACGATCAGTACGGGAAAACGCTCGGTGTCTGTATGGATCCAAACGAAATTCAAAAATGACCAGTTCGGGCACCGTTTAAAGAGGTACAGACACCAATTTCAAATACGGTATCTGTACGGATTCATACAGATACCGCCTAAACCAATATGGAATCCAGAAACCACAGAGAACCGTTTCTCTGAGCCGATAAAAAATCACTCGACTAAATTTATTCGCTAGAATGACTAGTAGATAATGGTTACAATACCTCGAGAAGTAGCAGGGCAGGAAGTTTGCTTGTGATTCAGAGCTTAGACATGGGTGATGATCGACTCGCCTGTCATTTCTGGCGGCTGTGGTAGTCCCAGAAGTGTCAGGACGGACGGGGCGACGTCACAAAGGGCTGGTGGTCTGCCGTCAGATGTCTGAAATGTGCAGGTGGCTTGGAATACTTGAACTTTCAGTTCAACTTACTCAGTGGCTTTTTAGTCCTGCTATTTTGCTTGGAAATTTCACGCCGTGCTACAAAGACGGGAGTGAGCAACTTGACACATTATAAAATCTTGCTACTCAAGGTAATACCTAACTCCAATGTGTTTTCTGACATCCCACATAGCTTCCTCTACCTGTAAAAAAGTCTGACCTCCGTAAATCGGTTACTTAGTACCGTAGCAGTTTCGCCTTGAAATACAAGAACGATTAAGTGATGCGACTTTTTCTTTCAAAATTCATTTCTCGTTCTTTTCTTTTATGTTTCATTTTTCTGCTTTTCTATGCATATTTTTCAAAGATTAAATAACTTAAATTATAAGGCTCAAAAAAAACAACCAAATCGGAGATCTTTCGAGGTCACACATATCTTCCTCTACCTGTAAAAAAGTCTGACCTCCGTAAATCGGTTACTTAGTTACCGTAGCAGTTTCGCTTTGAAATACATGAACGATTAAGTAATGCGCCTTCAATTTCAATGGACTGAAAGTAAGAATAATTTAAATCCACAAAGATACAACTGTTCGTTGTGAGAGTCCCGACTCCTACCGTACTCATTTTACAAAAATGCGAGTGGCGCGCGTTTGAAATCGGTCAGACGTTTTGCTAGATATGTGCATCCCACAGAATCTTCTCTAATTGTGGCCGTTCCGGCCACCTCCTCCAACTCATTTCTGAAGATTTAGACATACTACTGAAAATTTTCTCCAACGGTATCTACGGTCTACAACAGTTCTGGATGTCTGCAGTGATGAGCTTCTCCTTCTATCGCCTACAGTCCTCATAATTGCTATTCTGTCTTTGATTGCTAACCCTTGTTCTATTAACTATTTTGTTGGGAACCTTCCTGAATACGGTCAAATGCAATTTGTCAGACTACTGGTTGGAATTGATCTGAATATCCTGGTCGAACAACTAACACCAATGTTCTATCATTACTAACACTCATATTCAGTTCCTTTACTCCGGTTATCTTACAAAGCTATCCAACGTACATTTTGAGCAGCTTTTCAAAAAGGTTCTCCTACGGTTCCCAATCCCATTTTTCTGTGCTCGTGGCGGCTATTGCTGGTCGCCATGAAGCTTATGAACTTATTCTCAATGAATAAAGTTATTAATAAAGGTCTCAAGTAACAAGACGTCATGACCGCCGGTTTTAACAATGTGTCAAATTCCTCACTCCCCTCTTCCTAGGACTCCGTGGAAATTTCCTCCAAACTTTCAACTTTCAAAAAAAACCCAAAATTTTACCGCTTTGAACTTGTAGTTGTTGTTGGAAAGGGTCAACGGGACACAGTTACAGGTGTGTGCCGTGTGCTTTCCACCGTCCGGAGCCTTCATCTTTTCCGCGTTTCCGTGGTCCGCGGTAACCAGAAGTGTATAGTTGTTTGCCTGAAATGTACCGATCTGTGGTGGACGACAGGAACTTTGTGCAGTTATAAACAAATTTTATACCTCGACCTCAATTTTTTTTAAAGTTCGATTTTTGAACTGCGACCTTTTTTTTAAATTTAAATCAGGTTTCATTCGATTTTTCTCGAGAAATTTCAACCGTTTTAAGAAATTTCACATCGTATGAACCTTTACTCATGCTTTTCTGTCCATTTTGACACCATCAAAGTGGAAACGAAACAAAACGAACTTTGTACAGTACTGAAAAACTTGAGTACTTCGATATCGATGCAAAAAAAGACGATAGAAGATACCTGACAAGCCTCGAAGATTCTTCCAATGGCTACGTCGGTTGCTTCACACGCAGCAACTGCCGCTTCATAGACTCCAGTGTGTCCGACCATGTCTGGTGGGGCAAAGTTGCACATTACAAACGGATGAGTTCCTGCCTTGATCTGTTCAACCTGAAAGAGTGGATTCAGTCTCTCTCTCTCTCTATCATCAAAATCATACCATCTTGTCGGCTACACCAGCACATGACATTTCTGGTTTCAGATCGTAAGTGGCGACCTTTGGACTGGCAACTAGGCTTCTTTCTTCTCCCTCAAACTGCTTCTCGAGCCCTCCGTTGAAGAAGAAAGTCACGTGCGCGTACTTCTCCGTTTCGGCACAGTGGAACTGGCTCACTTTCTGGAATTTACCGAATCAAAAAATCGTTCATAGAAAAGAATTATTGATGGTTTCATAACGTATTCCATGTGTTAAAGAAATAATAAAAATCGTTCGTTTGCACATTTCAATCAATTTTCTGGGACAGCAAAGGTAGAGAAATTAATTTTTTGATCTAAACTGACTAAACTTTGATCTACTTCGAGAACATCAAAAAAAGTTCAAAATTCTCAAGAAATTTCTTCTTGAGGAAAGATTTCAAAAAACTGATAAAATGATTTGAAAATATTTCAGTTCCCAAAACTCAGGGAAACTGTTCGGTGTCAGTATGGGTCACACTCTGCATCACAAGCAAACATCCTGTCCTGCTACTTCTACTTACGATGATATTACGTCGGGCTCTCCCTGTACTATAGAGCGCGTTTGCACTCTTTTCCCCTTTTTGTTTTTTTTTTTACTTCCCCCTTTCCTTTATCTTCTCAAACTTCAATCTTATTCAATTTTTTTTCAAAAAGACAACAACCTAGTCAAAATAAAATTTTTTTGCTGTCGAAGGCAGTACATCATTTTGAACATGACAAACTCCAACCGATTTTATCCAAATTTTTAAAATTCAGGTACGACACGGGAAAAGATTGATCATCCACACTTCATCCATGTTACACGAAGAGTTCAATCTTGACTTTTCGTAATTCCAAGTCGCTCGGAATTATTGAATCAATTCGTGAGTTTGAGCCTTCCTCGAAATGAAGAATATTTTGTTTTGATTTCATTTTCTGAAAGTTTAACAGTTTTTTCAGATAAATGAGATGCATTCATCGGATTGCTGGTCTCCTACTCAATGATTCATCAATCGGAAGCTGTTGTCTAAACTATTTTTACTTTTGGTGAGTCACATTTTTGAAGAAAATTATACAAACTTCTCTTTTATTCTAATAAATTTAGTGAAAACTAAATTGAAAGCATTGTTTGTATCAATTTTCATACCAGCTTGCTGGCCGACTGTCAGAATATGTGGGCAATATAAATAAAGTTTAAACCCTTTTTACAGATGAATATGACTGGTTCTGCTTCTCGACTACTATCCCTATATCTATTGGAAGTTAATAATTTGAAATTTCTTCGATTATATGTTTATTATAATAAAAAAGTACGAGACGATGGATGAATCTATACAGAAATATCGAAGTAGGAATATTTACTCGTCATTCTAGCAGTCCCACGTCTGGCTGTTTTCCTCGTTGTTGTCTTCAAGTCACGGATGGAATCTTCTCATATCTGGAAATGAATATTTCCTGGCTTTTGTATAACCGGAACCAAACAATCTTGCTGTTCATGAATGTAATAATTTTTAAACGTATGCGTTCTTCATAATGCTTTTGATCATGAATTCGGTCGCTGTACAAACGTTTCACTAGTGTACAAAGCGGTATCTGAAGAGCTGGCCTCGGCTATTATAGTTCCTTATGTTAGTCATTTACTTTAGCCTAAGTCACTTCTTGTTCAGCTTTGTTTCAAAGATAGAATGACATGAGATTAGATTTATTTTTTGATTTAATTAATATAACTTACTGACCGAAGTTCGTGTTCCGGAAAAATCTAACTGGAACTTCTTCCGATTGATGAATCATTGAGAAAAACACCAGCAATCTGATGAATGCATCTCATCTATCTGAAAAAAAACTGTTAAACTTTCAGAAAACGAAATCAAAACAAAATATTCTTCATTTCGAGAAAGGCTCAAACTTACGAATTGATTCAATAATTCCGGGCGACTTGGAATTTCGAAAAGTCAAGATTGAACTTTTCGTGTAACATGGATGAAGTGTGGATGATCAATCTTTTCCCGTGTCGTACCTGAATTTTAAAAATTTGGATAAAATCGGTTGGAGTTTGTCATGTTCAAAATGATGTACTGCCTTCGACAGCAAAAAAATTTTATTTTGACTAGGTTGTTGTCTTTTTGAAAAAAAAATTGAATAAGATTGAAGTTTGAGAAGATAAAGGAAAGGGGGAGGTAGAAAAAAAACAAAAAAGGGAAAAGAGTGCAAACGCGCTCTATAGTACAGGGAGAGCCCGACGTAATATCATTGTAAGTCTACTTCTCGAGGTATTGTAACCATTATCTACTAGTCATTCTAGCGAATAAATTTAGTCGAGTGATTTTTTATCGGCTCAGAGAAACGGTTCTCTGTGGTTTCTGGATTCCATATTGGTTTAGGCGGTATCTGTATGAATCCGTACAGATACCGTATTTGAAATCGGTGTCTGTATGGCTTCAAACGGTGTCCAAATTGGTAATTTTTTGAATTCCGTTTGGATCCATACAACCACCGAACGTTTTCCCTGACGAGGGAATGCCACCAAGGGGCCACGAAATTATACATTCTGACTGGTCTCCTAGGTTTTCGAATATGGTGAAAATGATAGGACCGGTCTCAAAAGTTGCTTCATCGACCTGGTTTTTGAGTTACGGTCGATGTCATTTTTACATGTAAATTTGCAATAAATCGCGTACACCCTCGTTTCTGCGCATCAACGCAAGGTTGTTTCAAAATTTTCGTATTGCGTCGCCTAGTGGTTAAGATCTAGGACTCACGCTATTGCTTTTGCGGGTTCGATTCCCATCAAGTACCATTTTGTTTTGCTATTACATTAGAGTTGTAAATTTTCAAAAAACAGGTTCTAAAGTTGTTCTCATCGATTCTATGGTTTTTGATTCGTGAGTTTGCAGTTAGTTTGAAATCTGCTCCAAAACTTTGGGTGGACCGGCATTGGACCGCAGATGGGCGACAGTCGTCCCGGACATGTGTCGTCCAATTACGGTCCAATGCCGGTCCATTTACAGTCCATCTGTCGCCCGGATGAAACGGGCGACACATGTCCGGGACGATAGTCGCCCATTACACGAAAAGTTTTGGAGCTGTAGATCAGTTATAAACTACCAGCAGATATTCCTCGCTACGCTTGGGCAGCTGCAGTTATTTCGCTAACGCTCCAAAACGTTTTTTTTCAAAATAAATTCACCATTCATCCATCCCTATCTCTCTCTCTCTCGCTCTCTCTCTCTCTTTCTCTCTCTTTCTCTCTCTCTCTCTCTCTCTCTCTCACTATCTCTCTCTCCCACTCTCACTCCCCTCTCTCTTTACACTAGGTAACATATCAAGTTAGAAAGATGAAAACATAAGAAAGGTGACAACTCTAATGTAAAAGCAAAACAAAATGGTATTTGATGGGAATCGAACCCGCAAAAGCAATAGCGTTAGTCCTAGATCTTAACCACTAGGCGACGCAACACGAAAATTTTGAAACAACCTTGCGTTGATGCGCAGAAACGAGGGTGTACGCGATTTCTCGCAAATTTACATGTAAAAATGACACCGACCGTAACTCAAAAACCAGGTCGATGAAGCAACTTTTGAGACCGGTCCTATCATTTTCACCATATTCGAAAACCTAGGAGACCAGTCAGAATGTATAATTTCGTGGCCCCTTGGTGGCATTCCCTCGTGAGAAACAAAATATGGAAATGACATTTCTCGAGAGAATTAAAATCAACCTGCTCAGCGAGCCACTCTGCCAGAACGTTCTTGTTGCTCGCTGGTGGGAACAACGACTTGAATGGGAACTCAGCCTTGTACTGGGTCATTCCAAACACTTCCAGGTTGGCTGGATGTGGCAGCTTCGAGTTGCAGTCCTTGTATCTGTAACAGAGAAGGTACTTGAACAAGGTTCCAGATTTCTATTAGAAACATTAGCCTTCTCCACAATTGTATCGAACTATATCTTCGAATCCTGATTTCATTGAAAATATTTGAATTTCGAGTGGGCATAAAATAGAGTAACGCTACTGTAAAATCGAGGCAATCTCTTAGAACTTCAGACGATTTATGACATTCTTTCATAATTAATGTTTTAAATTTCATCATTCCGACGAATTCAACAGATTTACGATTAAATCTTGTCGAAATACAACGTTTTGTCAACGAAATTTTCAGTGATAAAGTTTCTTTTCAACGAAATTTACCTCTCGAGACCAATCACCTCGGAGATTTCACGCATACGGTCAGCACGGTAGTCAAAGAAGATTACGGTATCTCCGTTGGAGACACGTCCCTTCTCTCCTGAAAATTCATTCAACCGGCATTCGCATCCCATTTTGTTTACAGGGTCATGACTCTGCTCGGAACATGCCAGTAACCTTTTTTGTAGGCATGGGTTGAGCCTTACCCTGACCCAAACCTAACCTGAGTCTTGAAAAAGAGGTTTTCATGGTACCACGCATCTCGTTTTCACGTTTGAAAAAATAGAATGCAACCGGAAGCGGGATGCGACGAACTTTTTACGAAAAACCCATGCAACACTAGTTCCTTCTCTCAATTTTTCCTAATCGACAACAATTACCTTGAAGAATAATCGGCTTGAGGAACTCGTCCGTACAAGCTGACTACAAGCTGGTTCAGGACTACAAGCTGGTTCAGGACTACAAGCTGGTTCACCAGGACTACAAGCTGGTTCACCTTCACGTGGTGTGGTCCGTCAACGATGCAAACGTCGACATGAACAATCGACAACGAACCAAGAAACCAGCAACCCGACTACCACTCGCCGTCGCCGTGTTCAAGCGAAACGGAGTGAAAAGCCCGGAGGCCCTGCAAGCCGCACCGGGTTGTCAACCCTTCAAACCGCAAAAAGAAACTTACAAAGAGGAAAAACCGGATCTATAAACCCTGCTGCCACCACTATTCCACCAGTCACGGCTCGCGCTGATGGGATAGGGCAGCAGGTTCTGACAACGAGCCACGGACCGGCCAACCAACTGACACCAGCCAAGCAACCCAGAGGAACAAGGAAAATTTTCGCAAAGACAAGAATTGGCTCAATCAACGTGAGGACAATGGGCAGCGATCAACACATACTAGCCCTCGATAAGATGTGCACGGAAGCGCGATGTCTAGTCTCTGCCCTCCAGGAGACGAAGATCACGGCGAATCAAAGCGTACAACTAACCTCTGGCAACGTACTTATACTGAACACCCGAAGCACTCGTCAACCTGGTCTAGGATTTTGGATAAGGCAGGACCTCGCCCAAAACATCTTAGAAATAAAAGAAATATCAACAAGAATCATGGCACTCATCGTAAAAATCAACAATAGGAAGGTCACGCTCATCAACGTGTACGCACCAACTACGGCCGCAGCACCTTCCACAATCGACGAGTTCTACCGAGATTTGAAGAAACTGATGCACGACAAGATGACTAGGAACACCCGCAACAACACCACAATTTTGATGGGCGACTGGAACTCAAGCATTGGAGAAACAGACGCAGGAGACTTCTATCCAACGATGGGAAGATACGGCACTGGGAAGCGGAATCTCAATGGAGATGCCCTCGTCGACTTCGCCGAGAGCCAAAGTCTCAGCATCATCAACACTTTCTTCAAAAAGAAAAAGTCGAGGAAATGGACGTACCGAGGGACTCAGAATGGCGCAGAAACAGAGATTGACTTCTTTCTGTGTCGAAGGAGGGACATCATTAAGGACATCGACACCTTCAACTCGACCTTCAATCTCAGCGACCACAGACTTCTGATCGCATCACTGTACATAGACAACAAATACGAAAAGACTCGTCAGTACTCCAAAAATGCAGCGTACGCGGTGAAGAACGAGAAGAAGACGATATGCACCGACAAGTACCAAACTGAAATAATCAGAAGACTCAATGAAGGAAGCTACGCGATTCCACGTCCTCTCAGCGTCCAGGACCACTACAACACCATCCTGAACGTATGCAGCACCGCCGCCGATATCGCTGGTCAGGAAATCCCCAAACGAAGATCACTCAGCTCCACGACAGTTGACCTTCTCAAAATACGCGCCCAAGTCTCGGCCAACCCACAATCTACTCTGGCTGAACGACAGGAAGCTAACAAGAAGGCAAGAGATGCGTATGAACAAGACATTGCGAGGTGGGAAGAAGAAGCCTTGGAACATGCCCTAGAGCACAGGAAGTCAATCAAACAGGTCAAAAGGAAGTTCCAGCTCAGAGAGCTCCCCCTTCACAAACTCAAAAGAAATGATGGTTCGTGGACAAACGACAGAAACGCCATACGAGAAGAAGTCAGAAACCACTACGAATCGACATACAGCAAGCAGCAAAACTTCCCTCCAGCGACCAAGCATGAGTCACTTCTGGAAAACGAAGAAATTCCACCACGAATCCTGGAATCAGAAGTAGAGCATGTGATCAAATCGCAAAAAAGGAAAACTGTTGGAGGTACAGACAACATGTCCGTGGAGATGTTAAAGAAGGCACCCCAACAGCTCATTAGGGAGCTCACCGATCTCTTCAACCACGTGCTCAGAACCGGAACCGCACCATCACAATGGAGTGAGACTAGAATCTGTTTGCTGCCGAAAAAATCCAAACCTGAAACTATGAACGACTACCGACCGATCTCGATCATCTCTGTTCCGGCGAAAATTTTCACCTCCATTCTGACCAGGAGAGTAAAAACAAACGCCGAGGAATACATCGAGGAGAGTCAAGCTGGATTTCGAGCTGCAAGATGCTGCATGGACAACATTCACACCTCCTCACAATTGATTGAGAAGTGTCATGAGTATGCCATCCCGCTAGCAATCGCTGCAGTGGACTTCAAAGCAGCTTTTGACTACATCGACTGGTCTGCCGTAGAAGAAGGACTCCTCGCAGCTGGTGTTAACGCCTACTACATCAAGGCACTGGCCATCACCAACGCAGAAGCCACGGCGAGGATCCCTGTGCATGGGAAGAACATCGACGTTCAAGTAAAGAGAGGTGTACGACAAGGGGACTGCTCCTCACCGACACTCTTCTCCCTGGCTCTTCAGCATGCACTGGACAGAATAAATTGGGAAGACAGAGGGATCAAAATCAACGGAGAAAGACTAGCTCACCTGGAATTCGCCGATGATCTTCTTATATTCGCAAACTCGTGTAAAGAGCTGGAAGAGCAACTTAACGACATCAGCCGCGAAGCCAAGAAGTCGGGTCTCATCTTCAACTACAACAAAACTGTGGCATTAGTGAACGACCACGCCCATATTGAACCAATCGTTTGCGACGGTTACGACATTGCTGTAGTCAAAGAAACTCGTTACCTTGGAAAGATCCTGAAGCACAAGATCCCACTCAAGAAGGCCACAACGAAGAAAGACGAGGTCCAACTGTACCCTGAGACATCAAGACGGATTCGAGCAGGATGGGCCGCCTACAGCAATATCAAGGAAGCGATCAAGCTCACTGGTAACAAGGTCAAAAAGAAAGAGCTGCTGAACCAATGCGTCATCCCAGCTTTGCTCTACGCAACAGAAACCTGGCAATTGCTTCTGTCTGAGATAGGAAGACTGCAACGCACGATGAACAAAATATGTGAAGACGCAGACGTCGACTCTGATGATTTTGTTATTCTGAAACGAATCACGGAACGGAAGCTAGCGTGGGCAGGGCATGTCGCTCGACAACCGCCTACCCGATGGTCAAGAAAAGTCACCGAGTGGACACCTCTGGGACAGAAAAGGAAAGCAGGTAGACCTCCTCTGAGATGGAGCGACGACATCATCAAAGCGAGAGACGACTTTCTTCACATCCGTTCTATGTCTGGTCAGAGAAGACGTGCTGGCATACTGGTGAGAAAGACTCCGTGGTCAACGTTGGCAAAGGACCGTTCAACCTGGAAGTTTCTGATCCACGCCGTCACATGACAACGCGAACAATGGATCTCTGAAGTATCTGAAGTAAGTATCGAGACCAATCACCTCGGAGATTTCACGCATACGGTCAGCACGGTAGTCAAAGAAGATTACGGTATCTCCGTTGGAGACACGTCCCTTCTCTCCTGAAAATTCATTCAACCGGCATTCGCATCCCATTTTGTTTACAGGGTCATGACTCTGCTCGGAACATGCCAGTAACCTTTTTTGTAGGCATGGGTTGAGCCTTACCCTGACCCAAACCTAACCTGAGTCTTGAAAAAGAGGTTTTCATGGTACCACGCATCTCGTTTTCACGTTTGAAAAAATAGAATGCAACCGGAAGCGGGATGCGACGAACTTTTTACGAAAAACCCATGCAACACTAGTTCCTTCTCTCAATTTTTCCTAATCGACAACAATTACCTTGAAGAATAATCGGCTTGAGGAACTCGTCCGTCTCGTTGGCTGCGTATCTGGCCTTGACGAGGTCGACGACGTTGGCTTCGGTCGCTGCTTCACCAACACCTCCAATCATTCCCTCGTACGCCACGTTGATTCTTTCCCATCTTGAGTCACGGTCCATCGCGTAATATCTGCAGTTAGCATGTTTTTTGGACTACAGACTTCAAGCCGTTATAGGCCATCTATCAGGAAAAACAAAACTGATCAGACCTGGTAACTTGAGTAAAAACCTGGCAGTCTCATAAAAGATCTGATTTTTCTCTCAAAATAAAACCCTGTCAAGTGTGGACCACTCAAATTAAAGGTTTTTTTAAAGACCTGGATATCTAAAAACCAGGTCTTGCCATAGTTTTGCTCACGTTCAGCAGGTCTCACCAGCCTTTTTCCTGAACTCATCGTATATCATTTGAAACTCAATTCGAAATCGGTTTTTGCTAATTTCGTTGCAAATGCAAGTTTGATTTTTTTAAAAATAGTATTATTGTATCAATGTTATGCAGTCTTCTAGAACAACATCGATCATTTCTACAGGAAAACAGTTGTTTTACCGGGCGTTTCCCAAACTGCCGTCCAAAACTTCAAAAAGGAAATTCTTGTAAAATAATACAACTTGTTTCATTTTGCTTCACTCAATCATTTTAAAATCGCCTTTTTTCTTCATATCATATACTAATCTTGTTCAATTTCACCTATCTGGACGACGAAATGGCTTAACTGACTGGCTAACGGATCGATCTTGGAACCACGTCACTACATCACCGACGTTGCTTTGAGAAGCAAGCCGAGCTTACACGGGCTGACTGACAGACTGATCTTCGAAACCACGTCACCACATCACCAATATTACTGCGAGATGCGAGCCGATCTTTGTACACTCACCAAAAACACAGCGAGAAACAACTAAAGAACACTGAAGTCACACCAGATATGCGTCATATTAATTAATAGCCAGTTTATGCTTAGAAATTGTCTCTTATTATGATAATTGGTCTGGTCTTCTTTTGTTTGTTACTGTTAATCAACACAAGCCAGTAAAGGAAACCCGACAAGCATACTCTTTGCAGACTTTCTGATTCCGTTTTTGAAAGCAAAAATCAACCTTCCAACAATGGTGGCGAGCTTTCCGTAGGCTTGTTGCTGCAGGTAATCCAACGTCTTCTGCAGGAAGCCGGCTCCGCTGGTTGGCGATGTGTCACGGCCGTCTCCGTAGAAGTGAATGTACAGCTCTGGCACTTGGAGCTCCTTGACCGCCTTGATGAGGGCGAAAAGATGGTCTGTAAATCTTGAGTCATTGCGGAACCAGCAGGTAGTCCTTCATGCCAAATTAGGTGAAATTCTTGCCAAATGCGGTGAATCCAGGTCATATTAGGCGAAATACTGGTAAACAAACCGAGCTAAAGGTGGTCGTCATCGATTAGACGCATTGCACGCAAATTATATTGAACAAAAATTCGCTTTAGGGCGCGTTCGCACATCAATTTTTTTCAATCTTTTGTCCTATTTTTCTCATCCTAACAAGCGAATTTGTTTCGCCAATTGCTGTTGAAAAAATGCAAATCGTGTAACTTTCCTTCGTAACTAGCTTTTTAACATGAATTTTGAAAAAAAAAACGTCAGAGAAAAAAGTTTTTAAACTACAGTAACTGTAATTTGATCTACAGCGGTGCAGGATTCACGAAGGGGCGGAGTTTGTGCTCGTTGCCAATTGGTCGCCTCCCCTCGCTGCTTGATCCGACACTTTTCTACTGCGCTTAGAGCGGTGTCGTAAATCAGAGTTTTTTCGGGCTGAACTTTAGTCAATTTTCAATTCAATTCCCTTTTTTTACCTCAGAGTTTTCTTTTAAAATTTCAAAAACATACCAATGTGAGAGTGAACTCCACCATCGGACACCAAACCGGCAAGATGAAGTCTTCCGTTGGTCGACTTGGCGCGGTTGGCTGCGGCGATCAGATTCTCATTCTTGACCTGAAACACCGAGATTTAATCATTTCTCGGAAAAAGATCAAAATTTGACTTCCAAGGTTAATATCATACGAATTATCGATGATGGTGTGGTTAAAAGGGTTAACCCTGCATGCCAAGGTTATAAGGAATTCCGAAATTCGTGAAAAACATAGCACATAATTTCCTCTACCTGTAAAAAAGTCTGAGCTCCGTAAATCGGTTTCTTAGTTACCGTAACAGTTTCGCTTCGAAAAACATGAACGATTAAGTAATGCGCCTTTAATTTCAATGGACTGAAAGTAGGAATAATAATTTAAATCCACAAAGATCTAACTGTTCGTTGTGAGAGTCCCGAGCCTACCGTACTCAGTTTACAAAAATGCGACTGCCGCGAGTTTGAAATCGGTTAGACTTTTTGCTAGATATGTGCATAGGAAAACACAATAAAAACCCTTAGCTAATCAGTTTTGGTGATCTAATGTTAAGAACGAGCGTCCATACGATTTATTTGAGTTTTACAATATCTTTGAGGACTTCTTTGCACTTTCGACTTCCGTTTTTAAAAATTTAACTTTTGTGCAACTCGTCTGCATAGGTTATTCTCGTGAAGAATTCTCACTCAATTTTCTCGATTATTCACTTTTCCTATTGATATTTTGCGTTCCTGGCTCCAGCTTCCGAACCATAGGATGTTTTGAGTTGCGATATGATGTATTGTTCAGACTAATCACTATGAAACTTTGACTCAAAAATATACGCAGAATTTTTTTTCAACCTAAAAAAAGTGAGTAGTTCTCACTTGCTAACCCATGGTATTGATTCGATTTTCGAAAAAATGAACGTTTTCTACAGAAGGAGACAATCAAAAACTCACAAGTTCATTCTTTTTGACAGCCAGGTTGATTCTGACAATGTCCTGGTAGATGACCCTTCCTGCTCCAATGTTCAAATGGCCGACTTCCGAATTTCCCATGAGCCCTTCCGGCAGACCTACGTGCAGTCCGTGGGCTTCGATCTGAGCCCAGTTGCCGGAGCACAATTTGTCCATCACTGGGGTCTTGGCGTTGAGGATTGCGTTACCGTATGGGTCAGAGCTGATGCCCCATCCGTCGATGACAATCAAGCAGACCTTGTTTGCGACTTTTGAGTTGTTAGCCATATTTCTGTAGAATGATTGAATTTAGAGATAGACAAGTTTGAAAGGACTGAAAACGATGTTCGTTAAATTCGAGAACTGAGAAAGAAAGAAAGAAAGAGAGAGAGAGAGAGAGAGAGAGAGAGAGAGAGAGAGAGAGAGATAGGAAGAGAGAGGGATGGGGAGAGAGAGTGTGTGTGAGAAAGATGGATAGAAATATTAAAAGAGAGAGTGAGTGAGACAGATGGATAGAAATAGAAAAAGATAGATAGAGACAGAGAGAGAGACTAGGAGAAAAATATGACGCAAGACAAACTAAGAACAGTTCTTGCGTCTCTGTGACGAACAAAGTGTAAAAAAAACTAATTCACACTTGGTTGTAAATAATTAAACTCTGAAACGAACAAAATCGTGAAAACTCAAAAGGTGCCGCGGAAAACGGTGATGTTTGCTCAAACTTGAACAAAGAAACGTGGTTTCGGCATGGGTATGACGCAATTTGGGTTGGACACTGTTTGAGAGTTGATCGAAATGAAGATTATGAGATTCGAGTCGATTCGGGAAATGAAAAGGAAAGAGATTGAGCGGGCGAGAGGGAGAGCGATGGAGGCAAGTGTGTTGTTGTTTTCTTTGACACTCTCGTTTCACAGCACTATTCTACATAACTTTTTTCTGTTAGGGCAGAATGTTGGAACGTGCGTTTTGGCAAGTTTATCAGTCCTCCATGATATTTTCAAGTCATTCGGTAGACCCAACTACAACGACGACGTTCCGGTGACAACAAGGCGGAATCATTATACTGTCGCCATTTTTGTAGAGTACACTGACGAGGACAAAAAGATTATGAAGATTTTGAAAAAAACACTGCGCGTTTGGAATTTACTCAGTTACTTCAGAAAGGGAAAACGACTTCACTCAGTGATTTTCCACCAGATTGTTGAAAGCCAAATCAAATTCGAAAATGAGGGTAAATGGAGGTTGGGAACTATTCTCTGGTATCGGTATCCAATAGTTTTCGGTACTTATTCAAAAAAAGAGCACACACCGAGCTAAAGAAGGTCTACATCGATTAGTCGCGTTGCAGCAAAATTATATTGAAAAAAAATTCGCTATAGAGCGCGTTCGCACATCAATATTTTTTTCATTCTTTTGTCTTATTTTTCTAAAGTTAACAAGTGGATTTGTTTCACCGATTGCTATTGAAAAATTGTAAATCATGTAACTTTTCTTTGTAACTAGCTTTTTATCATGAACTTCGAAAAAACGCATTCGAGAAAAATTTTCAACTACAGTAACTGTAATTTGATCTACGGCAAAACGGGATTTACAAAGGGGCGGGGTTTGCACTCGCTGCTTATTGGTCGCCTCCCCTCGCTGCTTATTGGTCGCCTCCCCTCGCTGCTTGGTCCTACACTTTTCTACTGCGCTTAGCGCAGTGTGGAGCACTAAAAACGATTCGTTGCCCGAGGGCTGAGAACACTGCTCGACCGGCGCTGAATCACCGCCTCTATGGCGTTTTTGCTATTGGTTGTGGCAAAAACGCCACAGAGGTAATGATTTTTTGCCGCGCGGAAGAATCGGTCAGATGGGACTCTCAACCTCAACTGACACGACAGAGGTACAAAAAAGAGAATCATTCGAAAGTCAAAACAACCGTTATCAAGCAGAGATACGTATGGTGCCGGTTGACCAGTTCGGTTCATCGAACACTTTCATCGGAAATCGTTTATAAACATGTGCAGAGAACAGTAACAACTTAATCTAGGTCTATTCGAAAACAAAAGGAAGAGAGAAGAGTCTACTCAACAGAAAGAAATGCAAAATGACTACGAATGAGTCTTGTCAGCCAGCTCTGACGTGTAATATTCGACGTGTACTTTGTTTGTTGGTCGGAAAACCTTCTTGTCTGCAAGCGAGATGACGTTCCCTGCGTCGAGACCGTAGAATACCTAAAAAAAAACGTTTCTATGATACAAAGGAGAGCTTCTGCCACTCTCTCTCTCTCACCCATTCGCAAGCAGTGATCTCTACAGTAACTCGCGACTTTACTTTTAATTTTTGTGAGGAATGTTAGAACTTTTTTACTTCAAGGGCTCGTTAGTGACAGTTAACACATTTTAAACTTGAAAATAAAAATTAATACGGGAAAGTGAAACGAGAATATCGATTAGCCCCTTGTCCCCCGTAAACCTACACAAAACATTCTATGACCGGGGGTATGTCTCTGTGCTCTCTCTCTCTCTCATTTGTCTCTGTGTCTCTCAGTCTCGATGCTATCTCACCGATGCGCATAAACATGGAGATCTAGAGGGTAATCACTCTCCCAATAGGTCAATTTCCATTCAAAAATTAAATTTTATTCAAATTTCAACAGAATATATTCTTCATTGAAAAAAGAGTCATTTTCTACAGACCGAACAGAATTCAGATTGTTATACTTAATGATATATCCGACAATTCTGTCTAATACTCAGACACACCTTTCTTAGTTTACCTGCGTTTCTAATACATTTACAAAAGTTTTTTCCAGCTCATTATAAAAGTTGAATTATTGTTGGCTGCAGATTGCAGATCAAGTTCAGAACATGACGTGGGTAATGTTGGTTTTTTGGCGATTTTTGAAAAACGTCTCTCAACAACAATTGACGTTCAGCGTGATTCAAATCCAGAGTTGGGACCTATCCACATGTGTTAAGTTGTTAAATGTTGTTTAAAGTGAGACATTTTAATTTAAAAAATGACAAAAAACGCGAAAATTTTCTACATGAAAAGTTTATTATTTGACCTGCTTAACACATCTGGATAGGTCCCAACTCTGAATGTGAATTACGCTGAAGGTCAATTCCTGTTTAGTAGTACATCAGGCTCTTTAAGCGACATGAATACGCAAAATTTAGATGAATCAGCTCATCTACTTCCATTTCAAGAATATCAAAATCGTTGAGTTTCTAAGCGTCTATTTTTAGCACTCATCACACATCAAAGACTAACACTCTTACATGATAAATCAATACCACGAATAACACCGTTTCGTCACTTCGATGTTATTTGACCCGTTTCAAGATAGATTACCTGGTTAACTTTCTTATCTTCCGTCTTGGCTGTCACTTCTGGTAGTTTGTAGCCTCTGACATCTGCCATTCTCTGCCGTGCCGCATGCAAGTCCTCTGGTGAACACAGGTATCCTCGGTTTTCGGGGTTCATGTAGTACCTGGAAAATATCGATTTTTTCTTCGTAGATACAGAGAAAACTTTGAAAATTATTTTTTTAGTTGTCTGAAATATTTTTCGATATTTTTTCCAGAAATATCACCAGGATTAAAAATATCGCCCGAAAAAATTCAGAAGGAATTTTAAAATATTCGTCTTGGATTACGGTTTTAAATCCTGCCCGATTTTGACGCGTGCGGCTTTTCAGTACCGCGCGGAAAAAAACTGTCGCTAATACTCTACCCCTATGTCGTTTTTGTTGTTAGTTGCGACAAAAGTCGTCATTAAACTGCCGCCACAGCGCCAAGTCCGTCGAGCGTGATTTCTAACCATCTTTGATTGAAAATTGGTCAGAAGTTTATGAAAATAGTTTTTTCAATAGAGACTTTTCTTTGAATATTTTTAAAATCTCACTCAATAAGGTTGGGTGGAGGCGCTTTCCTTTGTGGAATGGGATTTCCTTTCTGGAACCAGTCAACTGGGTTCACCGCCGCTTCAAGAGACGTCACGTCAAAGTACGCCGTGCGAATTCTTCCGCCCGCTCGTTCAATAGCCGCGATGGCTGACTGCGTCGCGTATTGGACTTCAATGTCCACCGCGTATGGAAAGATATCGGCTCCCTGAATGTTCAGTGTTAACTGGAACGTCGTTCTCGATCACCTCTTGAGTCAGATCGAACCCGTACTGTCTGATTCTCGGATTCAGACTGAACTTTTGGGTTGCACATAATGCTGCGATGTCGATTGGTCTGTCCGGAGAGATCCATCCCAGGTCGATCAAACGGCACAGTTCGACTAGAGACAGGGGGATGTACTCCCGACGGGTACTAAAATCAATATTTAAATCTTATTCGATATTATCCCGAGGAACTTAATTTGGCATGTAGTCCCCGGGAGTAGAAAAATACTTTTGTGCACTTGGTCTCCCAGGGGGCGAAGCCCCCGGGAGTAGAGAAATACTTTTGTGAACCTGGTCTCCCAGCGGGCGAAGCCCTCGGGAGTAGAAAAATACTTTTGTGCACTTGATCTCCCAGGGGGGCGAAGCCCCCGGGAGTTGAGAAATACTTTTATGAATCTGGTCTCCCAGGGGCGAAGCCCCCCGGAGTAGAGAAATACTTTTGTGAACCTGGTCTCCCAGCGGGCGAAGCCCTCGGGAGTAGAAAAATACTTTTGTGCACTTGATCTCCCAGGGGGCGAAGCCCCCGGGAGTTGAGAAATACTTTTATGAACCTGGTCTCCCAGGGGCGAAGCCCCCGGGAGTAGAGAAATACTTTTGTGCACTTGCTTTATCGTTCGCCGGGGAACCCAGGGGCGAAGCCTCTGAAACAGAAAAACTTGAAAGAAAGTATCTTATATGAAAAAAATTATTTCCTGCGGTTGAGTTTATCGGTAGCAAATAAAACGAGCATCCAAAAAACACGCGAAACGCCTGAGCGCAGCGAAGGTTCAACAGCTAGTTTAAATCTTATTCGATATTATCTCGAGAAACTTAATTTGGCATTTAGTAAAAAGCATCCCGTTACAAACATTTATAACTTTGCTGGGAACATCCCAATCTTCTTGTTTTTAGGCTCAGGTTAAACCTTAAGCTGACCCGCACCTAACATAAGCCTAAAAAGAGATGTCCACCATGGTACCACGCACCACGTTCGAAAAAAACAGGATGAATTTTACTGAATACTATTCAACCTTTCAATTTAAAACAATCAGATAAAATATTTTTCACATCAGAGTTGCACGGAATTCTGACCTCCGACTTCCGCCCTTTTTTCACTTCCGACTTCCGTCAAAAAAATCATTTTTCCGTGAAAAATGACGAAAAAACCGTGAAGTCGTTTCTACTCAGTCTTGAATTGACCTATCACCTGTTGAGAATGCGCGAATATACAATATATCTGGGTTTTTCAACTTTTTTTGCCCGACTACAGTTGAAAAAATTCTACTTCCGACTTCCGCCCTTTTTTCCCTTCCGTCTTCCGACTTCCGTTTAGAAATTTCACTTCCGTCTTCCGTTTTGAAAAATTTTACTTCCGTGCAACTCTGGTTCACATGTTGAGTGACTGTCTTCATTTTTTTAAAGACTCTATTCTAAAAATGTAATTTACAGCAGAATTCGTTTAATCTACATCTCTTTTTGATCTGAAAACGAACTTTATATCCGCATTTAGATGCCTTTCACCAGGGAACATCCTTTGCCATGGACGGAAGAAATCACCCCACACCCATCCGAGTGGCGGCTTGGCTGCCCGTTCAAGAGCTCCTTGTGTGTGTCCCAGTTGATTGTTCGCTTTTCTTATTTGGCGGCCCGAGGTTCTAGCACCAACGTTGTCTCGGAGATCCTGAATTCTTCATGAAAATAGTACTTTAAAAACGGCTTCATTGGTCTGAATTGTTCGGATAGAACTACTAACACTGAATTCATTACTTTTTTCAACGGTGATCTGGCAAATATCTTTCTCACTTTTTGCATTTAAAAAATTGTCTGTCCTGACCAAACAGCTCTTTTACATAGGTTTCAATTCTAGTCTCCATACCCAATGGCTCACGGGCACACACCAACTATTTCTGGTTCGGTTTTGTGCTTCTTTGTAACTTTTTTATGCTCGAAATTCAGGCTCACACCTCCTGGACGTCACATTTTCGAACAGCATTGTCTCGAGCAAATTCCTATGAGCGAAGATCTCATTATCAATTATTCACTATAATAATAATTAATTAATAAAAACTACACAGAATTGGCTTCACTTTGGGCACAAGTATCAACTTTTTAAATTATACCTACTTTCTTTAAAAACTAAAAATATTACCTGCAACCGAATCCTTGACGACTGCTCCACAATCTTCAATGCCTTCTCTTTGGCTGAAGTTGCAGCTCTTGACATCTAGACATCCTGTATTATCAATATAAAAATAGGCGTTGACAGATAGATTTCCAGAGGAAAACTGGTGGAATTTGATATGAAATTTTACAAAAAAAAAGTTTATTTTATATCACCAGCTTGGAATGAATGTGTAAAAAATGTCAATAAATATTACAGGGAAATAAGTTAAAAACAATCCATATATCCGTATAATAAGTGTCTCTTATGCACCGATTGACTGAAAAGAGAGAAGAAATTAGTGAAATCGACTCGAGATAACCCTACTTTTTGAAAGAAATCATGTAAATTTTCGCGTTCTAGTGTTACCTAGCTTGTTTGCCCAATTTGAAGTAACCAAGATAACAAAATAACTCTGAAAATGTAATTTTGGAAAGGAACCATGTGAAAATGGGTCCTCGAGCTTAGGGAGTGGTCCATACTTTTAGTAAAAAAAAGATTTTTTCTACAAGTATAGGTAGTTCTTACCATTTCAGTTATGATTTGTTGAAAAGCAGGTTCCACTCGAGAAAATTTCATTCATTTCTGTACAAAAATCACCGTGTTTTGGCCCGGAAATGATGGCTATCTGGGGTTGGAATGAGTTCATTCAAAGACTTGGTAGGCGAGAGTGGTAATGCCACGACGTTGAGATACAAACAGAACTCCTCCAGCTCCTGAACAAAAAAACATTTTGATTCACAGAGCCGCACCGAATACGCATCTCAGAATCCCCTAACTTGTAGTATGTGATGGAGACTCTGCACCCTCTCCCCTAAACGCACTCTCTCGCCGCAGACACCTGCATCTAGCGATAGTGCACGCTATCTCCCTGCCTTTTCTCCTTCAAAATACAAAATGTCTGTACTTGTCTGCGGTCTCTAGCTTTTCCTCCCTCTCACAAGGTAGCGTGAACAGGAGGTTGTGCACCGCGTATTGAATGATTTTATGTACTACAATAAATCAACAGAGAGAGAGAGAGAGAGAAAGAGAGAGAGAGAGAGAGAGAGAGAGAGAGAGAGAGAGAGAGATGAGGAGAAACAGAAAAGGATAGAAAGAAAGATAAAAATAACTGGACCGAACTATTTGGCGCTTTAGCTTTAAAACTTCCGCAGCTCAAAAGCATCGAGGCAAAACTGTTGGTTGTAAATAAACATTTGAAAAAAACCAACCAATTCCGACTCCAAAGAGGAAGGTGAAGATGGCGAGGACGACCATGGACCCTCCAGAATACCCGATGAAGCTGCTTCCGGACTGTTGTGGGTACAGAGAGACAGTGGACGGGTTAAAAGTCCATTCGATCGGCTTACCAGCCGTATCGTTCAACTTTATCGAAAACCTCTTTTCTCCTATGCTGGTGTTGAGTCTTTGGAAAATATCGGCTGATGAGAGCTCAGAGGCGTAACGTTCGCTTCCAGCCACAGCTGCTGGTTGCACTGTACTTTTCTCGCTGAGACGCAGAAGAGCATTGGCTTTTCCTGATGGTCCTTCTGACTGGAATGAAACTGCTTTATGAAAATAATCAATTTTTTAAAAAAAGTAGCTTTTTAAAAGGTTCTCTCACGGTTCCCACGTCCATTATCTGTGCTTGTGGTGACTATTGCTGGTCGTCAAAAAGCTTGTGAACTTATTTGTTTTATTTTATAGAAGCTATGAGTTAGATCTGGCCCTGTCTTATAATTTTTTGGTCAAATTTACCAAGTCTTAAACCTAAGTTGCCAGGTCTAATTAGACGCTGTTTTCTCAGAAATTTCATCAGCGAAATCGGAAATTTTACCGAAACTTTATCGGGAACTTTCATAACTTCTTATTTTTTGACGAAAAAGACAAAAATTACTCGAACTTTTTTTTACAAATTTAAAATATTAAAAACAAACCCAGAAAACGGTCAAACGATGGGAGTTGAATGGTGCAATTGTGGTGTTGATCGCACTTTTGATTGCCTGCTCGACGGTCGTGAGTCCAACCTTGTACACATTTTCGAGAGTTCCTGGAAGAAAATGTATAAAATCGACATCTGCGTTGCGGCGAGATGCTACTTCATTCTCGTGAATGCCCACTTAATTTTACTAATAAATCTCATGTACTACGTCTCACACCGAGCTAAAGATGATCGTTATCGATTAGACGCGTTGCACGAAAATTATATTGAACGAAAATTCGCTATAGAGCGCGTTCGCACATCAATATTTTTTAAATCCTTTTCTCCTATTTTTCTCAGGTTAACAAGCGAACTTGTTCCGACGATTGCTATTGGAATATTGCAAATCATGTAACTTTCCTTCGTAACTAGCTTTTATCATGAATTTTGAGAAAACGTCAGAGAAAAAAGTTTTCTAACTACAGTAACTGTAATTCGATCTACAGTGGTGCAGTATTTACGAAGGGGCGGGGTTTGTGCTCCCTGCTTATTGGTTGCCTCCCCTCGCTGCTTGATCCGACACTTTTCTATTGCGCATAGCGCGGTGTGCGTCCGAAACCAATAAACAAATCGATAGCAACGGCTGCGTCGGTGTTTTAACCACAACCAATTGAAAATAAGAGATAAAGACAGGTTGTAATCAAGCACCAATGGATTCTCTACTGTAACTTTATTGAAACTATTGGTGTTAGTCTGTAGCTCCAACATGTTAGAGTATGTACCAGAGTTGCACGGAAGTAAATTTTTCCAACGATAGTCGGGAATGCAAAAAAGTTGAAAAAACTCAGAGATATTATATATCCGCTCATTCTCAACAGGTGAAGGTCAATTCCAGACTGAGTAGAAACGATTTCACGGTTTTTTCGTCACTTTTCACGAAAAAAATTTTTGACGGAAGTCGGAAGAGAATTTGTTAAACGGAAGTCGGAAGTGAAATTTTTCTCACGGAAGTCGGAAGTCGGAAGTAAAAAAAGGGCGGAAGTCGGAATTCCGTGCAACTCTGTTTCCGACTTCCGTTTAAAAAAATTTCACTTCCGACTTCCGTTTAACAATTTCTACTTCCGATTTCCGTCAAAAAATTTTTTTCGTGAAAAATGACGAAAAAAACCGTGAAATCATTTCTACTCAGTCTTGAATTGACCTATCACCTGTTGAGAATGCGCGGATATACAAAATCTCTGTTTTTTTCAACTTTTTTGCACTCCCGACTACCGTTGAAAAAATTCTACTTCCGACTTCCAACTTCCGCCCTTTTTCACTTCCGACTTCTGTTTTGAAAAATTATACTTCCGTGCAACTCTGGTATGTACCGTTTCAGGATTGCACGATAGTACAGATATTCTTCATTTCATACAGACACGAAGCCATGTAGCAAACAAGTAGTACCTGATCCCCAGTCAGCTTTCAACATTTGAATAACTTGGTAGCAAAAAAAATCAAGGCATACCTATATCCAATTCCAAACTCCACGTCGAGTTTGCTACTGGAGAATTCTGTCTGAAACAGTCTGCAAGATGGGCTGTACGGAAGGACAACGATGGCGTCGCTGGGTTTTCAGTAACGTATAGCGATCTCTTGAGAGCTCCCTGAAACTTTTATTTCAAATATTCAAATTTGAAAGTTTCTTTTTTTGATTTTCAAATTTCAAAGCTTTCATTACATAAAAAGTGATTCAGTCTGCCTTTTCACACCGCGGCAACCGCAGTTGAAGTGTAAGCAAAGAAAATCGATAGAGTAGATCAAATTTCAGTTACTGTAGTTCCAAAATTTTTACTTTTCCTACTTTTTTTCGTCCCAGATTCACAAATCGTAACGTAAAAATGCTTAAAGTAGGTAAAACTATCGTTGGGAACAGTTCGCAACGTTCAATACGTCTAGTGAAACAATTTTTAAAGTACAAACACTTTCGAAAATGAAAGCGGAGGTCGGCAAAGCGGTTGCGACGCGGTTATATTGCATTATGTCTTTGCCGAGGTGTGCTTTTCCCTATGAACATTTTATCACTGAATTTATAATTCAGAAAGTACGATTTTCAAGAATAATTTCCATTTTTCTATCATCGATCAGCACCGAATAAACAATTTCGATTTTCAAAAGTTGAGGCAAGAATGAAAACTCACACTCTGGTACACAAAAACTCCAATAAGTCCATTTTGCGCATCAAGAAGAACCTCCACAACATCTGAACCGCTCTTCGCTCTGTACGCACTGGCCGTCAGGTTGTTGAAGTTGTCTTGTCCTACTTGATACTCTGTGTAGTTCAGAGATCCATCAACAAGGATGTCTGTGAGATACTTCAACGACACGGTGGAATTCAACACCAGCACATCCAGGGTGTTGTTTGGCAATGTTGACGTGGAAATACAAGCAGTATCCGACAGTGCGTACTCGTAGCCGTAGCCAAAGTCGTGTACAAGATACTTTGTTCCAGATGGGGCTGTGGTGTTGAGAAGGGAAATACGCTTATCCAGACTGTCTCCGGCTAGAATCAGCAACTTTTGGCTGGCAGAGTAGTAAATCTGAAAGCAAATCGTTTTCATTGAAACAGAAGACGTGTTGCTTTTCTGGAATCAGTACGAAAAAGTAGACTGAATCATGAATCTTTTTTAATTATCGGTGTCGACATCAGTGCTAGTTACGAAATTTCCGATTTAACGAAACCGTTAATCTTTAAATCGTTAATTTCGTTGAACTTCGTAACCAGCCCTGGTCGACACCTCTAATTCCAGGTTTAAGAAAGGTTTAAAGCACTAGTTAGGTACAAAACTTGAATTTGAGTAAAGATGTAACTCGATTATCACAAAACAAATTTTGCACCTGGTAAGCTTACATGTAAGGAAATTAGAAATTCAATCAGAGTTGTACGGAATTCCGACTTCCTCCCTTTTTCACTTCCAACTTCCGTGAAAAAAATTTCACTTCCGACTTCCGTCAAAAAAATTTTTTCGTGAAAAATGACGAAAAAACCGTGAAATCGTTTCTATTCAGTATGGAATTGACCTATCACCTGTTGAGAATGCGCGAATATACAATATCTCTGGGTTTTTTCAACTTATTTGCACTCCCGACTACAGTTGAAAAAATTCTACTTCCGACTTCCGCCCTTTTTTCACTTCCGACTTCCGTTTTAAAAAATTTTACTTCCGTGCAACTCTGCTAACAATGGATCGAAGTATGAAAGTTCTGTCACACTGTCTTTCCACGGACCGTTCTAAGCTTGGTATTAAAACGATCTAAACGCACGTCGTGCTACAAAGACGGGAGTGAGTAATTTTACACATCATAAAATGGTTAATTTCACAGTGTACTTTGGTATCCAAGAGTTGGCTCTTCACAAAAGTTGTTCTTCCAACCTAACCTAAGCTTATTATAAAAGGAAATTACTGTTGGGTTCAGATTGCAGATTGAGATTAATACATGACGTCATGAACGCGGGTTTTCACAATGTGTCGAATTCCTCACTCCCGTCTTTCTAGGACCGTTCTAAATGCCATATGAATGATTTCCTAAACGCGCATATAGACCAGGACTTTTTACAAAATTTAACGGTATTAACGAAATTTTTCGTCAACTTCTATTAAATAACCAAAGTTTTTTTTGAAAATGAAGAAACTTAACGATTTCGTTAAATCGGGAATTTTGTAAGCAGTCCTGATATATAAATCAATTTTGAATTTAAGTGCGAACGCGTGTTGTTGCTTCTCCTCACCAGTCCACCAGGTCAGTATTTAGTGTTCAGCCGATATTGACTGCATGGCTGACCGTGACGAGTCTTCATTTTAATCACTTTTTTTTCAAAACTTGCTTTTGATTTCAATTTAACAGATGGACAATGTGGGAAAATCGTCATTTCTCTCACAAAACATACCTCATTCGACTCCACTGCAGTGTCCAAATAGGTCAATGTAGCGGAAAACTCATCTGGAACCTTCAGAGGCAATTTCGTTGCATTTTCTCCTGAACACACGACCCCGTGTGGAACCTAAACTCTGATTTCCTTTGGATTCATAAAGAAGAGAACTCACAAAAGCCTCATCATTCCCGGGAAGTTCAAACTTGTCAATTTCAACAGAAATGTGTGAGAGAGGTGCCGTATCTGGAGAAAAAAGATTTTCTAAATTTCACAAAATATGAAATTTACCATTGAACGATTTGAATTCCGCCATCCTGATGGACATTATCAGTGGTAGACTGAACTGCGACACAGCTGGTGGTACGGTGTTATCACCGGCAAATCTAACCTGAAATTTTTTTAGGTGATTTTTTAAAATTAAATCCACTCTTCAACATAATTTACCGGAAATTTGAAGAACACGAACACCAGTAGACCACGGACATGGACAGACCACCTCTATTTATAGGCTTAGGTAAGGTCGGGACCCCAACTCTTTTTTGAATCTTAGTTAGCACTATTTTCAAACAGGGGGTCCTAATTTTACCGCAGTGTAGAAAAGCAGGTGGTAGCTGATCTGCCGATGTCCATTGTTTTCGAAATGCCGCAGTGTGCTGCGAGTAACGCAAAATTTTAATTTCAAAAAAACCAACTTCAATGAGAGCAGGATTTGAAGTATTTGTACCGTTGATGCACGTATACCAAATGACAGTTTCTTCTCCTCCGACAATTTCAGACGCACCTCCGGTCTGAAACTTCAGTTAGATGACCGTATCAAATATCTATTCACCAAGTAACCATTGTTGTTGTTAGAATAATCTATGACAGATTTGACAATTTGAGCAACACTAGACGTTTTGTTGTTGAGGATTTCGCGGAAACGCAAATCTGGTATCAACTCTGGAGCAGTTGAGTTCCCGTCACACTCTGATTCTGAAATTGAGAGCTTGCAGAGATGATGAATATCACAAACTGGTTCCATCGATGAATCTGACAGTGTTTTTCTGCACATCAGTTATCCAACGGTTCGGCTTCTGGTCACGAGATTGGAGCACTAGGGTTCTCGTCTCAGCTGAAGACGATTCGGTCAACAGTGAGAGTGATGATAAGTGCCAGTTGGTCAAAACCCCAGATACCTGAAAATTGCCTTCACTCGCATAATTGATCAAGACTACCTTGTAAACGGAAGGTAGATTAGACTTCTCACTGAGTGTGTGACGAGGTTGTACTGGCGGTGTCAAACACAACTGTTGTAAAGTTTGCAGATCCAAGGCAAGGACCGAAACTAATAACAGTTGGAAGGTGAGTAGTTTAAGACCCATATTCTGAAATGAAATAGTCATAGTTAAAACAAAGAAGCTCGAGAAAGACGGGATTTTTACAAGGAAATTGAAAAAGAAAACAAAAATATTACATCGAGTGTATGCGCCTGAGGCGGTTTCCACACGCGCAAGTTGGAACGTGCCCTTTTGTGAATTTCGTGGAATTTTTAATTTTCTTTCGATTGAAATTTATTTTTTTACAGTCGTCAGACACATTACATGCGAAATCACGTGATACCGCCATTACCATTCCTCACTATCATTTTTCATCTATGACCCTGTCAGATCTTGGTTTGTGAATTGTAGTTCAGTCTCGAGTTCAGGTAAAATCTGATATGGAAATTTATATAATTTTGCGCTTCTTTCAATTCACCATACCAAAAATTCGATGATAGCTACTTCATTTCCTTATTCGATTACTAGTGCGGATTTGGCTGAATTCCCATGGTTGTCTCCCAGTTTCCATGGTGATTGTCACACTCCGCTTGCAAACTTCTTTTTATCAATTTTATATACTTTCAGAATGACTGACCATGATCCCGGTGAAGATGTTCAATTACCATCGGCCAGTCAGCCTGCCAAAGAACTACCAAAAGTCAGCGACCCTGACGACCTATGTGAGTAGTCCTTGCGTTAACAGCTAATCGAATCTAATTCAGTTATGTGTCGAGTCTGCAGAGGCAACGATGGGAACCTGTTTTATCCTTGTCTGTGTACAGGAAGTATCAAATATGTACATCAAGAATGTTTAGTTGAATGGCTCAAGTATAGGTATTCTTTGATTTTGGTACTTTTGTGCTGGTAAACTCAGTTTGTCCCTCACTTATCAGTGTAGTCATATTGAAACTGATAAGACGTCTGTTTTCATGTTCACACGCGCTGTTTAATTATGTAAATTACAGACAAAAATGGGAAGTTGTTTTCCAGTTTCGGCAGAATTTTTCATTTCTGACTCTCGTGCAAGAAAAATAAAATTTAAAAAAAAAAACAAATTTTGCAGTAAAAAGGATGTCTGCGAGCTGTGTAACCACAAGTACTCGTTTCAACCCATTTACCGACCGGATATGCCCAAAAATTTGCCAATAACAGAAGTGGTGAAGGGTTTGGTGGTGACGTCGCTGACAATGTTGAACACATGGTTCAACTACACAGTGGTCATGGGAGCCTGGCTCATCATTGTTCCAATAACCGCGGCCAGGATCTACAATTGTATATTCTATGCTCCATTTAGCGACATTTTCGCCATCCCGAATTACATGATTCGAAGGGATAGTATTGTTCCGGATGTTATGAAGGTATTTTTCAAAAAATTTTTTTTCGAAAAAACCAGTGATACAAAACTATCCAAACTCAACAATTCGGATTTTCAAAATGTATTTCTGAAATTTTTCGTTTTTTTAAAGACTGAAAAATCTTGTTTGAAAATTTCGATTTTCTCAATTTAGAATTCAAATTTCATACGGATATATCTTTCATATAATTGTTGTGAAGTTGATAAAATGATTTTTCTATCAAAATATTCAAATTTAATTTGAAAACTGGAATAATCAGAATTTCTCGGGAGACCCGCCGCACACGACATAATCTGCCAACCCTCACGGCATCATATTTGCTGGATTAAATGCTTGAATTCAGTATCCAAGACTTGGCTCTTCACAAAAGTTGTTCTCCCAACCTAACCTTAATATATAAATAAAAGAAAATCACTTTTGGTTGCAGATTGCAAATTGAGAATGATTCATGAAACAGGCGTGAGAATCGGCAGATTATGGCGTCTCCCACGGACTTTTTCTGGGGGTGAAAAAATTTCATAGTCTTCTACTAGTTTTATTTATTTTTTAAAATTTATAACAAATTCTTCAGGGCGGCACACTGCTAGCAGTTTTCATTTCTACCTTCATCTCACTTGTGTGGCTTCGCGATCAAATAATCAGTAACGGACCACAAGCATTCATTAACCTGGATGGAGAAGAAGAGGATCAGGCGGAAGACGATGGTGAAGATGGCCAGAACGAGAATGAAGAAGGCGCGTTGCAAATGGCACTGCCCAGGCCCATGCTCATCGACCCCGACGACTCGGAATTTGAAACAGATGACGAAGAAGATGACGATGGGGACACTGAAGAGCTCTTTGAAGTATGTTTTCCATCATTAGAATGAATTGAATATACAGGGTGACTATTAAGTATGGGTCCGTCGTAAAAGCGCTGCCACGTGACACAGAAATCATTAAATAATGTAAAATTTTCATACAGTCTATTAAAACCATATAGGAACAAAATTTATTTAATGATTTTCAAATTTCCCTCCTTCGGCTTCAAGTACAGCGCGAAGACGCTTCGAGTATTAGTCGACCACATCACGCAGGTAGTTGACGTCAAGATCTTTCCATGCCTTCTGAACGGCTAACTTCAGAGCTGCCAAACTGAAGTAATTTCTTGTCGAAACCTTTCTTGTCATCTCTCCCCAAACGGCAAAGTCCATCGGGTTCACATCTGGCGAAGAAGCTGGCCACATCTGAGTCCGTATGAAACTAGGAAAAGCTTCACACAATTTCTGTGTCGCGATCGCCTTATGAGCTGGTGCCCCATCTTGCTGGAACGTCCAGTGTCGGTTGTGAAAGTGTTTCTGGGACCTTCAACCAACGGTCTCGACAAAAATTACTCCTGTTTGGCAGCTGAAGGCATGGAAAAAGTCAACTACCTGCGTTCGATTTCATTGTCTTTTTCCTCATTTTTCTATGAATTCTTTCGAAAATGAAATTACTGACAGAAGATGAAAATTAGAGTACGGAAGTTCCTGCAACTCTGGTAGGAACATAAACTTCCATCTTTAGACGATATTTTATTTGAAAATTAACGCGACTCAGTGAGAACATCCATTTAGAGCGCTTTTCCAAAGGTTTTATCCCCTTCTAATGAAAAACAATCAATTCCAGGATGATGATATGGATATAGAAGACAATATGCGAGATATTGGGGTTGGGCCTGACCCATTCATGGATCCGATCGAGGTGACATTTATTAGTTATATTTTTAATGGTTTTATTGCAGGATCCAGCCCAAGAGGGTCAAGAAGAAGAAGGACAACAAGAAAATGCTCGTATGTTTTATGACAAGATAGGCTATATGTCGACAAAATCGCTTTTAATCAATGAAATTTTCATCAGCTTTTTTGAGCGTAGCACACTGCGGCAAACGCAGTTGAAAAGTGTAAGCGAAGAAAGTCGGTATAGTAGATCAAATTTCAGTTACTGTAATCCAAAAAATTTTCTTTCCCTACTTTTTTCATCCCAGATTCACAAATCGTAACGGAAAAATGTTCGAAGTAGGTGAAAATATCGTTGGGAACAGTCTGCAACGTTCAATATGTCTAGTGAAACATTTATTAATGTACAAACCCTTTCGAAAATGAAAGCGCAGGTCGGCAAAGCGGTTGCGAAGCGGTTATATTGTCTTATGCCTTTGCCGAGGTGTGCGTAGCAAAACTTATCTAGATGAAAAATGTCAGATTTTTTCTGATTTTGAGGAAAATATTTTTTATTTAAGAAAAATCCATTTGGTAACTTGTTTCCGACTTTCAATCGGCAAATTGTTTTAGGTCGACCGCTCAACGTCAACGTCGGGAACAACAATAACAATGGAAGAAATCGGAGAAGACGAGCCGAACAAGATCATGACGAGAATTGGCGAGATTGGGATAGGTACTTTTTGTGTTGTCATTATCTCTGACTTCTCTTTTTCAAGTGGAAAGATTGATTTGTTACTCTCTGAAGTTTTTGGAAGGTTAAACAGGGTGAGCTATAAGAACTTCGACGGTTTTGTCATTGTTGGGAACGCGCGTCATGTCCCAATTTCTATCTGCAATCTCCAGCCAACAGCAATTCACATTTTGTTATAAGGGAAAACAACCTTTGTGAAGGTTCGAATCTTGCGAACGCGTGTAAATTGAGGAAAACAAGTCCCGCTGAATATTAGACAGTTCAATCTGTATCTGAAAAAAGCTTCAAAAGTGTGAATTTTTTTTGAATACACTCAACTACTAACTAAATAGAAAGGTATCAAAATAAGAAAGCATGGGCTCAGAACTATTTTAAAGTGGTAGGAAACACTGACGGGAAACAGTGTGAAAGATTATTGAAAAAGTGAACCTACAGTATCGGAAAAGTCTTTACAAACTTTATAAACTCGATTTGAAAGTAAAAAACACACGATTCAAGTTTTTTCATCATTAGTTTCATTGTTGCCGCCAAGAGGCCACAATATTGTACATTCTGACTGATCTCTCCGGTTTTCTAATATGCCGAAGATGATAGATTTTTGACAACTGGTCTGTAACTTAAAAACCAGGTCGGTTCCGCAACTTTTGAGACCGGTTCTATCATCTTTAGCATATTCGAAAACCTAGAAAACCAGTCAGAATGTACATATTTGTGACCCCTTGGATCATTTTCTCGAAATTCAAATTGATTGTCAAAAAATTAACGAATAAGGTTTTGTCGGAAACTGTATCTTTCCAGAATGGGAGAGGACCTAACATGGCAACGATCCTATTGGAATTTCACAGTATCCTCTCTTTCACAGCTCTAGTCCGCTTTAGAAGTATGACTTTTAGTTTTTATTTGTCTCAACGTCTATTCGGAGATATATTCAGCCATATGAATTCGGAAAGTGAATCATAGACAGCTTTTCACGAGATTCTCAGATGTTGGATGATGCCTCCTAAGCAGACTCCTCCCTATGAATGGAAGAGCAGTGTGAACTTTGTGTCACCATTCACCTAAAATGACACCGATTGGTCTGAAACTTGGCAAAATGATGAAAAATGTTCCAATCAATAAAAATATGGTAGATGTGTGCTTGAGAAGTGTGTATACCAGAAGCTGCATGAGTTCAAACTTTTGTGCACCTGGCGCACCCTGTACATATTTGTGCCCCTTGGATCATTTTCTCAAAGTTGAAATTGATGGTCAAAAAATTAACGAATAAGGTTTTGTCGCAAACTGTATCTTTCCAGAATGGGAGAGGACCTAACATGGCAACGACTCCTAGGCCTCGACGGTTCTTTTGTCTTCCTGGAGCACGTCTTCTGGGTGATCTCTGTCAACACCATCTTCACCTTGGCGTTTGGTGAGCTTTTGAGGAATAAGAATATGTCGGGTTTTCAGCGTATTTCCCATATAGACTTGGCTCACTTCTGCTCACCTACCTTGGTCTCCAGTCAAAAATTCATTATTTTCCATCAATCGCAGCGATCCTCACAGGATACGTGATGATAACTGTGAAAGTCTTCATCGCTCATCAATTTTTTGGATTCTTGAAGGTCAATGTGTGAGTTTTTAATATTTTTTTCGAATGAAAATTTGTTTGAACCTTATTTTTACTGGTTTCTTGAATTTTTAGGCAGTAGAAAGTTTGAAAACATGTAGATCTTCTGAAAATTTATCTTTCATATTAATAATAGAGGACCGCCCACTTTTCGCGAGGCAAATTTAGTGTGATCCTTTCTGACTTTCAATCAGTTATTAAATATTCTTAGTTTAAACGAGTTCTGAAAAAATGAGTTGGAAGAAAAACTTCCAAAATAAAAATTGAAATTTTTTTTCCAGAATTTATCGATTTTGCGGAGTGACTTTCCTGATCCTCAAGGTTTTCCTGTTGGTTCTCATCGAAATTGGTTTATTCCCTGTCATGTGTGGTGTTTGGATGGATATTTGCACATTGGTGAGCATTTCATTTTTGGTGTGAATTTGAAAAAATGGTTAATTTAACGCTCAATAATCCTATTTGAATTGAAAGTTGAGAACGATTTTCCGTTTTATTCTTGGTCAATTTCATTTTTTAACAGAAGTAGCATTAAAAAATTATCGGAATCTCAATTTGACAGATTTAACAAAAAATTAGCATTAAAATATTTCAAAATAAACGTAAAAAGCTGTTGATTCCGTCAAATTAAAGTTTCATTCAAATTTTATGCGACTCAGTTTGGAAGAAACAGAACAAAAATTGGATGGAAAGATAATCAGTTCATTATAATTTCAACAAAAAAAACATTTTTTTTTTCAAAATATAACTTGCAGCCACTCTTCTCAGCCACCTTACAACAAAGAATATCAACTTTCTCATCCTTCCCCATCATGGCGTTGTTCCTCCACTGGACTGTGGGAATGGTGAGTGTTTGCGTACACAACTCACACCGATTGACGCGCAAATTAACACTTCTCATCTCACAGGTGTACGTCTTCTACTCGGCGTCCTTTGTTCTGCTACTCAGGGAAATTTTACGACCAGGAATTTTGTGGTTCATGAGGAATCTGAATGATCCGGATTTTAACCCGATTCAAGAGGTTTTTTATCTTTGAAAACTTTAAGGGAAAGTGCGGAAAAAATGGCTCAAAAATGCATAAAATGAAAGAAAAGTCAAGTTGAATAAGAGGAAAAAATACTATCATAAATCGCGATGATAAAAAAAGAAAGTGAAAAAAATGCCTCGAAAATGCATAAAATGAAAATGTAATGAAAAAAGTCAAGTTGAATAAGATTGCATCTTTCTTACATTTCAGAAAAGAGAATATACCCAAAGTTATGTATATTTAGACTTCAAATGATAACAAATTTCAGATGATCGATCAGCCTTTCCCCCGCCACTTGCGGCGATTGGTGACCTCTGTGGTGAGATTTTCTGTAATTCTACACCAATTTTAGAATTTTTTGCAGACACTTTTTTTCACAACGATCCTCCTCATATTCTACATTCCAATCTCGTTGATCAGCAAATTCATGCCGTCTCTTCTGCCCTACAACGTCAAAATGTCAGCTGACACACCATTCTCCGAGCTGTCCATCGAGCTTCTCATTTTACAGGTAATTTTTGATTAATTTAGAGAAAATTGAACATAATGATGTGTTTTCGCTATGACTTACTATAGAAAAAACTGAGTATCAACTCGAAATAACAAAAAGTGCGGAAGCGGAACATTAATTTCCCTTTGGCAAAGTGGCGGAAAGTGAAACGCGGAAGAATTCGGGAAAAAATGATGGTATTATTTCGGGACGCTAGCTGTGAAAGTAAGTTACTTCCAGCAGGTATTCCTTGGGTCTTCGACCCTCCTTCGAAAGAACCAGCCTCTCTGGTTCTTCTGCAATACATATTATTAAGTTATGATGAGGCAGGATCACAAGAGGCTTTAAATTATATAAAAAACATACAGAATAGTAAGAATAATAAGAAAGCTTACTAAGCAACTGCAAACTTTTCCTTGATTCGCTAACACTAACTGTGAGGTTAGAGTTGTTCCTGCACCGAAACCTTTTGTCCTAAGCTTAAGAACTCGGAGTTATTATTATTGAACACACCGAGCTAAAGGTGGTCGTTATCGATTAGACGCGTTGCACGCTTAGATTGAGCGAAAATTCGCTTTTTTTTCAATCTTTTTTCCTATTTTTCTCATCTTAACAAGCGAATTTGTTTCGCCAATTGCTGTTGAAAAATAGCAAATCATGTAACTTTCCTTCGTAACTAGCTTTTTATAATGAATTTTGAAAAAACGTCAGAGAAAAAAGTTTTCAAACTACAGTAACTGTAATTTGATCTACAGCGATGCAGGATTTACGAAGGGGCGGGGTTTGTGCTCGCTGCTTATTGGTCGCCTCCCCTCGCTGCTTGATCCGACACTTTTCTACTGCGCTTAGCGCGGTGTGTTGAAAGCTGATTTTCCTTCAACATACACTCTGTTACTAAAAAACAAGAACACCTATATTTTCTCATATTTCTCAGCTCATACTCGTGTTAGAACTATGCCACTTCACGTACGTTTTTTACAAGCAGTAACAATGTTATCTGCCAAGTATCAGCTGAATCGAACGATCGATTCAGAAGTTATAACCAAAAATGTCAAAAACAGGGTGTTACAAAAAAACAAGAACACTCAAATTACTGTAAGAAAAGAAAGTGCACGATTGTCCAAACTTCATTTTTATTTTTATTTCTATCATTCAATCACTAATCAGTTGTTTTTGAATGTAATGTGTGGTATAAAACATCTCTCTGGTGCATTAAAAGATAAAATCATGTCTTTTCGGAAAAGCTGGCTTGTCCACATGGAAAATCGCAAGAAAAAATGGCAGAACAGCTCTTTGTGTACTTGAACATATTCAAAATGTCTTTTAATATTTCAGCTTGAGCGTTGAGAAAAATTGAATATTCTGAGTAATCGTTGAAGTCGTCTTATTATCGATAATGCGTCTGACAGCACGATTGGAGTGCGCGAATTTGCTGTCAAACAGCCTCAATCAATCTCTCCAATTACAGCTTGGCTCGGAACGAAGAGGTACAGATAAATTTAGTGTCAGCAAATCATAAAAGCACCCCATCTACCACGAAAACATAAAATCGCTTGACTGGAGTTCGCGACAAGAAAAATGGAAAAAAGGTCGTGACTTTTCGAGTGAACTGTTCGATTCCAAACACGAAGTCAGCTCTTAGGGGATAGTTTCAAACAAGAAAAGAGAATTTTAGATGAACTAGACGGTTTTAAAAGCTGTCGGAAAAATTTATGGTGGGATTCCATCGTTTTTTCCACTCGTAATTAAAGTGCAGATGAACCTCTGACTTGCAAAATTTTTTACGAACGGAAAATTTAATACTCAGTTTGTTCTGAGCACTGAGAATAGCTAAAAACACTTCTACATGCTCGATTCGAAACAGATTGGTGAAGCTGTAGTTGGAGAGATTGATTGAGGCTGTTTGACAGCAAATTCGCGCACTCCAATCGTCTTGTCAGTCGCATTATCGATAATAAGACGACTTCAACGATTACTCAGAATATTCAATTTTTCTCAACGCTCAAGCTGAAATATTAAAAGACATTTTGAATATGTTCAAGTACACAAAGAGCTGTTCTGCCATTTTTTCTTGCGATTTTCCATGTGGACAAGCCAGCTTTTCCGAAAAGACATGATTTTATCTTTTAATGCACCAGAGAGATGTTTTATACCACACATTACATTGAAAAATAACTGATTAGTAATTGAATGATAGAAATAAAAATAAAAATGAAGTTTGGACAATCATGCACTTTCTTTTCTTACAGTAATTTGAGTGTTCTTGTTTTTTTGTAACACCCTGTTTTTGACATTTTTGGTTATAACTTCTGAATCGATCGTTCGATTCAGCTGATACTCGGCAGATAACATTGTTACTGCTTGTAAAAAACGTACGTGGAGTGGCATAGTTCTAACACGAGTATGAGCTGAGAAATATGAGAAAATATAGGTGTTCTTGTTTTTTAGTAACAGAGTGTACTACTACAAAAAAGCTAAGGACGCACTGCATAATATTTTTTATTTTGTGAGGTTATTGATTTTTCTAATCGAAAGACGTTCAGATCATCCTTCCATCAATACTAGAACACGCGCAAGTCCGGACATACATCAAACAAGGTGTCCGTCTGTGGTGTCAGTTGGTGGGCCGACTACTGCAACTCGAGACGTTCCTTCTATCCGACAACCACCAAGACAACGAGGAGGATGGTGTACCACCACCACCAGCACCGCCACCAGCAGCTGGTGGATTAGCTGCGGAACACCAAGCACTGATTCTTATGAGAGAACCGCCTGCGTTCGAGCCGTTCACCAAACCGCCAATGTTCCAGCTTCGAGTCGTGGCGTTGCTATTACTGATGGCGTTGACAACCATGGTGTCAAGCGTACTGGTGTTTGTTCTTCCTGGTGAGATTTTACTATTTAAGCAGTTGACCAAATTAAAATTTTACAAAAAGGCTCAATAACAGAATTTCGCAAGTTGAAATTTCACAAAATGGAATTTGGAAGTGAAAAAAACACCACGTCGACCTCAATTTCAAAATAACCAGACTGATTTTACGAGGATTTAAGTTTCTTTCTCTATAATCAGATGATTTTTTGACAAAATTAATCAATCTCGCTAAAAGAATTTTCAACGGAGCTCAGTTGTATTGTCAAAAGAAAAAATCCCAGAATTTTGAGTGTACCGGCAGTTGTGAAATGTTTTGCTCCACTGCCAAAATCCATCCTGAACGAACATTTTCAGCTTACATCGGACGGACGACCATCTTCTTGGCGACGAAGCAGACCAACGTTCATGAGATTTATAGTGTGAGTTGATGACGATGAACTTATCTTGATAAAAATATTCAAAGAATGACAATGAAATTTGAAAATAATGAAAAAAACATTCAAATGGTATTCAAGAAAAATATTTTTCCGATTAGTTACAATTCTTTTTGCTCACAATCTGCTTCCACTCGAGAATCATAGGCTGAACGCCGGTGAAAAATTGATTAGTTGATTAAAAAATAGATTTATTGATTAGTGATATGAAGAGACAATAAAAATTGTTCATTCACCATTTTTCATCAATTTCAGCTCACTCTTGGACTGTATCTCTGTTGGGTGTTACTCAAGATTCTCACAACATTTGGAAACGTTTTCCAACAAGGCTTCGATATTGTTCAGGACGCGGTCGCAAAATACGCACAATTGGTTTGTTTCCCAACTTTTATCACAAACATGAAATCAAAAACTGTTGCCTGTTGCCAATTGCTGTTGAAAAATGGCACATCATGTAACTTTCCTTCGTAACTAGCTTCTTATCATGAATTCTGAAACAAAAAACGTCAGAGAAGAAGTTTTTTAATTACAGTAACTGTAATTTGATCTACAACGGAGCAGGATTTACGAGGGGGCGGGGTTTGTGCTCGCTGCTTATTGGTCGCCTCCCCTCGCTGCTAGATCCAACACTTTTCTACTGCGCTTAGCGCGGTGTGAACTGGGGAATATCTGCACGCTCTCTATAATCGAAAACCATAGTTTAGCGATTTTTTTGTTTTATTTTTGGTAAATTATGCAGTTTTCAGCAAAAGTAGCATCTAGAAATGAACAGAGTCTGAATTTACCAGATTCACAATGTGTTTTTTAAAGATTGAAATATTAGCTGCATTACAAATTGATTTTGTTCAAATTCGGAAAAATCGGTAATTTACTGTTTAATGGTTTCTTTGAGAAATTAGAAAAAGGGTTGAAGAGTTTTGTTTTGTTGAATCGGAAATTCCGTATACAGTATGCGGTATGCGGCAAACGCAGTTGAAAAGTGTAAGCAAAGAAAGTCGATAGAGTAGATCAAGTTTCAGTTACTGTAGTTCAAAAAATTCTAGTTTTCCTACTTTTTTTCATTTCAGATTCTCAAGTCATAACGGAAAAATGTTTGAAGTAGGTGAAAATATCGTTGGGAACAGTCCGTAGCGTTCATTATGTCAATTGAAACATTTTTTTAAAATACAAACCCTTTCGAAAATGAAAGCGCAGGTCGGCAACGCGGTTGCGAAGCGGTTTTATTGTCTTATACCTGTGCCGAGGTGTGGACCATACCAGACAAGAATTGTTCAGGCGGTTCGACTAGCAATGGTACTCCTACCGGTGGTCTTTGTGATTCCCTATCTAATGGGTACCTACTTCCAACTGGTTGTACTCTCACCACTACGACTAAACGCTAACCAAACCGCTCTACACTTCCCATATCAAGAATGGGCGCTAGGAGTACTTCAGATGAAGATTTTTGTCGTTTTTGTCATGATGGGACCGGATTGGTGGTTGAAAAGGCAATTGGAAGCGGTGAGTGTTTGGTTTTTGAGAGAGAGAGAGAGAGAGAGAGAGAGAGAGAGAGAGAGAGAGAGAGAGAGAGAGAGAGAGAGAGAGAGAGAGAGAGAGAGAGAAGGAGAGAGGGAGCGAGAGAGAGAGAGAAAGAGAGAGAGAGAGAGAGAGAGAGAGAGAGAGAAGGAGAGAGAGAGAAAGATCTCTTGTTCAGATTCAACAAGACGGAATGGACCAATTCCATGCGACGACGATCCTGGTCCGTCTTCTGCTTCCAGTCGTCCTCTACTTGGGTACACTGATCGCGTTCCCAGTGCTACTCGCTGCACTCTACGCGTACAGTTTCAACGCGTCGCCGGAGCAAGAAATGCTCTTCCTCCGCTACATGTACCCAACAATACTCACAATCGTCTCGGCTGTCGTCTTTCTTCAATGGCAAATGGCAGCGTTGACCGAATTTGTCAACAGAATCAAGAATGAAAAGTGAGATTTTGTTTAGAAGAACTAAAATCTGTTAGGAAACTATAGAAAACTAAAATGTTGAGCACCATGACACCACACGGTGGTGCCTGCTGTGTCATGTACTGTGTTTTATCGTGTCTCAAGTATAAGCCTGATCGCCATGCCTAAACCGAAATTCATCAGTGACATGTCTAAGCCCAACCCTAAAAGCCTAACCTAAACCTGAGCCTAAATGCATCAGTACCGACGTATGACCAAGCCTAAGGTAAAAGACGTTAACGTTATCATGACATCGTCGGCACCACCCGTGATATCAGTGGTGCTTTTTACTATTTGCAAAATTTAAATCGCCAATTTTTGAGATTAAAAACTAAAAAAAAGAAGGCATCGTTTCAACTCTTTAGTACTCTACAAAGTACTGCTTTTAAGAATTATCGTCGGGATAATGTTCAGCAAATGACTTATGTACAAAATGCAACACACACCGCGCTAAGCGCAGCAGAAAAAGTGTCGGATCGAGCAGCTAGGGGAGGCGACCAATAAGGAGCGAGCCCAAAGCCCGCCCCTTCGTAAATCCTGCACCGCTGTAGATCAAATTACAGTTACTGTAGTTGAAAAACTTTTTTCTCTGACGTTTTTTCAAAATTCATGATTAAAAGCTAGTTACGAAGGAAAGTTTCATGCTTTTCAATTTTTCAATAGCAATCGTCGAAACAAATTCGCTTGTTAACTTGAGAAAAATAGGAGAAAATGATGGAAAAAATATTGAAGTGCGAACGCGCCCTATAGCGAATTTTCGTTCAGTATAATTTGCGTGCAACGCGTCTAATCGATAACGATCACTTTTAGCTCGGAGTTCAGCAAATGACTTATGTACAGATTAACAGTCTAATAAAGTTTGATATTGAGTTTTTTTTATTAAAAAAATTTTATTTTCCTATTTGCAGATATCTGGTCGGAACACAACTGGTGAACTACGAGCGCGAAGAGCGAACCAACAAGTAATTTAATTATCATTTTTGCTGTAAAAAGTGCAAAACAAAACTCAGTAAATTCGTATTATAGCTTTCCTTTTCTTCCTTCTTCCCCTATCGACTGTATCATTACCTTCTTTCTCGTTTCCTTTTTGTCGATGAGTGTTAATAAGGCTTAGAGAATGCCGGTACACAACTTCACTCTGTCTGTCTTCATTTGTGCATACTTCATAAATTATGTTAAATTTTATTTATTTTCGAGTTTTAGCTAATTCATAAGTAGCTGGAGGAGGGATGGGCAAATCGCCAGTCATTGGTTAACGATTGGCTATTCAATTGGCGAGCGCCTGGAGATGCGCTTTCTGAGCCTTCTCGACGTTGAAGATGGTGTTGTTAAGATCGCTGAGTTTCTGCTTGTCGTGACATTGTCGTCCAGGAATCATTGTCCGAGATCTAGGATTTTCGACCACGCTGGAAAAGATAAATCTTGTTTCAAACAATGCTTTGTTCCATAGTCAAAGTTCGAAAACTTTGTGAGATCATCAAAGGTACCCTTTTATTATGTAAAAAACAACCTTTTAAAATCGCTCTCATTCTCGCTTTTCGAGCAAAAACTAAAGGAAATTTCCCCATAGTCATCTACTGTACTCCAAAACACTGTTGGATTCCAAATATTTATTGAGTGAAGACGAGAATATGTACAAAAAAGCATCCGTATACAGTCCACAATCATGCAATTCGGTAAGAGCTCAGTGCTCGAAGTACGATCGTTTTCAGTAATTTTCGAAGCGAAATGGCAGTTTTTCTGGGGAGTATTGAAAACTATCGTATGTCGACTACTGAGAGTGGAGATAGTGAAAGAGATCGCGAAATAAATAAGTAGTAAGTGAATTTTCTTCGTTGTGAATTTCGTGCTCCGCATCTTCTAGAACGAATTGGTCGACTCGTTCACAACGCACTGTACGTTCCTCTTGTTCGACTCCGCCCACAGGTTCATGGCGGATTTGTATTGATCCGCTTTTTTGCACCATTCTCGTTGGCAAGATCGGTATTCCGACACTGTTGCCGGTTTTACGCAATTGTCTGGAATAACATCATGAGGATAAGAAACTTTTTGTTACAGCCATTCTCAGTGGTCGAAAAACGATATTTTTCAGAGTCGAGGCTTTTTACGAAAAATACTAGGTCGTTTTCATTAATCTTGTTTAAACAACCGTAATTTCTCATCGAAATTAACTCTATAGGAAACAGAAATATTCGATCGTTATGGCAGAATTTATTTTTCAAGTTCGACGACATTAGAAAAACAGTTTTTGTGAAATCCCGAGTCTTGGAAAAACGCGGCTAAACTAAGAAAAAAGAATCTCATTCAAAATCGTCGGATTCCATGTTTAATTTTTATAGAGTTCAATTTACATAAAACTTACCATGTACTGCTAGACGATACTTTGTGAGGACGGTTCCTTCACGTGTGCACTCATATTGTCCAATGTCGTCGAGGTTGATGTTCAGAATGATAAGATCACCGCCGGACGGTGTAAACACGTGTTTTTCGCTGTCTTCAAGCCTGCAACCAACGTTCTATCATTACTAACACTCATATTCAGTTCATTTTCTCTTGTTTTTTCTACAGTTATCCAACGTTCTTTTTGCAAAAAAAAATGCACAACTGTTCTGACCGGAGCAGCTTTTTTTAAAAAGGTTCTCATACGGTTCCCACGCCCATTATCTGTGCTCATGGCGGCTATTGCTGGTCTTCACGAAGCTTATGAACTTTATTTTTTTCCTACATGAATAAAGTTATTATTATAAGGCAGATATTCGAGTTAGTGTAAGATTTAAACAAAGTCACCTCTCGCCATCTTTTGTCCACGTCGATTTCGGTATTCCTTTCAACCTAACTGCATCGCCCATATAGACGTCTTTGATGGTTGGTTTCTCGACGGCCGAGCATTCGGAAACTGCACGGTCGGGCCAAGATGTCGAGATCCATCTGAATTTCAGTAAATAAGATGAGGATGTAAGAAAGAAGAGAGAGAGAGAGAGAGAGAGAGAGAGAGAGAGAGAGAGAGAGAGAGAGAGAGAGAGAGAGAGAGACTTACCCTACGCTTTTCTCATGAGATTTCTGCTTCAGGTGGCAAGAACTGTTGGCAGCATTCCAACTACAGTAAGGGTCTGTTGAGCAGAGGACACACGAAGTGTACGCTGTACACTCGGCAACAGAGAATTGAGCAACGCCTTCCCGAGTTGTTGTGTAAAAGTATTCTGAAAAATGCAAAAGTTTCATCTTTCTTTCTCTCTCCCTCACCTCCACTAAGAATTGCCGCAGAGTGAATCTTCGAAGTGACTTTGAGATCTCGTTCTTCGAGAAGCTTAGCTTTCCACTCATTGCCGTCAAGGTAGTTGGTAACCTTCCAAAGTTTTCGGGATCTGGAATCGAATATAGTCTTTGTGTGATCATTAGGTGAGAAAAGGGCTTAACAATTAATCATATATCTGTCTGCATCGAGATATTGACAGGAATTAGTACTTGGATCAGACCACAGTTGATCCTAGTATCAATGAAAAAAATTCAATAATTATAATTACAGACCCCAGTTGATCCTTTTTTGTTTTCCGATGGCCATTTTCCAATTTTAGAAAACTTACAGCGAGTCAATGATAAAAAGAACATTCTGCTGGGCGAGTACGTCTACAAGGATGTGGGTATAGTAGACATCTCTGGCAGGCAAGATAGGGAGACCACCTGAAGAAGTGTTAAGTGAAATGTCATTCTCATTATTTTGGCAAAATGTAAAACGCAGACCGTGCAGCCATGCAGCCCATGCAGCCAACAGTAATTTACTTTTTATAATAAGCATAGCTGAGGTTCGGAAAACGACTTTCGTGGAGATTCGAGTTTAGTAACGCATGAAAGTCGTTTTCCGAACCTCAGCTAAGCTTATTATAAAAGGTAAATTACTGTTGGCTGCATGGCTGCACGGTCTGCGTTTTACATTTTGCCCATTATTTTTGGTGAGACAATGGTAATCGAATGTAATTGATACTTTTTAATGAAAGAGGATTTTTTAAAATTCTTATTAGCGATTGAACAAAAGATTTCGTTACATTGGTTTCAACCATCAAAGTATTCATTAAACAAAACTTTCATCGGTATCCAAGACTTGGCTCTTCACAAAAGTTATTCTCCCAACCTAACCTAAGCTTATTATGAAAGGAAATCACTTTTGGTTGCAGATTGCAAAAAGACACTGGCGTGAGGGTCGGCAGATTATGACGTTTCCCATGGACTTCGATTTCGTCTAATATTCACTGTTCATAACCCCCCACCATCTCGATCTGCAATCTGCAGCCAACAGTAATTCATCTTTTATTACAAGCTAAGGAAAGATTGGAAAAACAACTTTTGCGAAGATCTGAGTCTAGAAAACGGGAATAAATTCATATTTTTGTATAGCTAGGCTGAATATCAGACAAAATATTTTGTTTCAAAGAAAAAAATTATTATCCATCTTGTTAAACACTCACCCGTAACAGCTTCAGCCATGAGCAAATGAGTTCTGGCAAAGTGAAGGTCAGAATCGGAAATTGAGTGAGAATTCGATGAACACTGAAAAATAAATCGATATTATCGATTGATATTTTTGACTCACAGTTCCAGGCCGATGATCCGGTACTTGGTCGGCCGAAATTGTTGCGTACCCGTTTTTCGTCTCTTCCGTCATCAGACCATTGTCCATCAGCTGAAATAACAAAATTTCTAAATTATTGGAAAAAAAACGACTTCAAAATTGCTTTTTGTCTGACGCACATCTCCCATTTTATGCGCCGAGGTGAGAACATCGGCGAAAAAAGCTTTGTGTAGGTTTACGGTGCTAATCGATATTCTGTTTCATTTTATTGAAGAATTTTTCTTTTCCAAAAATTATCTGTCTTTTTTCACATCAGCATGGCTATTTTAATGTTCAAAATATTTTTTCAAATGCCCTGAAGACATTTTATGCTATCAATCCGTAAGTTTGAACAAATCAAAAGTAAAATTTGCGAGTTACTCTAGTTCCTGCTGCTAGCACCAGGGGAAGGGGGGGGGGCAAGAGTACGTGAGGGTGCGAGACGCAGACGAGGTGTGACAGTGTTATACTGTAAGAGTGTGTTAGAGTCTGTACATTCATAAGCAATGCAGCGAGATGTGTGACAGTCTGTTACGGCCTTTACCAATCAGTAGTGGAAACTCTGCATCCTCTCCCTTCGACGCACTCTCTCGCCGCTGACACACACGCGTCTACAGTAAAATCCCTCTCACTGCTTCCTCTCTTCAAAATCCCAAAAAGTTGTCTGCGCTCTCTCGCCCTTTTTCCCTCTCACATAGTAGGAAATTCAGGTTCGTTACTAATAAAGTCTACACACTCTTCTTCCAATTTCAAAATCATACACTATTGATCGACGCCAACGGGAAGACGCATACTGCTGAGGAGACAAAGGCGGCGTCAGAAGTCGTGAAAGTAGCCACAAAGTTGATGGTTCCATCGCGTTCCACTTTGGTTACGGACTCTGAAACGTTTCTAAATTATGAAACCTAATACGAAAAAGTGTTTTTTTGTTATAATCAAGTTTAAACTGTGATCAAATCTTAGCATTGTACCTAACTAGTGCGTTGAACCTTACCTAAGCCTAAAATTTGATGTGTCGACAAAGATAAAGAAAAAAAATGATTCTTGATAGAAACGATTCAGTACACTTTTTCGTATTAAATAATTCTGAATATCTTCAAAAATAAGCGTTTTGGGCGATATAAATTAGACCCATTTAAAAGCATTTGAGTCGACGAAAATCTGAAATCACCATAGTTTTACCTAATCTGACTGGGATTTTCCAGAACTGACAAGAAGTTCACTTATTCTTGTTATGGATTCACCATTATTAACCTGGAAAAACTATAGGTTTCCCGATTTTACAAAGGTGGCCTGGATTTAACAGGAATCCCATAGTTATCGTTGAGGAAAATAACAAAATCTTACGTATATGGTCAAAGTAGAAAGGCGTCTGTGCCGAGATTGAGCAGTTGAGGCGTGCCTTGACGAACGACGTCCAGACCTGTCGCAGGACGTTTCTTCCTCCCATATCCTTTTTGCAGACGCGAGCCACACGACTGTGGGTGACGCGTTCACCCATCATGTTCTCGTGAGCAATTTCGCGGAAAAAGAAGTAGACGTAGGAGCCGGCTTCGAATGAGCCAACAAATTGAGGTTCTGAAATAGTGAACTTCTTGGAGTATACTTTTTTTATTCCTCGCTCTCTCCCTCTCTCTCTCTCTCTCTCTCTCTCTCAAGGTAAACCAAAAAATTAAAAAAAGAAAAATCCAGATGACTATAGCGAGTATCATAATATCATGTAAATTATCGCTCGGGGCAACGTTATATGTCCGTATTTTCCATCAAAATACTCTCATTTTTCATGAAAAAACTATGGTTTTGCACTGAAACTATCTATGTTCTTATTATAACTCCCGTATTCGGCTAATGAGAAAATGTCAAACCGTTCAACCATTTGTTGTCCGTGTACATGGTTCTGATACTGGCGTGCAGCTGACGTCCATCTCTGGTGAGTGGTGGACGGTAAATCAGATGATTCTCACCAGCCATCCCTGTTCGGATACCCGAGTAGACAGACGGAACATCATCTGGATTTCCGGATTCTGGAAATTTTTGTTTAGAGTTTTCACTTCAGGCCTTTACGGTGCCCCACACTAAGCTAAAAGTGGTCGTCATCGATTAGGCGCGTCGCATGAAAATTATATTGAATGACAATTCGCTTTAGGGCGCGTTCGCACATAAACATTTTTTCATTCCTTTCTCCTATTTCTCATCTTAACAAGCAAATTTGTTTCGCCAATTGCTGTTGAAAAGTTGCAAATCATGTAACTTTCCTTAGTAACTAGCTTTTTATCATGAATATTGTCAAAACGTCAGAGAAAAAAGTTTTTAAACTACAGTAACTGTAATTTGATCCACGGCGATGTAGGATTTACGAAGGGGCGGGGTTTGTGCTCGCTGCTTATTGGTTGCCTCCCCTCGCTGCTTGATCCGACACTTTTCTACTGCGCTTAGCGCAGTGTGTGGTGCCCATTTAGGTCCGTGTACGCTTGTTGTTTAGTGAAAAGTTTTTCATTTTTCTATTAAACTTACAAAAGCTCATACATAAACTGCAGAGTTACACATAAATATGACTTTTTACTTCCGATTTCCGTTAAAAAAAAGATCACTTCTAAAATTCACCTTTTTGGGTATACAATACAAGCAGAAAGTCCTCGCTACGCTCAGAACCACTTTTCCTCTTTTTCATTACAAAATCACATATTCAGGGGTTTTTAGAAGCAAGGTCCTTGCTATTCCTCTCTCTCTTTTCTCTCTCTCTCTCTCTCTATTTCTCTCTCTCCCTCTCTTTCTCTCTCTCTCTTCCCCTCTCCTCGCTTTCACACTCCCTGTACAATCCAAACGCACCAAATACTAATGCAAGTGTGGCCAGAACTAATGCAACAACCTGCGAGGGCCCCCGGCAGTGACGCGAAAACCACTCACAGAAAACGTACAGCGGTTAGAGCGTCTGATTGGTACTCGCTTGAAGCGCGTTCGAATCCTGTCAACTACCCAGCCATTTTTGCACAATCCTTCCTCCCCCGCCCTCCATCCCCGTAAATCGACACATAAATGGATCACCCAAAAATTTGCCTCACGAAAAAGGGGGCGGTTTCCTTGTTCTATTATTAATATGATTTCTGCTTCTTTTGCACTCCCGATTTTCACCTTCCACTAAGAAAATTGTATTTTCGTGAGATAAAATGAAAAAACACAATTCAATCCTTATCCGCAGTCTAGTTCATCTAAGAACGATATTTTCGACTTTTTCAGAGAAAAAAAACGAACCAACTAGAACAGCAGTCGCATTAACGTTCGTGTTTGGGACGCAGATTCCTATTTCAGTTCTTGGCTGTTGTTGGTCTTTCAGGGTGAGTGAATCGAGAACTCTGATCTCTGGTTTCATTCCGACGGAAGAGCACACCTGGAAAGAAGAATTGTAATTATTTTGGATGTTGATTTCATCTATTTTTTTTGGTTTAGGGTTTTTTCTAGTCTTGGTACTTTTTGGTGTGCATATGCACGTAACCCCTGGCACCATCCGATCAGTTTAACTTTTTTGACTTTAACTATCTGTTTAAATGGTGAAAATCTTTACTACCAATATGATTACGTTTCCGAGAGACTGTTAAAAAAATTTCCGTTTAAAAAACCGTTGAACGTAAAATTAACGGTTACTTCTCAAAAAACCTTTACACTTCAAATTAACGGTTCTTTCAGATTTTTAGTTCGGACAATCGAGACAACCTGGCAGGAAAAAAAGTCGAAAATTTTAGAATCTGATTTAAAAACTCACAAAAAGCGATTCCAAATTGTTGGAGAAGGTCAAAAACCTCGTAGATGGTCTACACTGTGACTCATCGCTCACCATGCTTCGACATTCTGTTTCTTCGACTTCACTGAGGATCAGACTCTTTTTGGAAAACTGAAATAATGTCTCTAGAGAGAACAAAATCAAAATAATTGGTGATTTCCTGAATAATTCCATATTTATTAAATTAGTCTTCACAAAAACTTCTTTTTTATCATCATGAGTCTTCTTTTCTCAAGAAATTTACCATTTTTCAGCACATTCATATCGGTTTCAAATGAATAATTTTGAACTGAATCAAGTATGAACTTCCAATTTCGAAAAATTATGCATCTGATGAAAAAATGAACAATATCTGTTATCATCGCAATTTTTAATATCAATTTAAATAAATTTACCACATTATCACTCGTGTCGTTGATATTGTATGCCCACAATCGGAATAGTCCTCCTTCAGCTCCAACAAAGATCGCTCCAGCTTTAGAATCGACGAGCAGCTCACGGAACTCGCCAATCTCAGGATCTTTGAATGTGTATACTGTAAAATTACAGGTTTTTAAAAATCAAAATTTATAATCACGAGGAAACATGAGTCCTTCCTGTTTGAAGTGAGAACAGCGACGAAAATGAGAGAATATAGATCCATTTCGCGGTTAGTGTTTTGTGTAGGTTCACGGAACTAATCGATATTCTCTTTCTATTGTATCGTAGAACTTCTCATTTTCAATTATTCTCTACTTTTTCAAACATTATTTTGCCTATTCGAGTGTTCAAAAGTGTCCTGGACACATTTTATTCTCAAATCAAAAAGTTCAAACATTTCAAAAAAAAAGAGTAAAATTTGCGAGTTACTGTAGCTAACAGATCGTGCTAGCGCCAGGGGTCAAGAGTACTTGAGGGGTGCGAGACGCAGATGTTGCGAGACAGTGTGATACTGTTGTAGTGTGTTAGAGTCTGTACACCTCTAAATCCCTCCACATTTTCAGTTCCTTTTTGACTTTCATTTAGTTCATGAAAAAGTAAAGTCACTGTATTTATGTTCATACTAAAAAAAATTATTCCACCGATAGACTACTGAAATTTATCTGTTGTATCGAAAACAAATGTTTTGCCTTCGAGCACGCAAGATTATCTTCATTGTCAATACTCTTTTGTTCAGTCAGGGTTGACATAAGGCGTTTAGAGGAACAGAATTATGCCTTTTTTGTAGATTTTGAAAGTTATCATTTTGAAAATTCATATTTAAGGCAAAACATACCAGGAGATCCAAGAGCATTCACTGTCGTCAATAGTACTGAGCAAGATAGAAGGAGAACGTTCATCTTTTTCATGTCATAAACCTGAAAAACCATCATTTTCGGACAATACTGAGGAGAAAAAAGGAAAGATAAACAAGGTTCAAGGCCACTTTTCAAACTTGATTGATGTATAGCGCAAACACATAAAATTACGCCTGGGGTCGTTTTTGGACGCGAAATTGAATTTGTCGTTCGCGTTTCAAAACAAATCACGAACTCGTCCACGATACGTTTCTATTAGACGATAAGTGGTTGATACAGCTCGGGAGAAAAATCTAATTAGATTCGATGAACATGAACAAAATTATGGCAAGATATCCTATGAATATTACCAAGGTACAAGATCTGGTTATCTCAGAATTAGCTCTTCACCAGGTCTAATTAGATATCTTCCTATTGTAACTTGATTATTATGAATCATAAAGAATGAAATACAAAACTGAACTATCATGAATTCTGTGTACATAAATTGAAATGGAAACATTCAGATTTTTGCTAGAGAAGTATAAGAAAGGGCATGAAAAGAGACAAGTAGGTTGAGGTTATTCATGCTTCAGTCAAGCAAAACTCTCATCGATTTTCTTCATAAAATTTGCTCGCCGAGGAAGGGATTTGAAAAGAATTGCGAGTGTCGGCAGCATGCATATTCATGTTGTTTGTTGGACGAACGTAAAAAGAGAGAAGAGGGTGCAGCAGCGTGGTGCATGGTGAGTGTGTGTGGTGAAGGGTGTATCGATTCGACACCAACAAATTGCCGTAGACGCCCTTTCGGTTCACCCTTTTGTGGCGAGCAACACCATGGTGGGGAGTTGTCAATAAAGAAAGGCCAGGATCCTGAGAATAATGGTTGTAAGATTCAGAAATATCAATAAAACTAACATTTCACCTTTAGAAAACTTACAACGAAAGAGTAGAGTGGCCCCGAATTACATGTAAGCTTACAGGGTCCGATTTTTTTGATTATAGGATTCGAACTTTCGTGAAATATTAGTTTTATACCTAATTAGTGCTTCAAACATTGAGCCTAAAATTTGAGCTGTCCAAGAAAAATAAATGAAACAAGATTCTCTCCACGAGACTCAGTCTATCTTTTCATTGGAAAATTATCAATAGTATGTAGTACGCACTAAATAGAACTTTCTGCTAAACTTCCCAGATCACTCCATAAAAAACGAAATAGTTATAATGTTCTAGAAATACAGAAGTCCACTTTAAATTTCACAACACTTATAAAAACCCCTTAGAAACACATGTCTTTAGAGTGTAAACTCATTATCCGTCTCCATAAAATGTTTTGGTTCTATAATGAAAGCATACCAAAAGACTTGAACGACCAGCGAGGAGAAGTGTCTGCCAGTGCCGGCAAAAGTAATTAGAACGTGCATAGCGAGGGGAGGACGTTCCTACAATTGAATAAGTGGCATTCATAAACGGACGAGTCACAAGCAAAGCTTCTTCAAAATCTCAACAGAGGAGGCTCAATTAATCCGAAGCTCAGGGACATTCAGTTTTGAAACAGCTCTCTACTCTATAGAGTGTCCCATCGCAAAACGTTAGGTAACCAGTTATGTCAAAGTGTTTTGAATAGTGGGTCTATATAATGAGAAATGGCAATCTTCAAACATCTATGTACAAGAACTTATTCCTCGCTACGCTCATATAACGCGCCTCAAAGCACAATCACAACCCATGGAAAACAGTGGTAGATGTAAATTAAAAAGGATAACTCAAAAAATCGGCTTCACGAAAAGTGGGCGGAGCAAAGGGGGCGGTCCTTTGTTAATTGTCTAAACTGTGAACTTGAAAAAAATACAATTTGAAAAATGTGCAAAATTAATTTTGAAAACGTGTAAAAGTTCGTCATAAAAAGTGTGCATTTTTTCGTCATGCTAAATTGTTTGTTTTGTAAAAATTGTTTTTTTTTTTGTTTTCCACCTATAGGTTTTCCACATCACCTCTATTCATGCTAATCATCATCGACGTCTATTCTGTTTGAAATTTAGGTTTGTTATCTCTTAAAAATGACTGTTTTCCAGAATGTCACGACACCGAAACATTCGTAATATGAACTATGAAGAAGGTTTGTTTTTTTTTCGAAAGGAATAATCTAGTTTTTTCTTTAGATTTTGACGACGACGATGATGACTATGATTCCTACGAAGAAGACGTGGCGTCTTCTCCAGGAAACGGTTCGTCAGAATTTTTATACTCAAAAATATAGGCACTTTTCAGAACAGTTCATGTTTAGGCGGCATCGTACAGCGTCGCAAAGTTCTGCTAAAAACACGAAGCTTGCAGCATTTTTTGAACCTAAAGCAGAACCGGTTCCTGAAGGTTTGGTTTTGATATTTAAATATCAAAAAACATTTTTATAAAGAAATTGGACTATCTTTTGTGTTGAATCTTTTGGTATAGTTAATCAGTCAAGTCTCATCTTACAGTTGACGACTCACCTGGACTTTCATTCACAGCCAAGCCCACATCTTCCACAGTTTCTCCACCTCCAGGCTTTGCTCCTCTATCGGACGACGGTTTTATCAGAAGAAATGTTGTTCTTACCCTTCCGGCAGAAACTCCTACTTCAGTACCACCAAAGGTAAAATTCGGATGGAATTTCACTGGAGACGTAGTATTTTCAGCCCGTGATACCGAACATAACGAATTTGAAAATTGGAAACAACCCGAGAAGCAACTCGAAATCGCCGTCCAGAGCTATGAAAGTGAGTTCTTGAAAAGTGAAATGATATTCTGAGTTGGTCGATTTGACGTTTCCCTTTTGCACGTGGCCCGGTGTTAAAAAAGATTTCTATTTCAAACGTGTCCGCCACGTGAAATTTTGGCATTGGTCAACTCATTTTCACAGAAGAAGTCGCGAAAAGGTGTTTTCAGGCTAAAGAAGCTCGCGAAGAAACCGCGACTCCTACGTTGACATCGAATTCCAGTACCCACAGGTTTTGAAGGCATGGAATTGTTTCTATTTTAGAGTTTCAGACTGAATCAACTAACTCAAATAGCGTCAGCACCCGCAACACCAAGACGAGCGAGAAAACGAGAAGAAACCAAAGAGCTGATCAATCTGGTTGTCGTTGGACATGTCGATGCTGGCAAGAGTACTCTTATGGGCCATCTGCTTGTCGATGTTTGTTTTTATAAAAAAAATTGAATCGACATTGTTAACTAGGGCTTGTACCGCGCAGTAACGTGCGGTTGGAATGAGTTTCAAACTTGCCGCGCATCTCACAATTCGGTTAACGCAGTTGAAAAGTGTAAGCAAAGCAAATCGATAGAGTAGATCAATATTCAGTTACTGTAGTTCAAAAAATTTTACTTTTCCCACTTTTTCGTCTCAGATTCACGAATCGTAACAAAAAAGTTTGAAGTGGGTAAAACTATCGTTGAAAACAGTCCGCAACGTTCATTATGTCGAGTGAAACATTTATTAAAGTAGAAACACCTTTGAAACTGAACGCGGAGGTCGGCAACGCGGTTGCGAAGCGGTTTTATTGTCTTGTGCCTGTGCCTAGGTGTGCATCTCCATGTCGGAAGAACTTATCATATGGCATTTCGATTGAATAACCATGAGTTGAGATAGTGCACACCTCGGAAAAGGCATAAGACAATAAGACCGCTTCGCAACCGCTTTGCCGACCTCTGCTTTCATTTTCGAAAGTGTTTGTACTTCAATAAATGTTTCACTTGACCTAATGAACGTTGCGGACTGTTCCCAACGATAGTTTTACCTACTTCTAACATTTTAACGTTACGATTTGTGAATCTGGGACGAAAAAAGTAGGAACAGTGAAATTTTTTGAACTACAGTAACTGAAATTTGATCTACTCGACAGATTTTCTTTACTTACACTTTTCAACTGCGTTTGCCGCAGTGAGTAGTGATTTTTTTCCTTTAGAAAAATGGCGTTCCTCTATCAAAATATAGACGAATGTCAAACAGTGGCGTAAGTAGAAACGCTCGATCGCACACCAAGCTGAAGGTGATCGTTATCGATTAGACGCGTTGCACGAAAATTGTATTGAACTCAAGTTCGCTATAGGCCGCGTTCGCGTTTTTAACTACAGTAACTGTAATTTGATCTACAGCGATGTAGGATTTACGAAGGGACGGGGTTTGTGCTCGCTGCTTATTGGTCGCCTCCCCTCGCTGCTTGATCCGACACTTTTCTACTGCGCTTAGCGCAGTGTGGATCGGCGATTTTCTCATGAAACTGTTGCATTTCTCCATACGAGCGCAATAATGTCGCGTTGACGCCAAACTTGGACAAGCAAGTTATCGGAACATTCCAGATGGGATACGTAGACAGCCGGTTGATGCACAAATACAAGCAAGAGTCTGCGAGATCCGGAAAAGCTTCATTCGCGTTTGCCTGGGTATTGGATGAAACTGAAGAGGAACGGTTAGTTTTTTCTTGTGATGGAAAAAAAGTAGATCGGGATCGATTCAATGTACGATAGCGAACAAAAGTTTACAAAATTGCTCTTATAGTCACAATTTTGGTCAAAAATGAAGAATAAACTTGAGTTTCTGAGTAGAAAAAATATTCTCGACTCATTGTTCGTAGCGCGATGGAATCATTTTATTTTTTCAATTCCATGCGAACTCATAACTTATCAAGTTTCGAACTAAAACTAATCAATAAAAATTCTTCGAGGAAATTACTTCGAAAACTGTTCTGTTCTCATTTTTTTTTTCAAAAAAAGCGAGTTTTCTTGGAAAGTTTATGTAAAAAGTGATTTCATTTTGAATGTTAGAGTTGTTCGTGAAATGTTCAAAATCGACCTCTGTAGTTCATCCACAGTTATGACAGCAAAAAAGTCTAAACCTTTTCTCGCTACTGTATATGTATTTTCTCTCTTTGACATAAGAATCAGATCGAACAGTCAATTTTTTTCAAAAAAAATTTCTATTCCTCGCTACGCTCAAGCCGTTCCTAAAGAATAATCAGTGTCTGTTCAGATCCCGAGGCGTGACGATGGATATTGCGAGAACTAGCTTCGAGACGGAGAAGAAGAGAGTAGTCCTGTTAGATGCACCAGGACACAAGGATTTCATTCCGAACATGATCACCGGTGAGTAATGCTAGAGAATTGTTTGTAATGAAAGAGCAAAAATATTCGAAAGTTAAATGATAAAGTAAGTGCTATTAGCAAAGTGTTTTGCGAAACGGTTGCAGTGCGGCTATTCCCACTCATTTCTGGTACGCAGTGTGTGATATTTATACCGGAGAAGTCACTTTGAAGGGTGAGGGCTCAATGCGGAACAGGGATAAGCGAATATATCGACATTTAGGAAAACACGGACACGGCAGACCACCTCTTTTTCTAGGCTTAGGTAAGGTTGGGACCCCCGTTCGAACATAAGCTAAGCCTAAAAATAGTGCTGATTAAGATCCACAAAAATTGGGGTCCCAACCTTACCTAACATGGGAAGTATATGAAAGCCCGGAGAATCTATGAGGTCTGAGTGGTCTCTTAGGTTTTCAAATATGGTGAAGACGATGGAACTGCTCTCAGAAGTTGCTTCACCGACCTCGTTCAGGAGTTATGGCCAAAAATAGAACTCACATGCAATTTTCAAAAAAGGGGGATCTGTGATGTTGGATAGGAAAAACTGTTGAGATTTTGAATTTTATTGAATTTTAACGGTTCGAGATGCACGGAAAACTCAGTCTGTCTGGATTCTGGAGCTCGATTCCGAAGTTACATGCATCTGAAGTGGACGTTAAAAATCGTCCAACTTTCACCTTCTGTAACTCGACTCCTAGCAGATTTCCAGAGGCGAGACCTATTCCAAACGATTCAGAATGATTGACTCTATCAATTCCTACGTTTTCAGTCGATCCTGTGACAAAAATTTTTGGGTCCAAAATTGGAAAAAGTTACACAAGGGTTCATAGTATGAGCCTTGATCGCAAGTGATGAATCGTTGTAGTATTTCTCGGGCAAAAACGTGTATCAAGTGAGAATCAAACTTTGCCGTGAAAAATGAAATGCGTGAGCTTTGACCACTCTACCACGAAAGACACAAATTTTTGCGTCAACTCCATGTTCAGTCATTCGCTCCTTTTCACGACAGAATTCTTCAACATTACAGATCCCACTTTTTTGAAAATTGCGTGTGAATTCTATTTTTGGTCATAACTCCTAAACGAGGTCGGTGAAGCAACTTCTGAGAGCAGTTCCATTGTCTTCATCATATTTGAAAACCTATGAGACTACTCAGACCTCATAGATTCTCCGGGCTTTCATATACTTCCCATGTAAGCTTAGAAAAAGAGTTGGTCTGTTGTGTCCGTGGTCTGTCGCGGTGTCCGTGTTTTCCTAAATGACGAATATATCCGCTCTGCGGCCGCTTCGCAAGACCCTCTGCATAGCGCACTTCCCTCAATATTTTATTTTCGAATATTTTTGCTAATGTTCAAATTTATTGTCATCGTTTTCTCTTTAAACTTTGCGGATTGTTAATTTTACCTGAAACAAATTTTTCCTTCCGTATGACTCTTGGATGAAAAAAGGTAGGAAAAAAATTTTTTGAACTACAGTAACTGAAATTTGATCTACTACTTGACTTCTCGAAAAGTGAGAAAAAAGAAAACGAATGAAAATTATTTATTCAGGAGCCTCACAAGCCGACGCTGCCTTCCTCGTGATCAACTCCACGAGAGGAGAGTTCGAAACTGGGTTTGAGAATGGAGGACAGACGAGAGAACACGCTATGCTTTTGCGGTCACTTGGTTTGTATTCAATACGGGAAAAAATAGTTTAAAAAACTGAGAATGTAAATAAAAATGTAGTAAACATATCTTATAAAGAGTAGAGAGTGAAAATTTTGAAATTTCATTTGTTGCCAATAATTCATGGTGAACTGAAGTGATCAACTTCAAAACTATTTTAGCGGTGACTAAACAATTGAATTGCGATGATAGGAAGAATGAGTACCGTAGTTGATTTTTGATCTGGTTTTTAAACGGAAACTCACTATTTCTTTGTTTCGAAGAGAAAAGGAATTAAAATCACTTTTGATGTAATTTTGAACGAAAAGAAAATACTTTAATTGGTCATCCAACGAGAAATAGAAGAAATTACAAAATTTCTGGATTCTTGCTCGCTACTCCATACAGAACTGTTGTTTTCAATAGGAAATTCGTTCAGTCAATAAAAGGCTTGGCTGTCAGCTGAACCCAAGTCATTTACAAAGCGGCGAGAAGCCACTAAGAATACACCATAAAAAGGGGAAAACGGGCTCTGAGCGTAGCGAGGACTACCTGCTTGTACACCATATCCGGACCCCTGGTATAGGTGGTTCTCACTTTCAAGCCAACAAGCACTCTTCAGGGGCGCTTCGCGCCCCACCTTTTTTTCTCACGCCAGTTTTGATACTCGAAACAAAGAATGAGAAATGAACGAACGTCTTCCAATATAAACGTGAACTTACAGACAACTTGGGACTTCTAGATAGCTCCATTTTTAAAAATTAAAATGCTAGGCAATAAATGGAGGACACGTTTGAATTTCAAAACTAAGGAAATCCGTGCCGCGCAGCAGCGCGCGGTCTGATCAAATTAAAAAGTTGATGCGCATCTCCGCTTCAACAGAACCTATCCGATGGCGTTTTCACCGTTCTGATCCGACTCCTATGAGCTGAGAACAGGCCGCGGAAAGACAGTGTGACCAAATAGCCCTTTTTCATTAGAATAGAAATGAGCGTAGCTGAACCTAAATGGACCATGTAATCAAGTCGTTAAAGATTATGAAATCCAGCAGCTATCTGTCTTTACGTTCGCAATGATATGAATTTCAGGAGTCTCACAGTTGGTTGTAGCAGTCAACAAACTGGATACGGTTGATTGGTCCCAGGAACGATTTGAAGAAGTAAAAGCGGCGATCAATGCATTCCTCACGAAACAGGTATAAAGAATATCTTTGTCTTCTCCCAAAAAAACGATATTTTTTCTTATTCTTGAAAATTTTTTTGACGGAAGATGGAATTTTTCTATGGTGAATTCAATCGGCTGAAAATTTCAGTAGTGAATATTATCGTGGAGTCGAGATAAAGCGGTCACGAAATACCTATTCTAGAAATGAAATACCGCTGATGTGAAGTTCATAGAACATCTAATAATAATAACTTTATTCTTTGGAAATAAAGATCATAAGCTTCCGCCATGAGCACAGATGATGGGCGTGGGAACCGTAGGAGAACCTTTAAAAAAATCTGCTCCGGTCAGAAGAGTTGTGCGGTTTCTGTGCAAAAAGTACGTTGGATAAGTTTGTGAGATAACCAGAAGGAAAGGAACTGAATATGATTGTTAGTAGTGATAGAATCTGACATAAAACCTATCAAAAGCGCATAAATATCATAAAATCTATCAAGACCACATAAACATCATAAAATTTCAGCACATGAACTTTATAGCTTGCCATTGGCTGCCTCTGAACTTAATATCGTCGGTGTTTCGTTTCTAGAGTAGTTCTGGATTTATTCGAATCGGTATCCGACTTCCGACTTCCATTAAGAAAAGTTTTGCTTCCATCCAACTCCGTTTCCTTTCTTCACTTTTGTTTCTAGAGTATAACGAATAGATTTATTCCAGGCTGGATTCTCGAAAGTTGTCTACATCCCAGTGTCAGGACTCACCGGAGAGAACCTCGCCAAGAGAGTCCCCAAAGATCATCAACTGGCGTCGTGGTACACGGGTTCATCGCTTCTCGAGACGATTGACTCATTCCACTCCCCGCCAAGACCCAGTGATGGACCGCTGAGAATTGTGTTGACGGATATCTTCAAGGTGATTTTTTCATCTGGTTCGGCATTTAGTAAAACGCATTTCGTTTTGACTGCATCCACTCGTATCCCGTTTTTTCAAATGTAAAAAACGTGATGTGTGTTACAATGAACAACTTTAAGGGCTTAGGTTAGGTAGGGGCTAGCTTGAGGTGGAAAAAAAGATGATTTGGACTTTCCGAGAAAGGTTATGCACGTTTCAAAAAACGATGCAGGATGCTTTTTACTAAATTCCATGAGATTTAAAATAAAACATGGTAGTTTGTGAAGTGAAAAGGAAAAGATGAAATTACACTTTTCATGTTCTTTCGATTGAGAAAATGTGTTTTTTTTTAATTTTTTTCAAAAAAAACAACTTATCGCTCTCTCTCTCTCTCTCTCTCTCTCTCTCTCTCTCTCTCTTCCTCTCTCTCTCTCTCTCTCTCTCTCTCTCTCTCTCTCTCTCTCTCTCTCTCTCTCTCTCTCTCTCTCTCTCTCTCTCTCTCTCTCTCTCTCTCTCTTAGTTTACATACAATAACGACTTCAGGCCACAACATCTCAACTATCAGTGATAGGAAAAATCGAATCAGGAGATGTTGAAAGTGGAGACAAGGTGTATCTAATGCCGAACGCTGACGCTGCTGTTGTTAAAGGTTGGTACAGTTTTGATCTATGACGATTTTATTGAATACGAAACACAGCGTGTATCTTTTGACCATTCCAAAAGTGGACTACATTGTCGAAATCTATATGGGTTATTCTCCTTGTTTCAGTAACTTTTAAATAAGTGTTTTCGTTTAATGAGTCCTAAATGGAAAAAGAACATATAGATAATCGCAAAGCGGTCAGGCCTAGCGAAAATTGAATATGTCGTTTGAAACTCCGCCCCTACTCGATTATTCTGATCTTGATACATTGGGAAATATGAAGAAAGATTGATTCGAATAATTTCAGCTTGCACCAACGACAGCGGTGATGGATCCGATCAATGTCTGGCCGGAGATCAAGTAGTCCTTCAACTGAATGGAACTTTTGAGCCCGACACGATACACGCTGGAAATGTTTTGGTGAAAGGTGGACCCGTAAGATTTTTCACTTTATTAAAAAATTACTTGACTTGAATCTTCTGTTCAAAAATAATAGTATTGATTTCTCTGGGGTCGGAATACTATTGTTTTCAGTGATTTTCAAATAAAAACTGCAATTTTGCTTCGGAAATTACTGAAAACAATCGTTTTTGACCCCTCATGGTGTAACACTTACGGCCATTGAAAAAGTGGGCGGGACAACCAAGGATGGTTGGTCAAAAATCGCTAGTTCGCAAAAATTTTCAAGTCGAGACCTTGGCTACATTTACGATATCAATACTGATTAGTCTCCTCGAAATGTCTTATAACCCTAAAGATGGGAAGAATGTATGAAAAATGGGTGAAAATCTCAATAAATGGTTGCAAAGCGGTCATCCGGAGCGGAAAATTGAATCTATCGATTGGGGTCGACTGATTGGCGTCTTTTTTTGAAAATTCCACCCCCACTCGGTTTTCTTGATATTAGCACACAGTGCTCCTTGACTTGACTTGAAAAAATACTCATGATCCTGATCACTTTTTCGTTATAAATGTGCTATCAGAAGTCATGAATTATCAACGGAAGCCATGAAAGTGTATTTTTACTTTCAGGACACTCTGATCCCAGGTCGTCGTTTCCTCGTCAGAATCGTCGTTTTCGACATTGCAGTGCCGATAATGAAGGTGAGTGAATAGAATGGGATATGAACCTAGTGTATTTTTTGTAAATTCTTCCTTTTGAATAGATATTGAACCCAAAGTTTCAAAGAAGTGAAATTTTTGGCCGATTCCGTAGTGGAGTACGTCCAGTTCTGTTATAAAACAGATCGATTGATTTCCAAACATTTTTTATGATGACAATACTGCCTACAACAGAGACATTCAGGGCACCAAAGCGGAACTCTTTGCTCATTCACTGTGTGAACCTTGTGTGATAGTGAAACTGGTGACATCTATCAATAAGGCGAATGGAGAGGTTCTGAAGAATCGACCGAGGTGATTTTATGTAGAAAAATTTGGCCAAAAATGTGAATGCTATCAGAACATCATGAAATTGGAAGGTTTGACCGGATTCTAGGGGTTTTTGACTACGCTGAAGAATATAGAAGCGGCCTTAAAAGCTGCGGACCGGACCCGGTTTCAGAGTCAAGGCCCAGAACGTAGGAAAAAAATGTGCCCATAAGTTACGTCAAACGAATGGTATTTCAGTTCTTATCTGTGAAAAAAAAAAACGTTTATAAAGTTCGTTTCTGAAGAAAGAAATCGATTCTGCATTTCGAACTTTTTATAAGACCATGGGTAAAATGCTCATCATTGCAAAAATGATAGTTGCCCTAGGGCGCCAGTCTCAAAGACAAATCGTGTTCTCGGTGGCCTAGTGGTCATAAAATTCTACCTTCTCCAGCGTAGAAGTGCAGAATCCATTTATTTTTTTAGAAACGCACTTTATAACTTTTTTACCACATACAAGAACTGAAATACCATTCATTTGACGTATCTCATGGGCACATTTTTTTTCCTACGTTCTGGGCCATAACTCTGAAATCGGGTCGGGTCCGCAGCTTTTAAGACCGGTTCTTCATCTTAAGCGTAGTTGAAAATCACAGAGCCCAGTCAGACCTTCCAATTTCATGGTTTCTTGATAGCGTTCCCGTGTACGTTGTAATTCGGAAGTTTTGATAAAATTTCTGAATAACCAGAAGATGTGAAGAAACTCTGTAATTTCATAAATTTCAGATGTCTATCCCGAGGAATGTCAGGTGTGGTTGAAATGGAGACTGAGTACGACGTCCCGATTGAGCCGTTCACAGTGTGCCGCGCGTTGGGACGCGTCACCTTCCGGAACGGTGGTCAGACGATTGCGGCAGGCATTGTGGTTGAGCGATTAGCTTGAATATTTATTCACGATTCGTGGGTGAAGTTTTTTTTTCATATGAACTTGGAAATGGTGATGATGTAGGTATAAGAACTTTACTGCTGAGATTTCTATGAAATTTAATGATTCGCAGAGGTTCTCATCAATAAGGGCACTGATTAAGGATTATTTATTGAAAAACAAACATGATATCAGGTCACATGACGTTGTTTACCCAAGTTGTGTAATCTAACTTCGTTTTATAGGTTTTTTTGAAGTTTTGATATGTTTCCTGAAACGCCTGCGATTTCATATAGATTGTTTCTGATTTCTAGTAGGTGTCAGCGCTTCTGCTTGACAGTTATTGTGATTTTCATCAGGATCGTATTTTTCCATTTCACCATAGCAATCGATACGCCCGTTCGTTCTATTCCACCGACTATACGATTCCCATCCGCCCATATAATTATCATAACCAAATTAAATATCATGGGAATCTTGCTGCATAAAAGAAGCGCCCCAGCCCTTCTCAAGTAGGCATTTAGGAAAACACGGACACCGCGGCAGACCACCTTTTTTCTAGGCGTAGGTAGGGTTGGGACACCCTGTTCGAACATAAGCTAACAGGGCCTAAAGCCTAAGCCTAAAAATAGTGCTGATTAAGATCCACAAAAAGTTGGGGTCCCAACCTTACCTAAGCCTAGAAAAAGGGGTGGTCTGCCGTGTCCGTGATCTGCCGCGGTGTCCGTGTTTTCCTAAATGCCTCTCAAGTATGTTCTATCAAAGTTCTCCCCGGGAGTGAGGAAGTTTGTACACTATAAAATCCTGCGTCCGTAACATCATGTACTACGCTCAATCTACAATCTGCTGCCAATAGTAACCTCCTTTCATAATAAGCTTAGGTTTTGGTTGGGAGAACAACTTTTGTGAAAAGCCTACTCTCGGAAACGCGAGAGCATTTTATGATTAGGTAAATTCCTCACCCCGTCTTCCTAGCACCGCGTCTATACGCCGTGAAAACGTATAGAGATACAAAGACGGGAGTGAGGAATTCTACACATCATATTTTATTGTGGTTGTTCTTATGGGTTGTACTCGATTGGGAGGTTCTTTCTGCGGACCATACCGTCTCCCTTGGACATAAAACGGTTAATTTCACAGTGTACTTGGGTATCCAAGACTTGGCTCTTCGCAAAATTTGTTCTTCCAACCTAACTTAAGCTTATTATAAAAGGAAATAACTGTTGGGTTGAAAATTGCGTCATGAATACGGGTTTTTACAATGTGTCAAATTCCTCACTCCCGTCTTTCTAGGACTCTGTTTTTTCTATTCACAAAATGTTCGACATTGTCCTTCACTTTTCCGTTTTCAACCGCCTTGATTGTTTGACCCAGCGCAGATTTCTATCTCTTATATCGTTTTTTGCCCAATCTCTGGAATAAACTTTACCTCATGGTTTTGAGTCAAGTTTTGTGGTGAGAGTTACCATTTGCATTACTTTTGTTTATCAAACGCAACTTTTCATTGATAAAACTTAGATGATGCTTGGTAGACTAGTCAGGTGTTCAACAGCGAGATTGAGGTTTGAATGATCATTATTTTTAGTATTTATTTGATCTTGAAAAACTTCTCTGGTGTTAGTTTCCTCGAAGATTTCAAAATGTCAGAAGTTTTCTTCTTGGTTTTCAAACAAATCAAAGTTTTCGGAACAGCAGGCACATATCTTCCTCTACCTGTAAAAAAGTCTGACCTCCGTAAATCGGTTACTTAGTTACCGTAGCAGTTTCGCTTTGAAATACATGAACGATTAAGTAATGCGCCTTCAATTTCAATGGACTGAAAGTAAGAATAATGATTTAAATTCACAAAGATCTAATTGTTCGTTGTGAGAGTCCCGACCCTATCGTACTCATTTTACAAAAAATGCGACTGCCGCGAATTTGAAATCGGTCAGACTTTTTGCTAGATATGTGAGCAGGCATTTGAAAGTTCAATTTCGAGTTCAAATCAGTCAAAAACAGACGAACTAAAATAAAATCACGCTTTTTTTACGTGAAAAATTTGAACTGAACTGCAACATTGCTCGTTTGTGCCGCTCAAATTCATTTCGTTTGTTTTTTTTCTTCCTTATCATTGAAAAATACGCATTAATCCCCCCCGCACTCCTTCTCTTCTTCATCAAGATCTCAATGACAACCTTGAGCATTCCAGCAGAACGATGTCGTCGAAAATCGTTCAAACCAAGGAATTCCCACTCGCGCCTAGAGATGAGTCGGTGTCCGACGAGTACCATGGTGTGAAAGTCGCCGACCCGTACCGGGTTCTCGAAGACGCAGACAACGAGCAGACTGTAGATTTTGTACATAGAATCAACGAGTATTCGCGGCCAGTGCTGGATGCTGCGCCGAACAGAGATAAGATTGAAGCAAGGTTTGAAGAAAGTTTGAATAATCACGACAGCGGTTACAGAATTCGAAAACTCTGGGACTATCGTCGAGTCTACAGCGTTGGTAAACAAGGGGAATACCTCTATTTTTTCGTCAACGATGGAGTCCAGAACCAAGAGTGAGATTTCTCTAATAAGCAATGTTCATATTCCTTGAGTCTCCTTTAGGTTGAATTATGCCGACTTTGGCTTCAAAGTGGTATCCAATATCGTATACCATGATGATAATTTTAAAAGAGAGGTCCGCGACTGGAAAATTTTCGCTACGCTCAAAAGTTAGTGACCGCTTGAGGCTTTTTCTGGAGTCTCCTCTAGGTTTAGTTATGCCGGCTTTGGCTCCAATGTGGTATCCAATATCGTATACCATGATGATAATTTTAAAAGAGAGGTCCGCGACTGGAAAATTTTCGCTACGCTCAAAAGTTAGTGACCGCTTGTGGCTTTTTCTGGAGTCTCCTCTAGGTTGAGTTATGCCGGCTTTGGCTCCAATGTGGTATCCAGTATCGTATACCACGATGAAATTTTGAAAAAAGAGGTCCGCGACTGGAAAATTTTCGCTACGCTCAAAAATTAGTGACCGCTCGAGGCTTTTTCTGGAGTCTCCTCTAGGTTGAGTTATGCCGGCTTTGGCTTCAAAATGGTATCCAATATCGTATTCCATGATGAAACTTTTAAAAAAGAAGTCCACGACTGGAAAATTTTCGCTACGCTCAAAAGTTTGTGACCGCTTGAGGCGAAATTTTGAGGGCATAATACTTTGTTTCCAATGAATGTGACAGCTTCTTCTCTAGATTAAAGGTTTTTGTGAATTTGCATCTGCGTTGCGCTGCAAGACTGCAAAGTCAGTTTTTGAAAAAAAACAGTCAGTTTTAGTCTGAACTTTGTGTAGTGTTCCTGATAGGAAATTATGAGTAGTGGGAAAAGTATGTTGTTAAAGCATGAATAGTAGGAATTTAGGACATATACCAGTTTTCGAATGTTTTGATGGATAAATTCATAGCGGAATAGTGGAGGTCAGAAATCTGGAAAATTATCACGCCGGAGAATTTGAGCTAACCTTTCCGCGTGTTGCTGCGCGCTGATTTTTTTTCCTATTTTTGGAGGTGGTCTGATACGTTACCTTGTGTAAATTGTCTGAAATTCTGATCAATTCCTATTTTATCCCTTACTTCTTCAGTGTCCTCTACCAATCGTCTCTCGACCGTACAACCATCCCTCCACGCGTTTTCCTTGATATGAACGCAGAGGCGGAAGATGGAAGTCTGTCGATCAGAACAATGGCATGGTCCAAGGGAGAAACAGACAAAATCCTGGCATATTCAATCAGCGAGAATGGATCCGACGAATCGGTCATGCACGTTGGTTTTTATTGATTTGAATCATAGTTTTTATTATTTTTTGATTACCTTGTTTCAAACGCGAAAAAACGTGGTGTGCATTACCCTGAACAGCTCTTTTTCAGTCTTAGGTTAGGTTTGGGTCAGCCTAAGCCTAAAAACAAGGTGATTGGGATGTTCCGAGCAAAATTTTGCACGTTTGAAAAAAACGGGATACGCTTCACTAATAGACTATCCACATATATCGCTAGAAGCATGGCCGTTTTCAAACGCGCTCTAATCTCAACTTTGCAGAATGAGTACGGTAACTCTCACAACGAACAATTAGATCTTTGTGGATTTAAATTATTATTCTTACTTACAGTTCATTGAAATTTAAGGCGCATCACTTAATCGTTCTTGTGTTTCAAGGCGAAACTGCTACAGTACTAAGTAACCGATTTACGGAGGCCAGATTTTTTTACAGGTAGAGAAAGCTATGTGCTATCTTGAGCAAGGTAAAACATCATTATTCAATATTAACTGTTTTCGAATTTTTTTCAATTTCAAAAGCGATTTGAAATAACTATTTCGAAACTACTAAAAAACGTCGAAAGCTGTAGGAGTTGTCCCCATCTATCATTACAGATTTTCATAAATTGATTATCTATTTCAGTTCAAAACAGAAGATGGAGTCATCCTTGAAGATAAAGTTCACAGACTGAAGCACACTTCGATCTCCTGGATCGGAAATCACTCGGTTCTTTACTCTCGATACAGGAGTGACGTGAGATTTTGAACTAAATTTACCTGAAATATGTGATATTGCACACTGCGGCAAACGCAGTAGAAAAGTGTCGGATCAAGCTGCGAGGGGAGGCGACCAATGAGCAGCGAGCACAGACCCCGCCCCTTCGTAAATTCTGCAACGATGTAGATCAAATTACAGTTACTGTAGTTTTAAAAAAACTTTTTTCTCTGACGTTTTCTCAAATTTCATGATGCAAAGTTAGATACGAAGGAAAGTTACATGTAATTTTTCAACAGCAATTGGCGAAACAAACTTGCTTGTTAAGATGAGAAAAAAGGGACAAAAGATAACGATAACGATCACCTTTAGCTCAGTGTGTTGTGATTTAAACGCGAACAACTATCCATCCAAGATTTTAGCATTAGGAAAGTTAATAATCTCTAGAATCCATGGGATGTTGAAAAGTGTAAGCAAAGAAAATCGATATAGTAGATCAATTTTTCAGTTACTGTAGTTGAAAAAATGTTGTTCTTCTACGTATTCTTCATCCCAGAGTCGCAAGAGTAATAATATAATGTTGGAAAAAGGTAAAACAATCTGTGACGTTTGAAGAAATGAGAAAACAAAGGAAGTGGGTTGAAAATTAGCAATAATTTTCGAAAATAAAATGAGGAGGTAAATGCGCTCCGCGGAGGATCTTGCACAGCGGTTGCAGAGCGGCTATATCCACTTGTTCCTGATCCGCACGATGTACATTCTGTTGTGCTGTTCGTATAGTCACTATCCTCTGCGTTTTGATTTAAAGTAATGAAATGATATTATTTTTGAAAAAAGATGACAATTTTTTGGCACACATGCATGAAAATTCACTTCTAAATTTTTTTGTTCAGCACATAGGCATGCTGTACAGAAAAATTCTCACAGTCTGTTTCGTACATTAGATGCTTCCCGTCGTACACATGTGCAGAATTGTGATGCGACTCGAACGATTACACATTTTTCTATCAAAGAAAACCGCCTAGAAATGGATTTTAGGAACTCGAAGGAAAGTGTGGATCGAAAATTAGTACCGGCGAGTTGAACAGTCATACAGTATACCTGCACAAGCTTGGTACCAGCCAATGCGATGATGTCGTGGTGTTCGAACATGACGATCCCAAGTACCACATGTGAGTTACTCAGCGCGATAAGAAAAAGCATGACCTTGATTTTCGTATATTTGAATAGATCGGAATGATTACTGTACATACTTCTTAGGTGATGACCGTCGCAAAGCGGTTCGCGACGCGGTCAGAGCTAGAAAGCGTAAGTCGTAGTTTTCAGACGCGGAGGCGTGACGTTCTCCTCCAACTACGCCTACTACATTCTGACCCGAGGTTGCGACCCCACTAACTTGTTCTACCTCGAAAAGATTGTCGACGGAAAGCTGTCAGGCAAGAAACATGCGATTGTCGACCAGTTTGAATACAAATTCGACGTGAGTGGTAGAGAGAGAGAGAGAGAGAGAGAGAGAGAGAGAGAGAGAGAGAGAGAGAGAGAGAGAGAGATTCAGTTTTAGTTGCTTTTCTCTTTTTGTGACCTCTGTGATCGTTCAACTTTATATGCAGTTAATTCCGGAATAAATTCAGAGTTTTTTTTGGTGCCACTCAATTAAGTCTATATTAATTTTTTTCTAGAGGAGAGAAAGAGAGAGAGAGATAGAGAAAATATGGACGATAGTTTTACAGTACCACGGATCTACTGAAGACAAGGCCCTAATTCTTACCAACAAGGATGGGGCGAATCGCTTCAAAGTGATGTCCCTGCCGCTCGATTCTGAAGACGCGTCAGGTCTAACAGAGCTGATCCCGGAGTATCCAGACAGAACCATTGAAAACATTGCCATCATCAAACAGGGATTGCTCGTGTCGACTTTGAAAGATCTCAAGGTAACTTTTAGGCGTTACAAATCAGTTACTGACACTGAAACTCTTTACATGATGTTTTCCCTTGTAACATATCGAGCTTTCAATGTGCTCTTATGTCATGATGTTTAACTGTTTAAGCTGGAGCGATAAGATTGAGTGTGTTGCATTCAACAAAAAAATTCCAAAAAAATGAAGTTTGAAACAACTGAAAACTAGAATTTTGGGATTCTTCAACTTTGAACATGTCTAGTCTACAAGGAGAGTGCACAACGCGCTAAGCGCAGAAGAAAAGTGTCGGATTAAGCAGCGAGGGGAGGCGACCAATAAGCAGCGAGCACAAACCCCGCCCTTTCGTAAATCCTGCACCGCTGTAGATCAAATTACAGTTACTGTCGTTTAAAAACTTTTTTCTCTGACGTTTTCTCGAAATTCATGATAAGAAGCTAGTTACGAGGGTAAGTTACATGATTTGCAATTTTTCAACAGCAATTGGCGAACCAAATTCGCTTGTTAAGATGAGAAAAGCAGGACAAAAGCTTGAAAAAATATTGATGTGCGAACGCGCCCTAAAGAGAATTTGCGTGCAACGCGTCTAATCGATGACGATCACCTTTAGCTCGGTGTGGAATGGAACGTTACACCATGTATGGAAACATCAGAAAAGGAGTGTTTCAGATAACCCTGGCGCTACACGACCTGGAGACTGGTGAAGAGATTCTGAAGATTATCGACAACGAAATCATGAGCTGCCCTGGGTTGAGCTGTCGCCGTACATTGGACCACTTCTACATGAGCGTAGATACGTTCACTCGGCCGACGACCATCTTCAAGGTGACAATCAATGGTGATGAGGTCGAAAAGGAGGTCTTTGATCAATCCGGCAACGGAGACAGCCACAACTTTGATAATGACATTGTGGTATCGGATCATAATGCTTTGAATCCTGATGGAACCAAGGTGAGACGTCGTTCTCTCTCTATCTCTCTCTCTCTCTCTCTCTCTCTCTCTCTCTCTCTCTCTCTCTCTCTCTCTGTCTCTCTCTCTCACTCTCTCTCTCTCTCTCTCTCTCTGTCTCCCTCTCTCTATCTCTCTCCCTCCCTCTATCTCTCTCCCTCCCTCTGTCTCTCTCTCTCCCTCCCTCTGTCTCTCTCTCTCTCTCTCTCTCTCCCTCCCTCTGTCTGTCTCTCTCTCTCTCTCTCTCTCTCTCTCTCTCTCTCTCTCTCTCTCTCCCTCTCTCTCCCTCTGTCTGTCTGTCTCTGTCTGTCTCTGTCTCTCTCCCTCTCTCTCTCTGTCTCTCTCTCTACTTTCTTTTCAGGTCCACTACTTTGTGCTTGAAAGCAAGAAGTCGGCAGGCAGCGGTAACAACAACCGTCCTGCTTTGGTCTACGGTTACGGTGGCTTCAACATCTCCCTGCTACCCGGGTTCTCGATCACTCGCGCCATGTTCGTCGACAACTTTGACGGAGTCTACGTTTTGACCAATTTGAGAGGAGGAAGGTGAATTTTTGAATTACTCCACACGAGAAGACAAAATTTTCACTATCACAATGATATTTTTGTTCGTGAGAACTTCTCACTGTCGAAAATGTAGGAAAACCCGATTCTAAGTGACGTTACAACGAATTTTTCGATTTTCTCATAGAAAATTGCACGTTTTTTCGATTCCAAAAGACATTTGTTGTTTGAAAACAAAAAAAATATGAACGTTTTGAAATTAAATTAAATTAGAAATTAGTCACTCGGAATTCAAAGTTTATCGATTGACTTCATGGAAAGCTCTCAGAAATTTAACCATGGACTGAGCCAAAAGAATCCGACCGTTTCCGAAAATTTTCAAAAGAAAAAACGGCTGGGAAAATACAGAATACGGTCAGAAATTACCGGAAATATTAAAATGTGTTGAGTATGTGTCATTATGCCCCATATTCAACACGCTTTCTTCCCCTCAAAGTTAGATTTTTCAGTGAGTTTGGAGAGGACTGGCACGCCGGTGGCATGCTCAAGGTCAAAGAGAACACGTTCAACGACATGATCAGCGTGGTCAACGACGTGGTCGAACGTGGTTACACGAAGCACTCGCGCATCACCATCCAGGGTGGATCGAACGGAGGTCTACTGGTGGCAGCGTGTGCTCAAAGAGCTCCACAATCGGTGGCGGCAGTGGTGTGCAACGTTGGTGTGCTCGACATGATCCGGTTCCCCTTGTTCACGGTCGGCGCAGCCTGGGTGACAGAGTATGGAGACGTCAAGAAGCCGGACTTCTTTGAGTACCTTATGAGATACTCACCATTGCACAACCTGAAGACGATCGACCCAGCCGTCTTCCCAGCAACCCTGGTCTTGACTGCTGACCACGATGACAGAGTTGTTCCAGGACATTCCCTCAAGTATCTTGCCGAGTTGTACCATCAGGTGAATTTTAAGTTTGTCACATGAATTTGAAGTCAGAGAGCGTGTCTTGTCTTAGTGGGTCTTATCAACATCCCCTTTTTTATGCACCGAGGTTGAGAATAGTGGAGAAAATGAGAGAGAACAGAGACAGTTCGCGGTTAGACGGTGTTTTGTGTAGGTTTACGGAGCTAATCGATAATCACTTTTTATTGGATCGTGGAACTTTTCATTCGCATGATTATCTGTCCTTTGTTACATTCGTTAAAATATTTTCTAAAGGTCCTGAACATATTTTATGCTCGAGAGATAGAGATAGAGAGAGAGAGAGAAAGAAAGAAAAAAAGAGAGAGTTCGAATATTCCACACGAAAAGTTGGAAGTAAACTTTGCGAGTTACCCTTCTGCCAGATCGTGCTAGCGCACGCCTCTTTAAGCGCAGTAGAAAAGTGTCGGATCAAGCAGCGAGGGGAGGCGACCAATAAGCAGCGAGCACAAACCCCGCCCCTTCGTAAATCCTGCACCGCTGTAGATCAAATTACAGTTACTGTAGTTTGAAAACTTTTTTCTCTAACGTTTTCTCAAAGTTCATAATAAAAAGCTAGTTACGAAGAAAAGTTACATGATTTGCAAGTTTTCAATAGCAATCGGCAAAACAAATTTGCTTGTTAACTTGAGAAAAATAGAAGAAAAGGATGAAAAATATTGATGTGCGAACGCGCTTCATAGCGAATTTTCGTTTAATATAATTTTCGTGCAACGCGTCTAATCAATAACGATCATCTGTAGCTCGGGGTGTAGCGCCAGGGGGGCAAGAGTTCGTTTCAAAAAGTATATCACTTGAAAAAAACGAAAAACATTTTCAGTTCTTATTTATGAAAATTGACTTTCTAGGCCCAGCGATCTGAAACTTCAAAGCTTCTGATGGGAAGAATCGAAGAGAAAGCAGGTCACGGTGCTGGAAAATCAACGGAGAAGAGGGTAACCTTATGATCACAGAATTCGATAAAACAACCGAGTTTCAGATTATGGAAGTAGTAGACATCTACTCGTTCATGTCGACAGTTCTGGATCTCGAATGGAAAGAGTAAAACGTGCTCGCCGCAGTTTGTATTTCAATCTTTTAAGTTATTGTCGTGATTTCTGACGTTTTGTCTGCATTCGGAAAAAGTTGGTTGCACACTCGAATTTTTACTTGACGACATAGTTTTTCACATAGAAATCACGACAATTGGGAATCACGGTTTCTAATAGTTCAATGACAATGTGTGCCAATGCTAAACACTTACACAGACCTTTCGAGTACTTCTTCTTTCTTTTTATGCGACTTTTTTTGGTTCTATTATGAAGGACGACCTATAAATTATTTCAATTTGAAATCTAGACGACGATTCTATAGGTATCCGAAGGAAACTCAACACACATGAATTTTTCGGTCAATTCATTCCTCTACCTCCTCTCTCTATCTTCTCTCTCTCTCTCTCTCTCTCTCTCTCTTTTTTTTTTCTCTCTCTCTCTCACGTTCCTTGTTGATAAGAATTAGGGCTTTGTCTTCAGTAGATCCGTGGTACTGTAAAACTATCGTCCATATTTTTCTCTATCTCTCTCTCTCTCTCTCTCTCTCTCTCTCTCTCTCTCTCTCTCTCTCTCTCTTCTTCTCTCTCTCTCCCCTCTGTCTCTCTCCCCATCTCTCTCTCTGCCTTCCTCTCTCTCTCTCTTTCTCTCTCTCTCCCTCTCTATCTCTCTCTCTCTCTCTCTCTCTCTCTCTCTCTCTCTCTCTCTCTCTCTTTCTCTCTCACTCTTTCTTGTAGGACAAATACTCACCGTGTATTATCACTCCTAGAGGGGGGAGGGGTTCGAACCTCATGAATGTCCATGATTCGCAGTAGAATAAAAATGTGGAGCTGAATGGGTTGATCTCAATTTTGAGATTTGAAAACTCCCGATGAGACTAGTGAATAAGGTGACCGGTGTGGGTAGCTACAAAATGTATCCGCAGCGGCAACATCATCCGCCAGTGCACTGAACGGGAGGGGTAGAGAAAGAATAGTTGGTTAATATAGTGTCAATGAAGTTTAAGTGGTGAAGAATGTTATTGTGCATCGTGTTGATTATTGTGGTTGTTGACAGATCGTCTTGTTGATTCAGTGTTCCATGGAAAGTCAAAGTAGGCCCAATGCACCAACCTCTCACTCGCCGAGAAGAGACGTTTGGTGTGAAATTACGGTTGACAGGTGAGGAGAAAGAGAGGGTGCAACTGGGTGCCCTTTACCTGGTGGTGAGTTTTATACAAGATGGGAATGGACGTTTTTCGCCCACTTTACAACAGAGTTCTTGACGAGCAGCGCTTCTGCTCGTTCGACGATAGGAAAATCGTACAGTCAGCTTTGTAAGTTCAGAACAGATGGTCGGAGTGAATGAATTCTGAAGATCTTTGAATCTCTAGGTGATGTGACTATCTATCAAGCGATCCGCAAATAGATGAAGAAATAGAAGGGGAGTTAGAGCACCATCCAAAATCATTACGTGGCTTGAAACTGCGGAATCAATAATGCAAGGTTATTCCAATGAGTGTCTTCGAGTTAGAAAATGGGATGTTGCCGTCGGCTACCGGGAGTTTCGAATACTGTAACTTCAGTTCGGATGCTCAGATTCGCGTCAAAGTAAGTTTGGTCTGATTGCCAAACGTTTCTACATCGATACCAAGACAAATCTCAACAATTTTTTCCGGACCCAAAATCGAAAAATTTCATGGGCTATAGCCTTATGTGATTTTTGGGGTCAAAAATTTTGTGTCTCCGAATCACTCGGAAACTATCCAAAATCATTTCTAAACAGGTTTAGAACAACGGAATCATAAATCCAAGGTTATTCCAATGATTGTCTTCGAGTTAGAAAATGAGATGTTGCCGTGGGCTACCATGAGTTTCGGGTACTGTAACTTCAGTTCGGATGCTCAGATTCACGTCAAAGTAGGTTCAGTCTGATTGCCAAACGATTCTGAATTGACTCCTGGAAAAATCTGAACAATTTTTTCCGGACCCAAAATCGAAAAATTTCATGGGCTATAGCCTTATGTGATTTTTGGGGTCAAAAATTTTGTGTCTCCGAATCACTCGGAAACTATCCAAAATCAGTTCTAAAGAGGTTTAGAACAACGGAATCATAAATCCAAGGTTATTCCAATGATTGTCTTCGAGTTAGAAAATGAGATGTTGCCGTGGGCTACCATGAGTTTCGGGTACTGTAACTTCAGTTCGGAGGCCCAGATTTGCGTCAAAGTAGGTTTATTCTGATTGCCGAACGTTTTTACATCGATACCAAGACAAATCTCAACAACTTTTTCCGGACTCAAAATCGAAAAATTTCATGGGCTATAGCCTTATGTGATTTTTGGGGTCAAAAATTTTGTGTCTCCGAATCACTCGGAAACTATCCAAAATCATTTCTAAAGAGGTTTAGAACAACGGAATCATAAATCCAAGGTTATTCCAATGATTGTCTTCGAGTTAGAAAATGAGATGTTGCCGTGGGCTACCATGAGTTTCGGGTACTGTAACTTCAGTTCGGAGGCCCAGATTTGCGTCAAAGTAGGTTTATTCTTATTGCCGAACGTTTTTACATCGATACCAAGACAAATCTCAACAATTTTTTCCGGACCCAAAATCGAAAAATTTCATGGGCTATAGCCTTATGTGATTTTTGGGGTCAAAAATTTTGTGTCTCCGAATCACTCGGAAACTATCCAAAATCATTTCTGAAGAGGTTTAGAACAACGGAATCATAAATCCAAGGTTATTCCAATGATTGTCTTCGAGTTAGAAAATGAGATGTTGCCGTGGGCTACCATGAGTTTCGGGTACTGTAACTTCAGTTCGGAGGCCCAGATTTGCGTCAAAGTAGGTTTATTCTGATTGCCGAACGTTTTTACATCGATACCAAGACAAATCTCAACAATTTTTTCCGGACTCAAAATCGAAAAATTTCATGGGCTATAGCCTTATGTGATTTTTGGGGTCAAAAATTTTGTGTCTCCGAATCACTCGGAAACTATCCAAAATCATTTCTGAAGAGGTTTAGAACAACGGAATCATAAATCCAAGGTTATTCCAATGATTGTCTTCGAGTTAGAAAATGAGATGTTGCCGTGGGCTACCATGAGTTTCGGGTACTGTAACTTCAGTTCGGAGGCCCAGATTTGCGTCAAAGTAGGTTTATTCTGATTGCCGAACGTTTTTACATCGATACCAAGACAAATCTCAACAATTTTTTCCGGACTCAAAATCGAAAAATTTCATGGGCTATAGCCTTATGTGATTTTTGGGGTCAAAAATTTTGTGTCTCCGAATCACTCGGAAACTATCCAAAATCATTTCTAAAGAGGTTTAGAACAACTGAATCATAAATCCAAGATTATTCCAATGATTGTCTTCGAGTTAGAAAATGAGATGTTGCCGTGGGCTACCATGAGTTTCGGGTACTGTAACTTCAGTTCGAAGACCCAGATTTGCGTCAAAGTAGGTTTATTCTGATTGCCGAACGTTTTTACATTGATACCAAGACAAATCTCAACAATTTTTTCCGGACTTAAAATCGAAAAATTTCATGGGCTATAGCCTTATGTGATTTTTGGGGTCAAAAATTTTGTGTCTCCGAATCACTCGGAAACTATCCAAAATCATTTCTAAAGAGGTTTAGAACAACGGAATCATAAATCCAAGGTTATTCTAATGATTGTCTTCGAGTTAGAAAATGGGATGTTGCCGTGGGCTACCGCGAGTTTCGAATACTGTAACTTCAGTTCGGATGCTCAGACTCACGTCAAAGTAGGTTCATTCTGATTGCCAAACAATTCTGAATTGACTCCTGGAAAAATCTGAACAATTTTTTCCGGACCCAAAATCGAAAAATTTCATGGGCTATAGCCTTATGTGATTTTTGGGGTCAAAAATTTTGTGTCTCCGAATCACTCGGAAACTATCCAAAATCATTTCTAAAGAGGTTTAGAACAACGGAATCATAAATCCAAGGTTATTCCAATGATTGTCTTCGAGTTAGAAAATGAGATGTTGCCGTGGGCTACCATGAGTTTCGGGTACTGTAACTTCAGTTCGGAGGCCCAGATTTGCGTCAAAGTAGGTTTATTCTGATTGCCGAACGTTTTTACATCGATACCAAGACAAATCTCAACAATTTTTTCCGGACTCAAAATCGAAAAATTTCATGGGCTATAGCCTTATGTGATTTTTGGGGTCAAAAATTTTGTGTCTCCGAATCACTCGGAAACTATCCAAAATCATTTCTAAAGAGGTTTAGAACAACTGAATCATAAATCCAAGATTATTCCAATGATTGTCTTCGAGTTAGAAAATGAGATGTTGCCGTGGGCTACCATGAGTTTCGGGTACTGTAACTTCAGTTCGGAGGCCCAGATTTGCGTCAAAGTAGGTTTATTCTGATTGCCGAACGTTTTTACATCGATACCAAGACAAATCTCAACAATTTTTTCCGGACTCAAAATCGAAAAATTTCATGGGCTATAGCCTTATGTGATTTTTGGGGTCAAAAATTTTGTGTCTCCGAATCACTCGGAAACTATCCAAAATCATTTCTAAAGAGGTTTAGAACAACTGAATCATAAATCCAAGATTATTCCAATGATTGTCTTCGAGTTAGAAAATGAGATGTTGCCGTGGGCTACCATGAGTTTCGGGTACTGTAACTTCAGTTCGAAGGCCCAGATTTGCGTCAAAGTAGGTTTATTCTGATTGCCGAACGTTTTTACATTGATACCAAGACAAATCTCAACAATTTTTTCCGGACTTAAAATCGAAAAATTTCATGGGCTATAGCCTTATGTGATTTTTGGGGTCAAAAATTTTGTGTCTCCGAATCACTCGGAAACTATCCAAAATCATTTCTAAAGAGGTTTAGAACAACGGAATCATAAATCCAAGGTTATTCTAATGATTGTCTTCGAGTTAGAAAATGGGATGTTGCCGTGGGCTACCGCGAGTTTCGAATACTGTAACTTCAGTTCGGATGCTCAGACTCACGTCAAAGTAGGTTCATTCTGATTGCCAAACAATTCTGAATTGACTCCTGGAAAAATCTGAACAATTTTTTCCGGACCCAAAATCGAAAAATTTCATGGGCTATAGCCTTATGTGATTTTTGGGGTCAAAAATTTTGTGTCTCCGAATCACTCGGAAACTATCCAAAATCATTTCTAAAGAGGTTTAGAACAACGGAATCATAAATCCAAGGTTATTCCAATGATTGTCTTCGAGTTAGAAAATGAGATGTTGCCGTGGGCTACCATGAGTTTCGGGTACTGTAACTTCAGTTCGGAGGCCCAGATTTGCGTCAAAGTAGGTTTATTCTGATTGCCGAACGTTTTTACATCGATACAAAGACAAATCTCAACAATTTTTTCCGGACTCAAAATCGAAAAATTTCATGGGCTATAGCCTTATGTGATTTTTTGGGTCAAAAATTTTGTGTCTCCGAATCACTCGGAAACTATCCAAAATCATTTCTAAAGAGGTTTAGAACAACGGAATCATAAATCCAAGGTTATTCCAATGATTGTCTTCGAGTTAGAAAATGGGATGTTGCCGTGGGCTACCGCGAGTTTCGAATACTGTAACTTCAGTTCGGATGCTCAGATTCACGTCAAAGTAGGTTCATTCTGATTGCCAAACAATTCTGAATTGACTCCTGGAAAAATCTGAACAATTTTTTCCGGACCCAAAATCGAAAAATTTCATGGGCTATAGCCTTATGTGATTTTTGGGGTCAAAAATTTTGTGTCTCCGAATCACTCGGAAACTATCCAAAATCATTTCTGAAGAGGTTTAGAACAACGGAATCATAAATCCAAGGTTATTCCAATGATTGTCTTCGAGTTAGAAAATGAGATGTTGCCGTGGGCTACCATGAGTTTCGGGTACTGTAACTTCAGTTCGGAGGCCCAGATTTGCGTCAAAGTAGGTTTATTCTGATTGCCGAACGTTTTTACATCGATACCAAGACAAATCTCAACAATTTTTTCCGGACTCAAAATCGAAAAATTTCATGGGCTATAGCCTTATGTGATTTTTGGGGTCAAAAATTTTGTGTCTCCGAATCACTCGGAAACTATCCAAAATCATTTCTAAAGAGGTTTAGAACAACGGAATCATAAATCCAAGGTTATTCCAATGATTGTCTTCGAGTTAGAAAATGAGATGTTGCCGTGGGCTACCATGAGTTTCGGGTACTGTAACTTCAGTTCGGAGGCCCAGATTTGCGTCAAAGTAGGTTTATTCTGATTGCCGAACGTTTTTACATCGATACAAAGACAAATCTCAACAATTTTTTCCGGACTCAAAATCGAAAAATTTCATGGGCTATAGCCTTATGTGATTTTTTGGGTCAAAAATTTTGTGTCTCCGAATCACTCGGAAACTATCCAAAATCATTTCTAAAGAGGTTTAGAACAACGGAATCATAAATCCAAGGTTATTCCAATGATTGTCTTCGAGTTAGAAAATGGGATGTTGCCGTGGGCTACCGCGAGTTTCGAATACTGTAACTTCAGTTCGGATGCTCAGATTCACGTCAAAGTAGGTTCATTCTGATTGCCAAACAATTCTGAATTGACTCCTGGAAAAATCTGAACAATTTTTTCCGGACCCAAAATCGAAAAATTTCATGGGCTATAGCCTTATGTGATTTTTGGGGTCAAAAATTTTGTGTCTCCGAATCACTCGGAAACTATCCAAAATCATTTCTGAAGAGGTTTAGAACAACGGAATCATAAATCCAAGGTTATTCCAATGATTGTCTTCGAGTTAGAAAATGAGATGTTGCCGTGGGCTACCATGAGTTTCGGGTACTGTAACTTCAGTTCGGAGGCCCAGATTTGCGTCAAAGTAGGTTTATTCTGATTGCCGAACGTTTTTACATCGATACAAAGACAAATCTCAACAATTTTTTCCGGACTCAAAATCGAAAAATTTCATGGGCTATAGCCTTATGTGATTTTTTGGGTCAAAAATTTTGTGTCTCCGAATCACTCGGAAACTATCCAAAATCATTTCTGAAGAGGTTTAGAACAACGGAATCATAAATCCAAGGTTATTCCAATGATTGTCTTCGAGTTAGAAAATGAGATGTTGCCGTGGGCTACCGCGAGTTTCGAATACTGTAACTTCAGTTCGGATGCTCAGATTCACGTCAAAGTAGGTTCATTCTGATTGCCAAACAATTCTGAATTGACTCCTGGAAAAATCTGAACAATTTTTTCCGGACCCAAAATCGAAAAATTTCATGGGCTATAGCCTTATGTGATTTTTGGGGTCAAAAATTTTGTGTCTCCGAATCACTCGGAAACTATCCAAAATCATTTCTAAAGAGGTTTAGAACAACGGAATCATGAATCCAAGGTTATTCCAATGATTGTCTTCGAGTTAGAAAATGGGATGTTGCCGTGGGCTACCGCGAGTTTCGAATACTGTAACTTCAGTTCGGATGCTCAGATTCACGTCAAAGTAGGTTCATTCTGATTGCCAAACGATTCTGAATTGACTCCTGGAAAAATCTGAACAATTTTTTCCGGACCCAAAATCGAAAAATTTCATGGGTTATAGCCTTATGTGATTTTTGGGGTCAAAAATTTTGTGTCTCCGAATCACTCGGAAACTATCCAAAATCATTTCTAAAGAGGTTTAGAACAACGGAATCATAAATCCAAGGTTATTCCAATGATTGTCTTCGAGTTAGAAAATGAGATGTTGCCGTGGGCTACCATGAGTTTCGGGTACTGTAACTTCAGTTCGGAGGCCCAGATTTGCGTCAAAGTAGGTTCATTCTGATTGCCAAACAATTCTGAATTGACTCCTGGAAAAATCTGAACAATTTTTTCCGGACCCAAAATCGAAAAATTTCATGGGTTATAGCCTTATGTGATTTTTGGGGTCAAAAATTTTGTGTCTCCGAATCACTCGGAAACTATCCAAAATCATTTCTGAAGAGGTTTAGAACAACGGAATCATAAATCCAAGGTTATTCCAATGATTGTCTTCGAGTTAGAAAATGAGATGTTGCCGTGGGCTACCATGAGTTTCGGGTACTGTAACTTCAGTTCGGAGGCCCAGATTTGCGTCAAAGTAGGTTTATTCTGATTGCCGAACGTTTTTACATTGATACCAAGACAAATCTCAACAATTTTTTCCGGACTTAAAATCGAAAAATTTCATGGGCTATAGCCTTATGTGATTTTTGGGGTCAAAAATTTTGTGTCTCCGAATCACTCGGAAACTATCCAAAATCATTTCTAAAGAGGTTTAGAACAACGGAATCATAAATCCAAGGTTATTCTAATGATTGTCTTCGAGTTAGAAAATGGGATGTTGCCGTGGGCTACCGCGAGTTTCGAATACTGTAACTTCAGTTCGGATGCTCAGATTCACGTCAAAGTAGGTTCATTCTGATTGCCAAACAATTCTGAATTGACTCCTGGAAAAATCTGAACAATTTTTTCCGGACCCAAAATCGAAAAATTTCATGGGCTATAGCCTTATGTGATTTTTGGGGTCAAAAATTTTGTGTCTCCGAATCACTCGGAAACTATCCAAAATCATTTCTAAAGAGGTTTAGAACAACGGAATCATAAATCCAAGGTTATTCTAATGATTGTCTTCGAGTTAGAAAATGAGATGTTGCCGTGGGCTACCATGAGTTTCGGGTACTGTAACTTCAGTTCGGAGGCCCAGATTTGCGTCAAAGTAGGTTCATTCTGATTGCCAAACAATTCTGAATTGACTCCTGGAAAAATCTGAACAATTTTTTCCGGACCCAAAATCGAAAAATTTCATGGGTTATAGCCTTATGTGATTTTTGGGGTCAAAAATTTTGTGTCTCCGAATCACTCGGAAACTATCCAAAATCATTTCTGAAGAGGTTTAGAACAACGGAATCATAAATCCAAGGTTATTCCAATGATTGTCTTCGAGTTAGAAAATGAGATGTTGCCGTGGGCTACCATGAGTTTCGGGTACTGTAACTTCAGTTCGGAGGCCCAGATTTGCGTCAAAGTAGGTTTATTCTGATTGCCGAACGTTTTTACATTGATACCAAGACAAATCTCAACAATTTTTTCCGGACTTAAAATCGAAAAATTTCATGGGCTATAGCCTTATGTGATTTTTGGGGTCAAAAATTTTGTGTCTCCGAATCACTCGGAAACTATCCAAAATCATTTCTAAAGAGGTTTAGAACAACGGAATCATAAATCCAAGGTTATTCTAATGATTGTCTTCGAGTTAGAAAATGGGATGTTGCCGTGGGCTACCGCGAGTTTCGAATACTGTAACTTCAGTTCGGATGCTCAGATTCACGTCAAAGTAGGTTCATTCTTATTGCCAAACAATTCTGAATTGACTCCTGGAAAAATCTGAACAATTTTTTCCGGACCCAAAATCGAAAAATTTCATGGGCTATAGCCTTATGTGATTTTTGGGGTCAAAAATTTTGTGTCTCCGAATCACTCGGAAACTATCCAAAATCATTTCTAAAGAGGTTTAGAACAACGGAATCATAAATCCAAGGTTATTCCAATGATTGTCTTCGAGTTAGAAAATGAGATGTTGCCGTGGGCTACCATGAGTTTCGGGTACTGTAACTTCAGTTCGGAGGCCCAGATTTGCGTCAAAGTAGGTTTATTCTGATTGCCGAACGTTTTTACATCGATACAAAGACAAATCTCAACAATTTTTTCCGGACTCAAAATCGAAAAATTTCATGGGCTATAGCCTTATGTGATTTTTTGGGTCAAAAATTTTGTGTCTCCGAATCACTCGGAAACTATCCAAAATCATTTCTGAAGAGGTTTAGAACAACGGAATCATAAATCCAAGGTTATTCCAATGATTGTCTTCGAGTTAGAAAATGAGATGTTGCCGTGGGCTACCGGGAGTTTCGAATACTGTAACTTCAGTTCGGATGCTCAGATTCACGTCAAAGTAGGTTCATTCTGATTGCCAAACAATTCTGAATTGACTCCTGGAAAAATCTGAACAATTTTTTCCGGACCCAAAATCGAAAAATTTCATGGGCTATAGCCTTATGTGATTTTTGGGGTCAAAAATTTTGTGTCTCCGAATCACTCGGAAACTATCCAAAATCATTTCTAAAGAGGTTTAGAACAACGGAATCATGAATCCAAGGTTATTCCAATGATTGTCTTCGAGTTAGAAAATGGGATGTTGCCGTGGGCTACCGCGAGTTTCGAATACTGTAACTTCAGTTCGGATGCTCAGATTCACGTCAAAGTAGGTTCATTCTGATTGCCAAACGATTCTGAATTGACTCCTGGAAAAATCTGAACAATTTTTTCCGGACCCAAAATCGAAAAATTTCATGGGTTATAGCCTTATGTGATTTTTGGGGTCAAAAATTTTGTGTCTCCGAATCACTCGGAAACTATCCAAAATCATTTCTAAAGAGGTTTAGAACAACGGAATCATAAATCCAAGGTTATTCCAATGATTGTCTTCGAGTTAGAAAATGAGATGTTGCCGTGGGCTACCATGAGTTTCGGGTACTGTAACTTCAGTTCGGAGGCCCAGATTTGCGTCAAAGTAGGTTCATTCTGATTGCCAAACAATTCTGAATTGACTCCTGGAAAAATCTGAACAATTTTTTCCGGACCCAAAATCGAAAAATTTCATGGGTTATAGCCTTATGTGATTTTTGGGGTTGTTCGCACAGAGCGAAGGGAAATAAGAGAGGTTGGCGTCGGCAAGTGCGTTCGCAGTGCAAACCCACTTCGCGCGCATTACTTGACGACGCAAACCTTTTATTTATCATCTTTTTTCCATTTCTCTTCAAAATACTCTTCGCTCTGATAATTATGTTTCATTGCTTATGTATAATCATTGTATTATCATTTTCTCATTATTTCCTCTGAATAAAGGTTTAATTACCCTAGTTTGAGGTCTATCAAGCAAGGGGAGAACAGAGCATTCAACTACTATTGACATCCATCGTTTTATGGTGCATCAAGGATTGGATCAAGGCAGCAGAAGACCCGCGTGGCAGCAAGACACAGAAAAGTGAGCTTTGAAAGTACAAGATCAAAGTTTCCCTTTTTGACAAAACAAATTTTTACGAAACCAAAACCAAGAGCAATCAAGCTCTAATTTCTATCGTTTTTCACCCAAGTTTCTCAGTAGACAAAAAGAGTCGGCGTCTCCACGCAACATCGTCAAATCATTTACGGTGTTGTTTCCACACACAGTGGAGACTTCGACAGAAAACCAGTAGGAGGTGCACCAACACCTCACTCAATACTCCATTCCCACTTATCAGAACTCAACAAATCATTGTTGCAAGTTCGACCCAGACTCAATTCAAGTCACTAGAGTACAACATCCAGTTGTCAGCTCAAACACAGTCCATTCACTTAGTTAGTAGAGTACAACATCCAGTTGTCAGCTCGAACACAGTCCATTCACTTAGTTAGTAGAGTACAACATCCAGTTGTCAGCTCAAACACAGTCCATTCACTTAGTTAGTAGAGTACAACATCCAGTTGTCAGCTCGAACACAGTCCATTCACTTAGTTAGTAGAGCACAACATCCAGTTGTCAGCTCAAACACAGTCCATTCACTTAGTTAGTAGAGTACAACATCCAGTTGTCAGCTCAAACACAGTCCATTCACTTAGTTAGTAGAGTACAACATCCAGTTGTCAGCTCAAACACAGTCCATTCACTTAGTTAGTAGAGCACAACATCCAGTTGTCAGCTCAAACACAGTCCATTCACTTAGTTAGTAGAGTACAACATCCAGTTGTCAGCTCGAACACAGTCCATTCACTTAGTTAGTAGAGTACAACATCCAGTTGTCAGCTCGAACACAGTCCATTCACTTAGTTAGTAGAGTACAACATCCAGTTGTCAGCTCGAACACACAGTCAATTCACCCATCATGGCTCACGATCAGCCAACAATGGGAAGAGTCAAGACAGACTCACAAGACAACCCAGACGTTGAGGGCACGGAAAATCTCGGACCTCGTCTGAAAAATCAGCTGGTATACGCCAAAAGAACACTGACCAGAGAAGTCAACCAGCTACAGCAGTTCATCAGCAGGTGGCTCAAGGAAGTCAACAACGAGGAGAAACTCCGAAAAGCAGACGAGAGAAAGAGCCGACCTGCCGAGTACTGGGACACAGTAGTACGGTTGTGCGACGCCAGAGAGGAAGACATACGAAAACAAGTGTCGAGACTGGACAACGCACTGTTGGGGGTTCGTCATTACCTAAAAGACGAAGAAGAAAGTCTAGAAACAGACGACGTCAATACTAGAATCGACACGGCGGTGACAAAAATGTCAATGCTGACGGAACTTCGCGAGGCAGCAGAAGAGTACTGCACTAGCAACAAAACCGCACAAATCACCACCGTAGTCGAAGAAAATAGGGACGTAAGGCACGACCACACCGAGACACGAACGATGCATGAACATCGCAGACCTCGATACATCCGAGAACCGGAAGTCGATCTACCAAAGTTCAACGGATGTGAAGACAACGACTTTGAACACTTCTGGAAGTTGTTCAGAGAAGTGGTCGATTCAGACCCAACAACCACGGACGATGTGAAAATCGCCGTACTACAGTCGAGACTCGTCGGAGAGGCCAGGAAAAGATTTGCGAACTTGGGATGCGATGGATCCCAATATGAGTACCTCAAAAGTCAACTAGCAGCCAACTACGGGAACAAAGAGGGCAACAAGATCCGACGGCTCGAGAAGAACCTACGAGGACTACGAAGAGAAGCCGATCACTATCGTGCGGAGATCACGCTTCTGCAGCAGACACGGAACCTGATCTACCTGTTGGAACAAGAAGGGGTCGACACGAACAAGAAAGAGTACAAACGAGAAGTACTGAGTAAATTCCAGCCAACCACAATTCGAAGAACGGCTCGGGAGGAAGCTCAACGACGACACACACCATGGTCAATGGAAGAAATGCTTCAATTCATCGCACTGACTATCGAAGAGATCGAGTATGAAGAAGAGATTTTGAACGAATGTCTAGAAACCGCAGAAAAAGAACAAGCCTACCGATCACGACGAGAGAACAGCCGACAAGAAAGTCGAGTCACCACCCCAGAGCGCATGGAAACAACAGCAAACGGCAGAAAAGGATGCACCTTCTGCCAAAGTACAACACACCAACCAGATGATTGTCCGATTATCACAGACTCCGAAGAGAGGAAGGAGAAGCTGAGGGGCGATCATCTTTGCTTCATCTGTCTCGATCCGTCTCATGGATCACGGCAATGCATAGACGCAAATCCATGTAAACATTGTCACACTCGGAGAAGTCACCACTCAAGTATTTGTCGCAGGAGAAATACAAGCTCCGAAGAAGCGACACCCATATTCAACTTCGTGCATGTCAAACCGGCACCAGACGAGGATAGCTCCGAAGAAAGCACCGACAGGCGTCCATACGGTCAAGAAACTAACAGCAACGAGGAAAATCGCCCGAAACTTCTTGAACCAAAGTACCGCTCGGTTATCTGTCAGAAGAAAAAGGAAGGAAGCAGTCGACGATCAAACACAAGTACACCAAACAAAATCGTCCAAACGGAGACAAGCCCACATGTCGGTTTCCAGAAAACCGTCCATGTGAGAAAGAAAGAGTCGAGATCCAGATCAAGGGACAGCCAGTCCAGACAAAAGTCTCCATCTCGAGTTCCAGACTCTCGAAACTACAGTTCTACACACGTCACACCGATCGAGGCACTGGAGAGACTCTTCAGTCAACCCGATCCATACGTCGAAGAACCGCCTGAAGACCTCGGGCAAGGAACCACAACACATCGTCAGCCCGTTTAGAAGGAAGAAAAGTCTACCGTATCACAACCCACCCCCCCCCCCAACAAAAAAATACTTACGTATGTTTTCACCCCCCCCTCCCACATGGTATTAAATTTTTGTTATTCATGTTAACGTCCATGATTATTTAAACTTTGCAAAAAAAAACAAAAAACGTCAAAAAAAAAAGAAAAAATATATATATAAAAGAGCGAAACGCCAAAAAAAAAAACGTATAGATTCATCTCCAAAAATAAAGGAAAAGCCCAAACAGTCTACACAAATCAGTAGACCTACATCAACATTGTTCATCGCAGGAGCCAACCTGAGGGGCCCAGGGTTGTCAGAAACAAGATGAAGAAGCGACCAGCGACTGGAGAAGAAATGATCGACGAAGGGTAGTTGTCTACAGTAAACCTCGATGTCAACTCCATCCACCACCAAGACCAAGGCTATGATGTACTAGAAAGAGCGAAACCCAACGAAGGAACTGATAAAGTTGGTAATTCTAGCACGTGCAAGTTCATAAGGTACCCTCAAGGATCAAGAGAAGGTGACAAGCACAAAGCCAAGGGGGTCAGAAGATGAAAGCCAGTTCAAGAAGAATGAGAGTCGGTCAAGTCTCTAAGGTATCTGAGACGCTCCATGAAGAACGACACTTTCAACAACCGAGCGACAGCGAGATGGCAACGACGTTTCCAACAGTCAACAGACCATTCGGATATTTCTACAGCACGCTACACTCATCAGTGTCAGACGCCACCAATCTCACGACGACATGTCGTGAGCCCCCATTTGTGAAGGCCCCAGTGTTCGCACAGAGCGAAGGGAAATAAGAGAGGTTGGCGTCGGCAAGTGCGTTCGCAGTGCAAACCCACTTCGCGCGCATTACTTGACGACGCAAACCTTTTATTTATCATCTTTTTTCCATTTCTCTTCAAAATACTCTTCGCTCTGATAATTATGTTTCATTGCTTATGTATAATCATTGTATTATCATTTTCTCATTATTTCCTCTGAATAAAGGTTTAATTACCCTAGTTTGAGGTCTATCAAGCAAGGGGAGAACAGAGCATTCAACTACTATTGACATCCATCGTTTTAGAGGTTTAGAACAACGGAATCATGAATCCAAGGTTATTCCAATGATTGTCTTCGAGTTAGAAAATGGGATGTTGCCGTGGGCTACCGCGAGTTTCGAATACTGTAACTTCAGTTCGGATGCTCAGATTCACGTCAAAGTAGGTTCATTCTGATTGCCAAACGATTCTGAATTGACTCCTGGAAAAATCTGAACAATTTTTTCCGGACCCAAAATCGAAAAATTTCATGGGTTATAGCCTTATGTGATTTTTGGGGTCAAAAATTTTGTGTCTCCGAATCACTCGGAAACTATCCAAAATCATTTCTAAAGAGGTTTAGAACAACGGAATCATAAATCCAAGGTTATTCCAATGATTGTCTTCGAGTTAGAAAATGAGATGTTGCCGTGGGCTACCATGAGTTTCGGGTACTGTAACTTCAGTTCGGAGGCCCAGATTTGCGTCAAAGTAGGTTCATTCTGATTGCCAAACAATTCTGAATTGACTCCTGGAAAAATCTGAACAATTTTTTCCGGACCCAAAATCGAAAAATTTCATGGGTTATAGCCTTATGTGATTTTTGGGGTCAAAAATTTTGTGTCTCCGAATCACTCGGAAACTATCCAAAATCATTTCTAAAGAGGTTTAGAACAACGGAATCATAAATCCAAGGTTATTCCAATGATTGTCTTCGAGTTAGAAAATGAGATGTTGCCGTGGGCTACCATGAGTTTCGGGTACTGTAACTTCAGTTCGGAGGCCCAGATTTGCGTCAAAGTAGGTTTATTCTGATTGCCGAACGTTTTTACATCGATACAAAGACAAATCTCAACAATTTTTTCCGGACTCAAAATCGAAAAATTTCATGGGCTATAGCCTTATGTGATTTTTCGGGTCAAAAATTTTGTGTCTCCGAATCACTCGGAAACTATCCAAAATCATTTCTAAAGAGGTTTAGAACAACGGAATCATAAATCCAAGGTTATTCCAATGATTGTCTTCGAGTTAGAAAATGGGATGTTGCCGTGGGCTACCATGAGTTTCGGGTACTGTATCTTCAGTTCGGAGGCCCAGATTTGCGTCAAAGTAGGTTTATTCTGATTGCCGAACGTTTTTACATCGATACCAAGACAAATCTCAACAATTTTTTCCGGACTCAAAATCGAAAAATTTCATGGGCTATAGCCTTATGTGATTTTTGGGGTCAAAAATTTTGTGTCTCCGAATCACTCGGAAACTATCCAAAATCATTTCTAAAGAGGTTTAGAACAACGGAATCGTAAATCCAAGGTTATTTCAATGATTGTCTTCGAGTTAGAAAATGGGATGTTGCCGTGGGCCACCGTGAGTTTCGAGTACCGTAACTTCAGTTCGGATGCTCAGATTCGCGTCAAAGTAGGTTCATTCTGATTGCCAAACAATTCTGAATTGACTCCTGGAAAAATCTGAACAATTTTTTCCGGACTCAAAATCGAAAAATTTCATGGGCTATAGCCTTATGTGATTTTTGGGGTCAAAAATTGTGTGTCTCCGAATCACTCGGAAACTATCCAAAATCATTTCTAAAGAGGTTTAGAACAACGGAATCGTAAATCCAAGGTTATTTCAATGATTGTCTTCGAGTTAGAAAATGGGATGTTGCCGTGGGCCACCGTGAGTTTCGAGTACCGTAACTTCAGTTCGGATGCTCAGATTCGCGTCAAAGTAGGTTCATTCTGATTGCCAAACAATTCTGAATTGACTCCTGGAAAAATCTGAACAATTTTTTCCAGACCCAAAATCGAAAAATTTCATGGGTTATAGCCTTATGTGATTTTTGGGGTCAAAAATTTTGTGTCTCCGAATCACTCGGAAACTATCCAAAATCATTTCTATAGTGCTTTAGGACAACGGAATCATAAATCCAACGGTAAACCGATGATTGTCTTCGAGTTAGAAAATGGGATGTTGCCGTGGGCTACCGCGAGTTTCGAATGCTGTAACTTCAGTTCGGAGGCCCAGATTCGCGTCAAAGTAGGTCCATTCTGATTGCCAAACGTTTTTACATCGATACCAAGACAAATCTCAACAATTTTTTCCGGACACAAAATCGAAAAATTTCATGGGCTATAGCCTTATGTGATTTTTTGGGTCAAAAATTTTGTGTCTCCGAATCACTCGGAAACTATCCAAAATCATTTCTAAAGAGGTTTAGAACAACGGAATCATAAATCCAAGGTTATTCCAATGATTGTCTTCGAGTTAGAAAATGGGATGTTGCCGTGGGCTACCGCGAGTTTCGAATACTGTAACTTCAGTTCGGATGCTCAGATTCACGTCAAAGTAGGTTCATTCTGATTGCCAAACAATTCTGAATTGACTCCTGGAAAAATCTGAACAATTTTTTCCGGACCCAAAATCGAAAAATTTCATGGGCTATAGCCTTATGTGATTTTTCGGGTCAAAAATTTTGTGTCTCCGAATCACTCGGAAACTATCCAAAATCATTTCTAAAGAGGTTTAGAACAACGGAATCATAAATCCAAGGTTATTCCAATGATTGTCTTCGAGTTAGAAAATGAGATGTTGCCGTGGGCTACCATGAGTTTCGGGTACTGTAACTTCAGTTCGGAGGCCCAGATTTGCGTCAAAGTAGGTTTATTCTGATTGCCGAACGTTTTTACATCGATACCAAGACAAATCTCAACAATTTTTTCCGGACACAAAATCGAAAAATTTCATGGGCTATAGCCTTATGTGATTTTTGGGGTCAAAAATTTTGTGTCTCCGAATCACTCGGAAACTATCCAAAATCATTTCTATAGTGCTTTAGGACAACGGAATCATAAATCCAACGGTAAACCGATGATTGTCTTCGAGTTAGAAAATGGGATGTTGCCGTGGGCTACCGCGAGTTTCGAATGCTGTAACTTCAGTTCGGAGGCCCAGATTCGCGTCAAAGTAGGTCCATTCTGATTGCCAAACGTTTTTACATCGATACCAAGACAAATCTCAACAATTTTTTCCGGACACAAAATCGAAAAATTTCATGGGCTATAGCCTTATGTGATTTTTGGGGTCAAAAATTTTGTGTCTCCGAATCACTCGGTAACTATCCAAAATCATTTCTAAAGTGGTTTCAATTTGCAGATTCCAAGGTTATTCCGATGAGTGTCTCCGAGTTAGAAAACTTTTGGGGTCAAAAATTTTTTGGGGTCAAAAATTTTGTGTCTCCGAGTCACTCGGTAACTATCCAAAATCATTTCTAAAGTGGTTTCAATTTGCAGATTCCAAGGTTATTCCGATGAGTGTCTCCGAGTTAGAAAATGGGATGTTGCCTTGGGCTACCACGAGTTTCGACTACTGTAACTGCAGTTCGGATGCTCAGATTCGCATCAAAGTACATTTAATCGGAATGTAAAAGCTTCTGAATAGAATCTTTTGATAACAAAGATAAAGCTCATCAGACAGGGAAGATAGGATTATTTATTAGAGAAAGACACCTAGAGAACTAGACACAGAGTATGATCATAATCAACAATAACCACAAGTCTTTGGACACTCGATCTTCATGAAGCTCTTGTATCCGGCAGAATTGCATAGGTACGCTTTTGATGCGCAGTCCGATGTTCCTCCGTTAGTCTTGTCCGAGCAGGTGGACGATGTGACATATGAGACTGTCGAGCTGCTGTTAGCCAATGAACACAATCCACAAGTCTTCGGACACTGGGACAGCATGACGTCATAGTAGACAGAGTCAGAGCACAAATAAGAGAGTCTTGGGCAGTCAGACACTCCCGTCAATGGATTCAACTTGTCCACGCAGATTGTTGAATCTGATTTGATCTTAAATCGATGACGACATCAGGACTTACTCGAAGCGGATTTGGTTGTGGCGTGAGTGGTGGTTGAAGCCGGGGATGAAGTCGACGTTGATGCCTGGGTTGTAGTCGATACGGTGGTTGTGGTTGCGACTGAAAGAGAAACTATTACGGTTACGGTCACATACAACTTGACATTGCTGGATAGGATCGTTCTAAATACCCTGATCGAACTACTAACACCAGTATTCAGTTCTTTCCTTTCTGGTAACCCGGCTAAGTTTTTTTTATTTCTGAAGTCAATTTTTGCAAAAAATGCTAAACTGTCCTGACCGGAGCAGTTTCTGAAATAGGTTCTAAGAGTCATCACATT
>OZ022254.1:988953-997625 GCA_963978915.1 Caenorhabditis parvicauda
CATAGCCAAGCCTTAGCCCAAGCCCAACTAAACCTAAACGCACAAGCCCCTTCATGCCTTAAGCATGAGACTATAAGCCTAGCCTAAGCCTCAGCCCAAACATTGCCAAGATGGTTCATCCTGAATGGATGGTCTTCAGATCGAAAACTCAGCGCATCATAGCCAAGCCTTAGCCCAAGCCCAACTAAACCTAAACGCACAAGCCCCTTCATGCCTTAAGCATGAGACTATAAGCCTAGCCTAAGCCTCAGCCCAAACATTGCCAAGATGGTTCATCCTGAATGGATGGTCTTCAGATCGAAAACTCAGCGCATCATAGCCAAGCCTTAGCCCAAGCCTAACTAAACCTAAATGCACAAGCCCCTTCATGCCTTAAGCATGAGACTATAAGCCTAGCCTAAGCCTCAGCCCAAACATTGCCAAGATGGTTCAGCCCGAATGGATGGTCTTCAGATCGAAAACTCAGCGCATCATAGCCAAGCCTTAGGCTAGGCCTAACTAAACCTAAATGCACAAGCCCCTTCATGCTTTAACCATGAGACTATAAGCCTAGCCTAAGCCTCAGCCCAAACAGTGCCAAGCCCCATCTTGCCTTAAGCATGAGACTATAAGCTTAGCCTAACCAAAACTCCCCTTTTCAAAACTTACCAACAAAACCAACGAAGGCTGGCTGAGAAGGGCTATTGCAACCGAAAGCTTTCTTCGGTTCCCTCCAGACAACTTTTCGGTTAGGATGTTAGAGTATGGCTTCAGATGGAGTGCCTTCAGGAGTCTTTTGACGATCTGAAAGTTTCTAAACTTTTCAGTTTTCTTCTACGGTGAGGTAAACGTTGTAGCTGAGTTTCGATATGTGTAGGGAAAATAATTCATGTGAATTCATTTCTTCATCTTGTGACTTTTCAGTGAGTTGAATTCGTTTGAAAATGTTCGGAGAAGTATCGGTGAAAATTTGAAAGCTACTGCACAACTATTGGCTGAGATATTATCAAAAAACCAAAAGTGGAAATCTTTATGTTCGTCACTGTACATACGGTAGAGGTCGGGACTCTCACAACGAACAATTAGATCTTTGTGGATTTGAATTATTATTCTTACTTTCAGTCCATTAAACCTAAAAGCTCATTACGTACTCTATAATCCAAATGTCACTGTACATGTAAGACATAGCGTGAAGTGGTAACAACAGGGCCGTTTATGTAAGACATAGCCATGTAAGACATGTACTGTGACCATTGACAGTGAAGAAGGTCTTTATGTCTGACATGTACTGTTACCATAGCTATGTAAGACATGTACTGTGACCATTGACAGTGATGAAAGTCTTTATGTCTGACATGTACTGTTACCATAGCCATGTAAGACATGTACTGTGACCATAGACATGTAAGACATGTACTGTGACCACTGACAGTGATGAAGGTCTTTATGTCTGACATGTACTGTTACCATAGCCATGTAAGACATGTACTGTGACCATTGACAGTGATGAAGGTCTTTATGTCTGACATGTACTGTTACCATAGCCATGTAAGACATGTACTGTGACCATTGACAGTGATGAAGGTCTTTATGTCTGACATATACTTTGACCATAGTCAGTGAAAAATTATTGTTACGGCTGACATGTGCTGTGACCATTCATGTCTGGCATGTACTATGACTATTGACACTGAGAAATGAATGTCTTACATGTACTATCTCTTGTTACTGTTATATCACCGGAACGATACCAAAGAATTATTGTGCTGTTAAGAAGAAATACCTGAACGTTACCTACAAAGAGTTAAACTCAAGTTTCGTGAAACTTAAATGCACATGTGTATCTTTGAATTCAATAAAAGCTCTTCAGGATTTTTTTTATCCTTTTTGTCTCGCTTTTCTCTCTCTCTCTCTCTCTCTCTCTCTCTCTCTCTCTCTCTCTTTCTTTCATGTGGCCGTGATGTGGAACGTCAATTATTATGCTCTTGAATTCTGACATTTTCAAACAAAAAGTCACGATATAATAAGAAAAGTCGGTTTTTAAGACTCATTTTTTAAAAATGAAATTGGGTGTTTATGTGGGAAATGGAATTGAATTTCATCAGTACCTAATAAATCCATCAGAAATCGGTCTAATAAGATACTCAGTTATCAGGGTACTTTTTTCAAGCTTTAGAGAATAGTTTACAATTTGGTATACATTATATCGTCATGTGAGATGTTACCGAACGGCCAAACTGCTTGAACTGCTTTCTAAAATTATTTCAAAGTTTTCTGCGAAAACAAATTACTTATTTTCGCATTAAAACACGAAAAACTCAGTAAAATTTTAAAAAAAACAATCTCCGTAAATCGTAATGTTAGGAGTGTGCGCGCGTTGCTCGTAATGCGGCGTTTCGTTTCAGCCGTTTTTTTTTTCTTTTTTCAATTTCGTCATCTTTCTTTCAGAATGTTTTGGTCATTAATTTGACTTCCTCTAGTGTGTATAGTTGAATTGAATTTTTTGAAATGAAATTTTCCTTTTAAAGTTAGCTAATTCCTCAAGACCGACGTTTTCCAAACAAGAAGTTTAGGCCAAGTTTGTGAATTAATTCTTTACAACATATATCTTTTCCAATGACCTGTTTTCACATATCCACTATTCATTTTTCAGGTATTATCACTGACGTGAGTTTGATTTCAAGTTATGTGACCGGGTTCAGCTGGTTAGTTCAAGGTTTGTTTTGATTTTTACAGAAAGTATATGAGTTCACTAAAAGGCGTAATTCTCTTGTACGGCGTAATGCTCTCACCTTGCGTTTTGTATTTATCTCAATCTGCAGTCTTCAGCCAGCAGTAATTTTCTTTTTTAATAATAATAAGCTTAGGTTAGGTTGTGAGAACAGCTTTTGTGAAGAGCGGAGACTCGGATACCAAAATCAAGCAAAAATGATGCTGTGAGGGGTTTTTTTCCTAGCTTACCTACATTACACTTAGAAAAATTTTGATTATAAACATATGTTAGCAAAAAGTGGCTGGTACCCCAGAGTTTATCATATGTAGTGTCAAACTGTCAGTGAAAATGATTACTTTCGATTTTGAAAAAGTTTCCATGGCTCGGAGAGTTTAGTAAGATATGAAAGAGAAAGTATTCCAGGAAAAGTGCGATCAACGTCTGACAGTTAGATGAACGTGCGCAATCAACCCACCATGGTCATGGACGCCAAGAAAAACGTGAACGGAAAGTTGGAACCGATGCGCCAATCTTCGTACACCATCAGAAGGGCAAGGTACGTTTTCTTTGAAATTATGGTTTTTTCGAGTGCTCTCTCTAAATATCTACTTCCGTTAAAAAATGAAGTGATTTCAGGTAAAACTTGACAATGGAGAAGACGGATTCAACATTGAAGTCGGTGTCATGAGAAAAGGTTTGGTGAACTAAAATTTTCGACAAAGAAAATATTATTCAGACCACCGAGTTCAGGACTTCGAACTACAAGACTACATGTGGTGAGCTTCAGGAGTAAATAGACAATGACAAGGCGAGTAGGACTTTAGCCAACATTGCCCACGTTTATATGTATTTTTATAGATAAATTTTCTTAAATACCACTTGTTCTTTTTGGTTTCAGGTCGCAGTACATGTCTGACATGAATAGTAACAGTACATGTACGACATAAATGGTCTCAGTACATGTCTTACATAAATGGTAACAGTACATGTAAGACATTATGTCTTCCCCATGTAATACATTATGTAAGACATGATGTCTTACATGTACAGTGACATCATGTCTTACATGTACAGTTACATTTGGATTATAGAGTAAATCGTTCTTGTATTTCAAGGCGTAACTGCTACGGTACTAAGTACCCGATTTACGGAGGCCAGACTTTTTCACAGGTAGAGGAAGCTATGTGTTCTATCTTTGACAATTTTGCAAGTGAGCTCTTTTTGACCGACCATCCTCGGTTGCTCCGCCCCCTTCTGGAATGCATTCTGTATGGTAAACCCTACCGGTTCTATCGCGTCTTTCTTGATTCCTCGGATCATCGCGAAAAAGACCAAATTCTGTCTCGTTGTCATTTTCATGTTCATAGCGTCGAATTGTGGACAATAGCCCATCTCTTGGAAACCGTCTCTGTCGCCTTCGGATACACGGAAACCGTTGACTTCGATGGAGCCGCAACCCGGCTTGAACTTGGCCGTCAGCATAGAGAAGCACGTTGTTTTTCCTGCTCCGTTGAGTCCCAACAGTCCGAAACATTCACCTAAACTTCTATATCTCTCTCTCTCCCCCTGCTCTCTCTCTCCCCCTGCTCTCTCTCTCTCTCTCTCTCTCTCTCTCTCTCTCTCTCTCTCTCTCTCTCTCTCTCTCTCTCTCTCTCTTTCTCCCTCTCCCTCTCCCACCCCCTCTTTCTTTCCCTCTCTCTCTCTCTCTCTCTCTCTCTCTCTCTCTCTCTCTCTCTCTCTCTCTCTCTCTCTCTCCCTCTTTCTCTCTCTCTCTCTATAACATACCTTGATCAACAGCAAACGTAACGCCTTTCACTGCTAAAAACTTCGAGCTGTACGCCTTAGCAAGATCTTTGACCACGAGTGCCGGAGGTGCTTCGGTCGCTGACAATACGTCCACTCTTGCCTTTTCTTTTTCAACGTCGTCGTCCATCTCGACTGGTTCATTGCTCAGCAGCTCTCTTGTGTACGCTGCTTCTGCTATTCTGAATAAGAAATGAGCAACCGTCGTTTCTCAAGCCTTAAACATACCTAAGCCTTGAAAGCCCATGCCTCAAAGCCCACGCCTCAAAGCCCACGCCTCAAAGCCCACGCCTCAAAGCCTAAGCCTAAGCCTAATTGGCCAATCCTAAGCCTAAATGCACCAGTGCCAAGCCTAAGCCTAAGCCTAAGCCTAAGCCTAAGCCTAAGCCTAAGCCTAAGCCTAAGCCTAAGCCTAAAAGCCTAAGCCTAAGCCTAAGCCTAAAGGCCTAAGCCTAAAAGCCTAAGCCAACGCCTAAAAGCCTAAGCCTAAGCCTAAGCCTAAGCCTAAGCCTAAGCCTAAGCCTAAGCCTAAGCCTAAGCCTAAGCCTAAGCCTAAGCTTTAGCCTAAGCCTAAGCCTAAGCCTAAGCCTAAAGGCCTAAGCCTAAGCCTAAAAGCCTAAGCCTAAGCCTAAGCCTAAGCCTAAAAGCCTAAGCCTAAGCCTAAGAGACGAAGAGATAGAGCCCTTAAGATCGAAAAAATGTTGACATATGATAAAGTTATGCTCGATTGAAAAGAGGCCTCGCGGACACAAACTTTTGGCAGTACTGAAAAATTTTAGTACTGCGACCCCTTTTTTTTTTGGTTAAATCGGCATTTTGAGGGCACGGAACCATTATGTAGGGGGTTAGGATTGGGTTTTCCGGGGTTTAAGCATAGCTACAACGTAGTGTATCAGGTCGACCCCCCAAATCAAGCCATTTTGGCCAATCCTAAGCCTAAATGCACCAGTGCCAAGCCTAAGCCTAAGCCTAAGCCTAAGCGTAAGCCTAAGCCTAAGCCTAAGCCTAAGCTTAAGCCTAAGCCTAAGCCTAAGCCTAAGCCTAAGCCTAAGCCTAAGCCTAAGCCTAAGCCTAAGCCTAAGCCTAAGCTTAAGCCTAAGCCTAAACCTAAGCCTAAGCCTAAGCCTAATCTAAGCCTAAGCCTAAGCCTAAGCCTAAGCCTAAGCCTAAGCCTAAGCCTAAAAGCCTAAGCCTAAGCTTTAGCCTAAGCCTAAGCCTAAGCCTAAGCCTAAGCCTAAGCCTAAGCCTAAGCCTAAGCCTAAAGGCCTAAGCCTAAGCCTAAGCCTAAAAGCCTAAGCCTAGGCCTAAGCCTAAGCCTAAGCCTAAAAGCCTAAGCCTAAGCCTAAGCCTAAGCCTAAGCCTAAGCCTAAGCCTAAGCCTAAGCCTAAGCCTAAGCCTAAGCCTAAGCTTAAGCCTAAGCCTAAGCCTAAGCCTAAGCCTAAGCCTAAGCCTAAGCCTAAGCCTAATCTAAGCCTAAGCCTAAGCCTAAGCCTAAGCCTAAGCCTAAGCCTAAGCCTAAAAGCCTAAGCCTAATCTAAGCCTAAGCCTAAGCCTAAAGGCCTAAGCCTAAGCCTAAGCCTAAAAGCCTAAGCCTAGGCCTAAGCCTAAGCCTAAGCCTAAAAGCCTAAGCCTAAGCCTAAGCCTAAGCCTAAGCCTAAGCCTAAGCCTAAGCCTAAGCCTAAGCCTAAGCCTAAGCCTAAGCTTAAGCCTAAGCCTAAGCCTAAGCCTAAGCCTAAGCCTAAGCCTAATCTAAGCCTAAGCCTAAGCCTAATCTCCCAAATTCAAGCCATTTTGGTCAATCCTAAGCCTAAATGCACTAGTGCCGGCTTTGCCGGCACTAGTGCCAAGCCTAAGCCTAAGCCTAAGCCTAAGCCTAAGCCTAAGCCTAAGCCTAAGCCTAAGCCTAAGCCTAAAAGCCTAAGCCTAATCTAAGCCTAAGCCTAAGCCTAAGCCTAAGCCTAAGCCTAAGCCTAAGCCTAAGCCTAAAAGCCTAAGCCTAAGCCTAAGCCTAAAAGCCTAAGCCTAAAGGCCTAAGCCTAAAAGCCTAAGCCAACGCCTAAAAGCCTAAGCCTAAGCCTAAGCCTAAGCCTAAGCCTAAGCCTAAGCCTCAGCCTAAGCCTAAGCCTAAGCCTAAGCTTTAGCCTAAGCCTGAGCCTAAGCCTAAGCCTAAGCCTAAGCCTAAGCCTAAGCTTAAAAGCCTTAAAGCCTAAAAGCCTAAAAGCCTAAACGCCTAAAAACCTAAAAGCCTAAGCCTAAAAGCCTAAGCCTAGAAGCCTAAGCCTAAGCCTAAGCCCAAGCCTAAGCCTAAAAGCCTAAGCCTAAGCCAACGCCTAAAAGCCTAAGCCTAAGCCTAAGCCTAATAAAAGCCTAACCTAAATGCACCAGTGCCAAGCCTAAGCCTAAAAGCCTAAAAGCCTAAACGCCTAAAAACCTAAAAGCCTAAGCCTAAAAGCCTAAGCCTAAAAGCCTAAGCCTAGAAGCCTAAGCCTAAAAGCCTAAGCCTAAAAGCCTAAGCCAACGCCTAAAAGCCTAAGCCCGAGCCTCATAGGAAAAAAATCATATGAAACATCATAGGAAACTTCAATTCATGAAGGCAACATTAGTTTTTCAAAAACAACTGTTTTCCAATTTTTTTGACAAAAGTTGAACTTTGAATGAACCTCACCTTCTAAAACTGAATCCATCCGAGTTGAGATAGATGAGGAGTCCCAGTGAGATGATGACATGAGCGCACAAAGTCAAAAGGTATTTTCCCATGACATCAAGAGACAATAGGCTGGGTAAAGGTAATTCTGGCTCCAGATCGCGTCTGTTTATTGTGTCTGAAAAACATTAGGTAGATTTGTTGGACCCACCCATCCAGTTCTGTGATCGGTCCCGCCCATCTAGTTTGTCGATCGGTCCCGCCTCTTTAGTCAAGTAGCTCGTTACGCCCATTTAGTCTATTGTTTGGTCCCGCCCATTTAGTGCAATAGCTCGCCCCGCCCCTTTAGTCTATTGTTTGGTCCCGCCCATTTAGTCGAACAGCTCGTCCCGCCCATTTAGTCGAACAGCTCGTCCCGCCCCTTTAGTCAAATAGTTCGTCCCGCCCATTTAGTCTATTGTTTGGTTCCGCCCATTTAGTCGAACAGCTCGTCCCGCCCCTTTAGTCAAATAGCTCGTCCCGCCCATTTAGTCTATTGTTTGGTCCCGCCCCTTAAGTCAAATAGCTCGTCCCGCCCATTTAGTTTATTGCTCGGTCCCGCCTTTTCAGTCTATTGCGCTATCGCGCCCACCAGTTTATTGCTCGGTCCCGCTCACTTTCATTTCATTTGCTTTCTCCGCCCCTTTTTCGAAAATGACACGACACACAACTAACCCACCCCAACCCTTACCTAGAAAACTTATGGCTGTCTGTCTTACAACGTCGATGGCAGAAGCTCGGTAAATCGCCATACCAAGGTTGTATTGTGGCACTATCATGAAGATTTTAGCCAGAACCTGCACATACGACTCTTCATCCTGGAAAAGAAATAGAAATTTGAGAAAAAGAGAGAAAGAAAGAGAGAGAGAGAGAGAGAGAGAGAGAGAGAGAGAGAGAGAGAGAGAGAGAGAGAGAGAGAAAGCCTCACCGAAATTTGCATTAAATCCAATGATGCCATGTAGCCGGTAGTGTTTTGAGCTATGAAAAAAGTGCCTATGGTGATGAGAGTAAACGCCATGGCGGGCACTTTGAAGGCTCTCTGGATGGAGTAAACGTACAGGGTGGCCGTTACACCATACACCAGGAAAAGTATCATGAAGCAGAGCATTGTCTCCATGTCGTAACAGAACTCGGTGACTCCGTATCCATAGTAGATTATTAGGATGATGAAAGAAGCGACGGTGAAGATTGTCTGTAAGGGGTTGATATGTGCAAAATAGGCGTGGTCAGGACAAGCACCGCCCATTTTGGGTAAAGCTAATTCAGTTTTTTCTCAAATTTCCATAACTTTGCTTGTAACATATCAATCATCTCTTTTTCAGCCTTGCGTTAAACTTTAAGCGGACCCAACCTAACCTAAGCCTAAAGAGGTGTTCCTGGTATTCCATCGATAAGATGGTTCGAACCCCGTCTTTTCCAAACGGTAATTCTCTCACTTATTCGAAGTATTTCGCCCAATTTCAGTCTTTTTTGAACACGAAATATCTTTAAAAG
>OZ022254.1:997825-1000325 GCA_963978915.1 Caenorhabditis parvicauda
AGTTTCATGGTTGTGAAAAAAAACATGTGCATATTATTTTCGAACACGCTGTTTTTTGGGTTCGTTTTAATAGGTTATAAAAAAACGTATATTTAAAACAAAACTGATCTAAAATTTCCAGGTCTATGATGTGATCGTGGTAGGAGCTGGACTGACGGGTTTAACTGCCGCGAGAAATTTGATGAAGGGACGGTCGAACACGTCAGTTCTGGTTTTAGAAGGGAGAAATCAGATGGGCGGAAGGTTACGGTACAACAACATGAGGACTGCCACTAGTGTTGAATTTGTCGATACAGGTGAATTTCTCTCTCTCTCTCTTCCTCTCTCTCTCTCTCTCTCTCTCTCTCTCTCTCTCTCTCTTTCTCTCTCTCTCTCCTCTCTCTCTCTCTCTCTCTCTCTCTCTCTCTCTCTCTCTCTCTCTCTCTCTCTCTCTCTCTCTCTCTCTCTCTCTCTCTCTCTCTCTACTGTACTTGTTTTCAGGCTCACAATTCATCAGTCCATCGGACTCTTTGTTACTCGGACTTCTAAAGCAACTTGGGTTAGAAACTCACAAGCAACTGTCATGTGGGCCGACTACGATTTATTCAGAGAGTCGCAGCAAAAGGTTGGACTGTTAACAGTGTATCAAAATCTTAAAGGGGCGGAGCCTTCGAAACTCAACGAACCCTCGAATCAATATATTCAATTTTTCGCTCCGCATGACCGCGTTGCGTTCGCCTATTGATATTTTCCATTTATTCTGCACACTGGGGTGAACACAGTTTAAAAGTGTGAGCGAAGCAAGGGGGCGGGGCAATCGCAATAGTAGATCAAATTTCAGTTACTGTAGTTCAAAATTTGTATTTCCCCTGGCACTGGAAAAAATAACCGAAAATAAAAGGTCTCCCTAACATTTTTCGAGGAAACTGACCAATACTAACTTGCTTTGATGATTTAGCTAGTAGACTATTTCGGACCCGCCCCCGACACGCCCCTTTTTCAAATGGCCAAATGTGATACACTGGGATGTGAACATAATCTCGACAATATGTCAGTTTCCAGGTCTCAAGAACTATTCTGGGGTAGTGGAGGAGTCGTTGACTCGTTGAACATGAACTTCGACGCAATGAGTAACGATACCGTAACGAAATTCGCTACGACTATGAGTCGGAAGGAAGCTGACACCGTGAACAGGCTACTGCAGGTATTTCCCTTCTCTCTCTCTCTCTCTCTCTCTCTCTCTCTCTCTCTCTCTCTCTATTTCTCTCTCTCTCTCTCTATCTCTCTCTCTCTCTCTCTCTCTCTCTCTCTCTCTTTCTCTCTCTCTCTTTTCACAAATACCCTTCAGACATTCCTGGACGCTCCAGGAGATGAGGTCTCGGCTCTGCAGTTGTCCTTGACGACGTCGAGTCAGAATGCTTCTGTAGTCGAAATTCTGAAAAACTATGGTCACGGAAACTCGCTGTTAGTTACTGGTGGTCTGACGGAACTTTTGAGAAAACTGGCAGATGGTATCGAGATCAGATATTCGAAGGATGTGGTGGCAGTCAATGATGGTGAGAGGGAGAGAGAAAGAGAAAGAGAAAGAGATAGAGAGAGAGAGAGAGTGAATTTTCAGGAGCTACACCATCCATCCAAACTTCGACCGGTGAAATTTTTTACGCGAAACAAATAATCATAACAGCTCCTCTTGTCACACTCAGCAATATTAGACTGTTCCCGACTCCAGAAGTCGACTTCCAAACTTTGATAGGTTTCAGAATCAGTTCAATGAAGCGAACAAGAGGTTTCAGATAATTATAAACCAGCCGGGCACGCTTACTATTTCACGATGACTTTCAACAGACCAACGTGGCGGAACGATGGAAAGTCTGGTCAGGTCATCTACACATCCAGAAATGCTCCCCTCATGTGGCTGACGACTTTCGACGTCTCCAAGGCGTCTTCTTGTGGTATGTGATTTTTGGTGCGCGTGTCAGGGGCGGGGCGAGGGGTTGGTCAAAAATCTCTTGGATTCATCGGAGCAAGTACATTTTCGATATTGACGCTAATAACAAAATGCTGTTCTTTTGTACAACATGTGCTGTAGATAAGATACGGCGCATGTGCTGTAAGAAATCGCTTTATGTACAGCATGAGCCGTAAGAGATCTCTCTATGTACAACATGTTCCGTAAGAAATCTCTCTATGTACAGCATGAGCCGTAAGAGATCTCTCTATGTACAACATGTTCCGTAAGAAATCTCTCTATGTACAGCATGTGCCGTGAGAGATCTCTCTATGTACAGCATGTGCAGTAAGAAATCGCTCTATGTACAGCATGAGCCGTAAGAGATCTCTCTATGCACAGCATGAGCCGTAAGAAATCTCTTTATGTACAGCATGAGCCGTAAGAGATCTCTCTATGTACAACATGTTCCGTGAGAAATCTCTCTATGTACAGCATGTGCCGTGAGAGATCTCTCTATGTACAGCATGTGCAGTAAGAAATCGCTCTATGTACAGCATGAGCCGTAAGAGA
>OZ022254.1:1002825-1030325 GCA_963978915.1 Caenorhabditis parvicauda
GCACATCGACCGTCGCACCATCCCCACCCGCACTGGACACATCTCCTTTCATTCACTTCAGCAATGGAAATCTGCCAGCAAAAGGTACATGACAAGAGAGTGTCGAGACGAAGAGACGCAGCGTCAATCCCCCATTAGAGAGTGTTTAGTAGCGCGCGCGAGAGATCACATAAGATAGTGAGACGCCGACGCGTAAAGGCAGGCGCAGGGCTGGTTACGAAATTTAACGAAATTAACGATTTAACGAATTTAACGAAATTTTTCGTTAAATCTGATTTAACGATTAACGGATTCGTTAAATTTGGAAAAACCGTTAATTTAACGATTAACGGTTTCGTTAAATTTGGAAAACCCGTTAATTTAACGATTAACGGATTCGTTAAATTTGGAAAAACCGTTAAATTAACGATTAACGGATTCGTTAAATTTGAAAAAACCGTTAATTTAACGATTAACGGATTCGTTAAATTTGGAAAAACCGTTAATTTAACGATTAACGGATTCGTTAAATTTGAAAAAAACGTTAATTTAACGATCAATAATTCCGTTAAAATTAGAAGTTGAACACCATAGTTGAGTGATTTTTCTGTCACAATCTTGGTCAATAATGCATTTTTCAACAATCGTAGTACTTAAAAAATTAACAAAATCCCAATTTTATGTTCAATTGACCGATTTACCAAAAATTTCCGTTAAATTTCGTTAAATTTGGAATATTGGCTGATTTAACGATTAACGGTTTCGTTAAATTTGGAAAAACCGTTAATTTAACGATTAACGGTTTCGTTAAATTTGGAAAACCCGTTAATTTAACGATTAACGGATTCGTTAAATTTGGAAAAACCGTTAATTTAACGATTAACGGTTTCGTTAAATTTGGAAAAACCGTTAATTTAACGATTAACGGATTCGTTAAATTTGAAAAAACCGTTAATTTAACGATTAACGGTTTCGTTAAATTTAGAAAAACCGTTAATTTAACGTTTAACGGTTTCGTTAAATCCGAAATTTCGTAACCAGCCCTGGGCAGGCGAGACAGCGCAATATTTTTTGAAGAGGCCTAATGGACGCAAACTTTTCGCAGTACTGAAAATTTTTGTACAGTGACCTTTTTTTAAAAGCTTAACAGCTCGAGCGAAGTTTGTCAGTTCCTTATAACGAGCAACTCAAATTTACTGCAAACAAGTACGTGCTCTGTCAAGCCTAAGCCTTTGAGCAGTACCGCGAGCCCTTTAAAAAATTGAACCTTCAGTCAACCTCCTACCAAAGTACTTGCAACTCGATCAAGGACAAATGAACCCATTTGTCTACACGACAACAGCTCATTACACATCAGAACAGTTACAAGGTACGTTTTCATCGTGGGTGGTCTAAACTTCATTTTATGTAAACTTGAAGAATGATGGTATCCTTGTGGTCGTATTATGATTTAAAAATTACTCATTAGACTTTAATCCGAGTTTTAGGAGTAATGTGATATTTTTTCAATGTGAGTATAGTACGTCACGTTAGTGTCTGCGTACAAAACACATATTGACGATTTGGTGACGAAAAATGCCCCTGACTTGATTTTTTACCGACTCCTTTTCAAAATTGCGCACCTAATATGACATCAGTGTCTGCGTACAAAACACTTACTGATGATATTGTGACGAAAAATGATCCTTAATAGTTTAAAATTGCGCGTCAGCGGTGAGTATAGTACGTAAGATGACATCAGTGTCTGCGTACAAAACACTTACTGATGATATCGTGACAAATAATGATCCTTAATCGTTTAAAATCGCGCGACAGCGGTGAGTATAGTACGTAAGATGACATCAGTGTCTGCGTACAAAACACTTACTGATGATATCGTGACGAAAAATGATCCTCAATCGTTTAAAATCGCGCGACAGCGGTGAGTATAGTACGTAAGATGACATCAGTGTCTGCGTACAAAACTCTAATTGACAAAAAACGATTTGAATCATTTACAGAGTACAAAAAAGTGACACCATCATCAGAAACCGTCCGAAACATAAACAACCTGTTGGCAAGCGCCGCGAACACGACGATGATCGACATGGCGATTGGCCTGACCAACGTGTTGAACAGCATTCTCGCCCAGATCAAACAAGAGAACTGAAAACGACCAACTGCTTTAAATTATTTATTTTGTAACCGAAATTACGTGTATGTGAATAAAGATTACGATACTCTGTCTCTCTCTGTCTCTCTCTCTCTCTCTCTCTCTCTCTCTCTCTCTCTTTCTCTCTCTTTAAGACATGGTATTATATCAGTAAGACTTGGTATTCTAGCAGTAAGACTTGGTATTCTGGCAGTAAAATTTGGTATTCCGACATTAAGAATAGGAAAAGGTTCCCAGTAAGACTTGGTAAATTTGTCATAAGACCTGGTAAGTTCGTCATAAGATCTGGTAACCTCCATACCAGGTCTTGCACTTTTGGAATTGAAGGTTAAGGGGATCTTACTACAAAGTTACATGGATCTTATGTGGACTTTAGCAAGTCTTATGAAGTTTCAATTTCCTGAGTACAGTAGCAGTCAAAAAGAACAAAGCTAACAATCGACCAAATGCAATGCACCTTGTAAGCTTACATATAAATGATTCGTGATTCAGATGACTTTTTCTTTATGAATCGCCCATTTACGATCCAATGCCGGTCCACAAAAAAGAGATAAATTTCCCGGTATGTATTTGCCTCATATACTCGTGTTTTCAGTTTATGTCTGCTCGTCTGATGTTGACATTGTTCGACTGACTGATAACAAGACATGCCTTCAGTTTCGTGTTCACCTCAAAAACTTGTTTCTCGGTTTTTCGCGAGTCTTGACCCAACGAACCGAGAAAAAGAAGAAGACCCGAATCGTTCTGTTTACTCTGAGTTCTCACTGTGAATCATCACAGACAGTGTGTAAGAGAGAAGAAAGAAAAGACAGCGGACACCAGCCGGCACATTTGGATTATTTCTCTGCCTTCACTATGTGAGTTTTCGGTTCGATTAATTTGAGAGAGGAGAGAGGGAGAGAGAGAGAGAGAGAGAAAGAGCCAGACAGAAAGAGATAGAAAAAACAGATAGAGAAAGAGAGGGAGAGAGAGAGAGAGAAAACATACTGTCTCAACCCTATTAACTCTGTGACGTCACCATGTGATTTGTACCGAATCATTTGATTCGCAAGTTCAAGTTTGAGAGTAAGGTCACAAGAATTACCTAAATACTGCACAGTAGTAGATCGAAAACAACTCACATTACCGGTTACCCGATTGACATGTATGGGTTCGAACGATTTCCGTCTCTAACTCTCTATTCTCTACAGGTCTGGCATGATCAACAACCTAGGCACCAAACTGTTCAAGTCTGTTGCTGACAAGGCTGGCGATCTTGGTGAGAAGTTCGAAGAAGAGTTCTCCAAGCTGGCGTTAAACATTACTAGTGAGTGACTCTCTCTCTCTCTCTCTCTCTCTCTCTCTCTCTCTCTCTCTCTCTCTCTCTCTCTCTCTCTCTCTCTCTCTCTCTCTCTCTTTCTCTCTCTCTCTCTCCATCTTTTTCTTGCTGTCAAAAGATGAAATTTCTCAGATAAAAAAAACAGAGATAAGATATGAAATGATGAATCAGATAAACTGAACGGAAATGATGATTTTTTCTGAAAAATGTCAAAGGATGAATTCCTGACTAGTATGATGCGGATGAATTGAAAAATATATTCACTACGGTAAGAAAATGAGCCTCGTCTCGCTCAGTAAAACTTCGCATTTCCAGCGGAAGTTGACACAGTGGTGACAGAAGTCGTCTCGCTCTCCGGCTACATCAAAGTCGCTCTGGTCATTTTATGCATCCTTCTGGTTGGAAGCCTTGATAACAATGACTACACAAACTTTCAGGTGCTTATGATCATTCGCCTCAGCGCTTTCGGCATACGTTGTATGTTCTTCAAGGCTCGTGATTGGATGCTCGCAAATGAGAACAGACCACCGCCGCAGGTATGAACAGAACTACGGTAATCGTGTCAGATCAATATTTCCGCAACGCGTTTAACTTTTTTGGCGGGAAAAAAACGAGGTCAAATTGAAAATTATGTATCTGAAAGATTCGACGATTCTGCACGGAGTGCCAAGATCAAAAAATCGAGTAGGGTGGAGTTCAAAAAAGGCGCGAATCATTCGATCCCAATCAATAGATTTAAATTTTCGATCCGGATGACCGTTTGCAGCCGTTTTTCGGTTTTTTTACCCATTTATTCCATCTATTCTGGTCAATTTTAGTATTTAATGAACAAGAAAATTGTTGTTAAAGTTTTCGTAAGATATTTTGAGGAGACTAACCAGTATTGATATCGAAAATGTAGTTAAGGACTCGATTTGAAAATTTTGCAACTACGCGATTTTTGACCGACCATCCTTGGTGTCCCACCCCCGTACGCCCACTTTCAGAATGGCCAAAAGTGTTACACCGTGTTCTGTCTAACATTCAGCCGCTCTTTTTCTTAGTTTACCAGTGTTCATAAAAGTTGTTTTCCAACCTTAACTTTAGGCTCATAAAAGAAGGTGAATTATTGTTGGCTGCAGATTGCAGATCGAGATTAGGAGATAACGCGGGATTTTAAACAGTATAAAGGAAGGAAAATTAGAAAAATCGTCTGATTTTTGTTACAGAGAGAAACATTCTTTATCAGAAATGAATCGAAATCAAGCTTAACAAAAAAATTAGTGAAGTTATAAAAAAACAAAAATAAATTTAAAGTAACCATTTCCGTCATTCCGGTATATCGATTTCGCTTGAGATTATGAGATAAAGTTTTCTATACATTTTTACCGCTACACACACCGCGCTAAGCGCAGTAGAAAAGTGTTGGATCAAGCAGCGAGGGGAGGCGACCAATAAGCAGCGAGCACAAGCCCCGCCCCTTCGTAAATTCTGCATCGCTGTAGATCAAATCACAGTTACTATAGTTTGAAATTTTTTTCTCTGACGTTTTTTTTCAAAATTCATGATAAAATGCTAGTTACGAAGGATGATTTGCAACTTTTCAACAGCAATTGGCGAAACAAATTTGCTTGTTAAGATGAAAAATAGGACAGAAGATTGAAAAAAATATTTATGTGCGAACGCGCCCTAAAGCGAATTCCAGTTCAATATAATTTGCGTGCAACGCGTCTAATCGATGACGACCACCTTTAGCTCGGTGTGCTACAGTATACAAAACGTTTTCATTTTTGTCATTCCAGGTAATCCTAATGATGCCTCAAGACGAAGCCAATGACAAAAAGGCCTCTCGAGTGTACTCGGACGTTCAAACCAAGAATATCCTTGACAAGATACAACAGGAATCTATGGAATTGTTCACCGATCCACCAGCATACAGGGTATTTGAGAAAGAGTTCAATAGAAAATCAACATTTCAGAGTTCGATAAAATCAGGCCGGAATGCGCGGTTAACAAGAGGTATTGCCGAAGAAGTTTGAGACGGGTTTTCAAATTGTTAATAAATTTTAATTTTTTAAATTGTTTTTTTTTCAAGATAACAACAATAAATACTTCAGATTTTTACTAGAAAATCAACATTGCAGAGTTCGATAAAATCAGGACGGAATGCGCGGTTAACAAGAGGTATTGCCGAAGAAATTAATTTTCAATTGCTTTTGAAGATGCTAACAAAAAATACTTCATTCTTAAAAACGTATTAACTAATAACAATCGCACTATGAATCTAACAAAACGTTGATAGTAGCAATTACCAAAGAGAAAAAATATAATACATCTTTTTTGAAAACATACGATCACTTTTTCACTGCGTATTGCCGTTGATCGTATTCTGCTCGTTTTCTGTGGGCGAAGTTCACTGGTCCCCATCGTGGATGACTCGTCGTGATCGCTTGAAGACCTTCGCTTGAGAAGGCGAACTGGGCGAACTGAAAATTTTTCCGATATCGATTGAATTGAGAACTTCACAACTGTACACACTGCGATACATATCTTCCTCTACCTGTAAAAAAGTCTGACCTCCGTAAATCGGTTACTTATTACTGTAGCAGTTTCGCCTCAAAACACAAGAACAATTAAGTAATGCGCCTTTAATTTCAATGGACTGAAAGTAAGAATAATAATTTAAATCCACAAAGATCTAACTGTTCGTTGTGAGAGTCCCGACCCTAGGGTAGGCCTACCGTACTCATTTTACAGAAATGCGGCTGGCGCGCGTTTGAAATCGGTCAGACTTTTTGCTAGATATGTGCTGCGAAACAGCGATAAGTGGATGAAGCCGCTTTGCAACCGCTTCACAAAACCATCCGCAGAGCGCACTTACATCATTATTTTGTTTTCAAATAATTTCGTAACTGTTTACACCTATTTTCCTCGTTTTCTCATCCTTATAGACGTTGTAGATTGTTCCCAAGACTATTTTTCTACTTCGAACATTTTCCGTTACGATTTGAGACTCTGGGGTGGAAAATTAGAAAGATTGAAAAATTTCGAACCACAGTAACTGAAAACTGATCTACTATATCAATTGCGCAAAAAGCGTTCTTCTGTGGGATTGAAAGATCAAATATTCATCTTTCTAGGAGTAAAATAAATTTTCATACTTATTTATATAAAAAAAACATACCCGTCGCGTCGCAACAACAAGCGGTGCGGATGTCATGATAGTGAATAGAAAACTATTTTCATTATACGGGAGCATGATCTTCGGTAGGAACAAGGTGAGTCCAAACTGAACGGATACATATTTTTTCAGAAACAAAACTAACAAGGGAGACTTAGTCGAATTCATGTCAGATTCTCGTAACCTTACTGTCCACCAGAGTTGCACGGAAGTAAAAATTTTTCAAAACGGAAGTCGGAAGGTGAAAGTTGGGAGTCGGAAGTAGAATTTTTTCAACGGTAGTCGGGAGTGCAAAAAAGTTGGAAAAACCCAGAGATATTGTATACCCGCGCATTCGCAACATGTGATAGGTCAATTCCAGACTGAGTAGAAACGATTTTACGGTTTTTTCGTCATTTTTCACGAAAAAAACTTTTTTGACGGAAGTCGGAAGAGAATTTGTTAAACGGAAGTCGGAAGTGAAATTTTTCTCACGGAAGTCGGAAGTGGGAAAAGGGCGGAAGGCGAAAGTCGGAATTCCGTGCAACTCTGCTGTCCACATCAGAAGTGGTTACAAAATTCCTAATTTAAAATGTTTAAATACCGAATTTTTTGATTCTAACGTAACTTTTAGATTTTAAATTAGCAATTTTTCAAATTTAACGAAACCAAATATCTTCAAATCGTAAAATCTTGAACCACACAAGGATTTTCACTGCCTATATTTCTCAAAACCAATAATTTTCTTACTATTTAAACTAAATTAATCACAAGAAAATATTTTTAATAGTAGTCATCAATTTTCCGTTTTCTCAGTAGAATCGTGAAAAACTCAAAACTAACCCAACTCAATGTCGCTGGTCCAAGTAGCCAACAGAAGTAGATCAGCCAACGTCCATAATCAAAAATCTTTCGCATTTTCTTATTCTTGTGCATCGTCTGGAATGAAGTTATAGGGGATCCTGCTTTTTATCAATTGATTACTTTAATGTTCACAACCAAACAGTTAATTCCGTAGAAGATGGCCACAGACCACATCATGAAGATGCAGACCATGAAGAAGATGTTCCTCCAAGTGTTGTGTACCATCACGCTCATGTCGGTGGTGGGAGTGTTTGCATTCTTCTGAATTTTCATCTTTTTCAAACTTTCGACTCTGATTTTTACCACGAGCTTGAACGTCAACAGTATCATGATAAGACATGACGATGAAACGATGGTGCAGAACTTGACGGTACTTTTGTGCACATAGCTGATCTTAGGGTACATGTGATATAACATCGAATTCATTATCTCGAGAGTGATGACCTGCAAAAATACCGCAATTCTGCAGAACCCGCAAGAGGTCGGCGACTTACGTGATAGCTTATGACGGAAATGTTGACTGTCATGAAAATGATGAAAATAAGGAAGGCGAACGTTGTTGATGAAATCTTTGTTGAACGGAAACTGTTCAACGAGTAGATTATCATATCCGTGACTATTTGATAGATATCTTCAGCACTTTTGCAACGATCTGAAATTGAATAAAATGATTTTCAGTAAACACCAATTCCCTGCTTTCACTTCCGCACACCGCGCTAAGCGCAGTAGAAAAGTGTCGGATCAAGCAGCGAGGGGAGGCGACCAATAAGCAGCGAGCACAAACCCCGCCCCTTCGTAAATTCTGCACCGCTGTCGATCAAATTACAGTTACTATAGTTTAAAAACTTTTTTCTCTGACGTTTTTTTCAAACTTCATGATAAAAAGCTAGTTACGAAGGAAAGTTACATGATTTGCAACTTTTCAACATCAATTGGCAAAACAAATTAGCTTGTTAAGATGAGAAAAACTCAGGGAAAACGATCGGTGCATGTATGATTTACGGTGTATGTATGAGTAAAAACGATGTATGTATGAGTGCATACATGCATCGGTTTGAGAAACGGTGCTTGTATGATTACCGGTGTATGTATGACTAGAAACGGTGTATGTAGAGGTGTGCGTGGAAACGCGCTCCTTGGTACTGACCTACAGTATATTGCTGTATTTCTTTTCATTTTCTTTTTTTTTCAAATCCTACTACCTCATATTTCTTTGTTTTCGAACCGTTTTTAATTCTGTTTTTTAGTGTCCGAGCTTCATACTGTGGACGCTAATCTATTTATCTGCTTCGCGTGATTGGGTGAGCTTTTTCAACTTTCATAAAATGTAATTTTAGTATAAAAATTAAATATCCGTTTTTTTTTCGTGAATCAATTCTATTTACAGGTTTGGAAATGGAAACTGTAATTAATGGTTGTTCATTAGTTAACTATTTTTTATAAGTAATCAGTAATGCAACAAGTCAGACACGAAACATTGTTTTAGAAAATGTTTAAGATTCGGTGGACTTCACTTCTTCAACCCAGTGCCAATGATGAAACTTCTGGAAGTCGTTCGTCACGATTCCACAACTGACAAAACTTTCAACAGGTTGACTGGTTTCGGAAAAGCCATTGGGAAGACTTGTGTGACTTGTAAGGTATGGTTTTTTTTACCTAAACTTTTGTCAAAATCACCAAAAAATGTTTTTCTCTGTTGTTTTCAGATAGTTTATGAAGGCGGTTGAATTCAACTTTAGATAAAATACAGTTTTCGAGTGAAATTTTAAGTCGTTGACCTCAGTTTTACCATAATTTGTAAATTAGGAATCAAACATTGTGATCAAAACGATGATAAATAGAAAATGTAACTATCACTTTTTTTAAACCTTCGAAAATGGAATGTATGATTTGAACCTCAGAAATTGATAGTTATCAAAATCTAATTTTTTCTGACCGCCTGAATCACAATGGATAACAAATTTTTAATGTTTTTTCCTTCAAGAAAGCATGAAACAAACATGTTCAAGTTAACCACTAATCCACTTTCAGGACACACCAGGATTCATCGTCAATCGCCTCCTCGTCCCGTACCTTTTCGAATCGATGAGATGAGACCACTACTTGCATTCAAAAGAAGATTTCCACAAGTTGCTGTCGATTAAAAGTGAGTGATTCAATTTTTCTGTCCACCAATAAATTCTTCAGTGATACTTCTGGTGTGGGGGCGGAAATGCGTATCGACCTCTATTAAAGGAAGTGCTGCACGATGTAAAGGTAAGATTTCACGTATCACTTTCATAACAAGCACTCTTCAGGGGCGCTTTGCGCCCCACATTTTATTTTTTGAATGCCAGATTTGATACCTGGAACAAAGAATGGAAAAGTGAACGAACGTCTTTCAATAATATCTGTTCTGCAAGTATTAAAACAAGTCATTTACAGAAGTCATCATCAGTTTTGTGGAGAAAAGACGCCGTCAAGGAATTTCTCATGAGATCATCTTTGAGGCGCAATATCAGGAACAATGGTTAGTGTATTTTTCATGATTTTCAAACTAAATTTAGGTATTAGTTCATATATAGTTTATGTTATGGCACGCTGTGCTACAAATTTAGGTATTAATTCATATATAGTTTATGTTATGACACGCTGTGCTGTGCGGGAGTGAGGAATTCGACAAATGATAAAATGGTTAATTTCCCAGTGTTTTCTCAACCTACTCATATAAGAGGTTACTGTTGGCTGCAGATTGTAGAATGAGTTTTATACATGAAGTCATGAATGCGGGATTGTACAATAAGTCGAATTCCTCACTTTCGTCTTCCTAGGACTCCGTTGATGCAGCGCGCGGTAGACTTGAAATTTGATTTTGATGCAAAAATCCACGCCAACGGAACGCATCAGCAGGTATTAAGACCGTTTTTATGCTATGCGAATGACTTCTGAGGGTAACTTGCTGGGACCAATAAGCTCTTTTTCATGAGAATAATTACGTATTCGATGCGGCGGTGAGCCTTGTTCACACTATAATAACGATGAATATTCAGGTTGTGATGCTCATAAACCTCGAGAAGGATGTTCAGTGACGATGACAAAGAAGAACAACGGAAAAGAATATGTATGTAATGGTTGTCATTATCCAGTGTCGTTTTTTTTAAATAAATAAACTGTTTTCATGCAATCATGTCATATTTTGATTTCTGGTGGAGGTTCATATGTGAGTGGAAAGACACCTCTACGAGTGGTAACGGTGGCTGTATGACTGAAAACGGTATATGTATGACTGAAAACGGTGTATGTATGACTGGAAACGGTGTATGTATGACTGGGAACGGCGTATGTATGATTGAACCGGTGCATGTATGACTAGAAACGGTGAATCGATTGGTAACGGGAGCATAGTTCGGCGGAGTATATCGAAGCACCGTTTTGAGTTCTAGATGCACCGAACGTTTCCCCTGAGAAATAGGACAGAAGATTGATAAAAACATTGATGTGCGACCGCCCTATAGCGAATTCGAGTTCAATATAATTTGCTTGCAACGCGTCTAATCGATTACGATCACCTTTAGCTCGGTGTGTTTCGACCTTCGTTTAACAAATTCCTCTTCCGATTTTCAACTCTCGACTTCCGTCAAGAAAGTTTTTTTCGTAAGATGAATTCCGTGAAACATGACGGGAAAACAATGAAACCGTTCTCTAATACAATATCTCTTGTTTTTTCGATTTTTTCGACTTTTAACTTCAGTCGAAAAATTATATTTCCTTCCGTTTTACAAATTTCACTTATTTTCACACAAAACTAAGACTCACCGAAAAATCTTGGTGTATGTTTGTGAAGGGAATGAACACCGAATATGAATAGCGGGAAGAAGCATAGTGCTGTGATTATACGGAATATAGATCCAGCCATGGTCACTCCCAATGCGTTGCTAAAAATTATTATTAAGAGAAAGAGAGAGAGAGAGAGAGAGAGAGAGAGAGAGAGAGAGAGAGAGAGAGAGAGAGAGAGAGAGATTGAGACTGAGAGAAAGACTGAGAGAGAGAGAGAGAGAGAGAGAGAGAGAGAGAGAGAGAGAGAAAGAGAGAGACTGAGAGAAAGACTGAGAGAAAGACTGAGAGAGAGAGAGAGAGAGAGAGAGAGAGAGAGAGAGAGAGAGAGAGACTGAGAGATAGAGAGAGAGAGAGAGAGAGAGAGAGAGAGAGAGAGAGAGAGAGAGAGAGAGAGAGAGAGAGAGAGAGAGAGAGAGAGAGAATGAGAAAAAACTCCAGCCAGCACTTCTGTAGAAGTAATGAGAGCAAGAAAAAACAAGATCGCGAGAGCCAAGACAATTACCCAGAGGGACGCTGCGGTGAGCATCCATAAATTTTTTCAGCTCACCAAAAAGGTTCCAGACATACTATAAAAATGCTGCTCGAGACCGTTTTGCAATTGTGAGAGAGAAAAAGAGAAAAAAAAATAGTGGAAAACTCTCACAAAACAACGTTGTTGTTGAACTTCGAGATACTTCCAATGTGAAGAAGAGTTCCATCAGCAAGCAACATTGTCTTGGCCACCTAAACCAAAGCTATTTCATCATGTTCTTCTCTCCATCATTTTTCAATTGGCATTATTCATTTCCAACATTTTTAAATTCATTTCCAACATTTCGCTTTAGTGTGACATAAGGAACAGAAAAATTGCTAAACTTTTGACTTTTCGGTGAATAAGTAATTTAAATGATAAGCTATAAAACTAACCACTTCAAAAGCTTTCACAAACGCCGATAGTGTGAGCGCTTTGTCTAAGTCCAACCAAGAAAAAACCGTGGGAATTGGCTGGCGGGCTTCCACGAAAACTTCATAGAAAATGAGAGATGAAACGGGAATGAGTCCAATAAGCGGAACGATGAAAAACACTCTTGACAGCTGAGTGATATTTTTGTTACAGTAGCGAAAGAAGGTTTGCGAATTTCATTTCTCTGGGAATATAAAATCGACAATGTTAAAATAAATCCATGTCGTATTGGTGACCTGTGTAAAATCAGGCGATTCCTATTTTTCCATTTATGCCAGGTGAATCCGGGCTTTCCCGACTCGAATGGGCTTAATTTTTCGTCTAAATTTAACAGAATTGGCCTTAAATAACCAGGACTCCGTCGAATTTCAATTCTTTGAGTTGTCGACGATAACTCAAACTTAAACTAGCCCCCCTCAATGAATGTTCGCCTTAGATTATTTTAGTATCTCAAAAATATTGTCAGCAACAATTGAGAAACGGGACGTGACAAAAAAGTTCGTCTAAAAACAAGAAGAAGGTATAGGAACGAAAATATGACTATTGTTAACAATTTTTTAAAGTTAAAAATCGGAGAGAGGTAACTCATCTTTCTTGAAAGAAACGTTGAGTATGATCGCTTAACTTTGACCATATCGTTGAAAAAAAAGTTGCCAAACCTTTGCTTGCTACTGTCTCCATAAATTTAAACTTTATGAGACTTGCTAATATCTACATAAGATCTATGTAACCTTGTAGTGAGATCTCAACCTCCAAATTGGGAAAAGCCTATACACACCGCGCTAAGCGCAGTAGAAAAGTGTCGAATCAAGCAGCGAGGGGAGGCGACCAATAAGCAGCGAGCACAAACTCCGCCTCCTTTTTTTCTCTGACGTTTTTTTTTCAAAATTCATGATAAAAAGTTAGTTACGAAGGGAAGTTACATGATTTGCAATTTTTCAATAGCAATCGTCGAAACAAATTCGCTTGTTAACTTGAGAAAAATAGGAGAAAAATATATTGATGTGCAAACACGCCCTATAGCGAATTTTCGTTCAACGCGTCTAATCGATAACGATCACCTTTAGCTCGGTATGCGTAGGTTACTGGGATCTTTCTACAAGGTTACACGGATCGATTCTTATAAAGTTTCAATTTGTGCTCATGGCGGCTATTGCTGGTTGTCACGAAGCTTATGAACTTTATTTTCAAGGAATGAAGTTTTTATTGTTAAAACTTCTTGAGGTATTTCTTTTATTAGTATTAATAGAAAGACAAACCATCGTGAGAAACTTCACTCCCTTGTATGAAATATATCCTGCTAAGACGAATATGAAAAAAGTCGCTGAGAGTTGAATGACAACACCAGATCTGACTAAGATGAGGCTGAAATCAATTTTAGGACCGAAGGAATAAGACCGACATGCCGTGCTAGGAAGACGGGAGTGAGGAATTTGACACATTATAAAATGGTTAATTTCACAGTGTACTTGGGTATCCCAGAGTTTGTTCTTCACAAAAGTTGTTCTCCCAACCAAACCTAAGCTTATTATAAAAGGAAATTACTGTTTATTGACGTCATGAACGCGCTATCATATTATTAATTGACAAATCCTCCGCCCACTTTGCCCCGCCCCCTTTTTCGTGAGGCAAATTTTTGGGTGAAGCTTTTTGGTTTTGGTTGTGGGGGAAGGGGTTGTGCAAAAGTGGCCGATAGTTGACGGGATTCGAACGCGCATCGAGCGAGTAGAAATCCAACGCTTTAACCACTCGGTCACCGCTGCACACTTTTTGCGAGCGCTACATACGTGACCACTGGAGGCCCACAAGTTGTTGCATTGGTTCTAGCCCGACTTGCATTAGTTTTCGCCGTACTTGAATTGTACATGGAGTGTGAGAGCGAACAGGGAGTGAAAACTACTTATTTTTTCACTAAAAAGGTCTGAATATGTGTTTTGTAATTAAAAAAACGGCTCTGAGCGTAGCGAGGACTACCTGCTTGTTTTACAATAAGTTAAATTCCTCACTCCCGTCTTTCTAGGACTCTGTAAGACCGACATACTGGTAGATCTGACTTGGCTCCATTGTAAACATATCATCATTTTGCATTCGATAACTGAGTACAAGGATAGGATCCATTCTGAAGATGTGACTGAATTCAGAATTTGAAAAATGAGAACGAACCCTGTCAATTCTTTAGACGGCTTAGTTCGTACACATTGTCCGTTTTCCAGTTGATGGGTTATGTCACAGAGTGAATGATCTCGACATTCTGAGGAAAAAAACCATCGTCGCTTCATGTGCAAAACTTACTGAATGCTTTGTACATAGGGTCGTCGCATTTCATCCACTCATCGTTTCCATTGAGCACATACTGCAATTCAATATTTTAACAATGAATACTAAGAAGTAAGAAACATTGCACAGTATACGACACCGTGGCCATCATTTATACACAGCTCTATGTTCATGTACCGATGTTAGATAGTGTCTAGAAGGAGAGACACAGAGACAATCCCCCGTTAGAGAGTGTTCTTCCGAGTGGCACCCGGAGTGTCGATTATGCTAGTACGCGTGCGAGAGAGTACATTATAGCGAGACAAGAACGTATAAGAGACAGGCCAGATAGCACAAGGCTTTTGAAGAGCGTTATAGTCCTCCTCTGAGCAGTGAGCAGGGATATTTTCTATATTAAAAATAGAACAAGGGGACTGCCCCCTTCGCTCCGCCCACTTTTCGTGAGGCCGATTCGGACGCGCTAACCACTCGGTCCCCGCTGCACGTTCGTCGTGAGCACGATTTGCGTGGCCCCTGGGAGCCCTTGCAGGTTGTTGCGTTGCATTGGTTCTAGCCATCTTTGCATTAGTGTTTGCCGTTTTTGGGTTGTACAGGGAGTGTGAAAGCGGCCAGCGAGGAGAGAGAGAGAGAGAGAGAGAGAGCGCGAGAGAGAGAGAGAGAGAGAGAGAGAGAGAGAGAGAGCGCGCGAGAGAGAGAGAGAGAGAGAGAGAGAGAGAGAGAGAGAGAGAGAAATAGCAAGGACATTGCCTCTAAAAACCACTTCTTTTTCCAATTAAAAAGTCTGAATAACTTTTGTGAAAAGCTGTATCGAAAAGGCAGGGAAACGAAAAATTGGTCATTTGCGTTCCTCCCCCTCATTTCTAACACTTCATAATATTGGTAGAAATATTCTAAAAAGCTACAGTTCACACATTTACATGTACAAAATGAAACTAACCTGAAGGGCGTTCATTCCATGTACCAGAAATGTTGGTTCTTCAATCATATTGATCATCGTGTAGAGTCTGAGACACAGAATAACATACGGTAACCCTGTAATTCATCATTCGGATAAATAAAACGATGCATGAAGTTTAGTAAACTTTGTACTTACTGACATAATCATTGTTGAAATTGAGCAGTTTTTCAAAAAAAAAACACTTCAAAGTATATAAGCACGAGAAACTTTTCGTGGACCGGCATTGGACCGTAGATTTTACCGGCATTGGACCGTATGCCGGTCCGGTCCATGTGTCGCCCGGTCCATGTGTTGCCCACTCATAGTCGCACTGTCCAATTCATTCACTGTTCAATATCAGTTTGATACATTATGTGGACACACATAACTTTTGCGGGGGTATGACACATGAAATATTTTCCTTCTATATCCGGACCCCTGATATACGATAGTGGGTACCACTTCCAAGCAAATACTGAACCTAAGTGGACAAATATATAGCCCAATGTTCATCAGTTCAAAAATAGTCCAATGTTGGAACTGACATGTGCGAACACACATTACATGCTATAGTTCGGCTTACAATCGTTCCTACCCCGAAGTGCAGAGAAGAAACGATCTAAAGACGTCGAGCGCTAGATAGGTCATTGCAGCCACTCGCGGACATATCGCGGGTTTCGCCGATTTGATCATCCATCGGTCAGTCCATGTGTCGCCCATCCGCAGTCCATGTGTCGCCCATTTACGATCCAATGCCGGTCCAAATTTGACACGCAGCGCACTCTCCCCCGCCACCGGTCCATGTGTCGCCCATCTACAGTCCATCTGTCGCCCATTTACGGTCCAATGCCGGTCCGCCAAAAGTTTTGGACATTGAATCTATTTTGATAGATTTTTTTCTTGGAACTGGATTTTACGATTTTCAAAGTCCGATTTCGAAAAAAATAATTCCGAAAAAATAATAATTCATAAATCATACCACCCATGATAGGCGCCATTCTTGCGAACGTTCCAAACATCGGCACACCACTGAACTGGGTGATTCCAATTTCGAATAGCACCATCGGAGCTCCAACAAGAAAAAGAACTGTGAAGTATGGGATCAGGAATGCGACTGGAAAACGATAACTATAACTCTGAAGTCATGCAGAAGGCAAACTTCCGCCAGTAGTGAAAATCGCTTCCAAAAAAGCCAAGGAATTGTGGTAGATTGCGCAACAACCCATGATTATCCGCAACTGCTCGTAGGTTTTTGGCTTTTGTGGATCATCGCTTCCGATTCTTTGCTCTAGCTCGGCTTCTTCGATCTGAAAATCAATGACATTATGATAGATTAGGTTGCTCTGGAAAAAATTAATATAGAGTTAATTGAGTGGCACCAAAAAAATGAACTCTGAATGTACTCCGGAAATAACTCTAAATGTATTCCGGAAATAACTCTGAATGTACTCCGGAAATAACTCTGAATTTACTCCGGAATTAACTCTGAATGTACTCCGGAATTAACTTCATATAAAGTTGAACGATAACAGAGGTCATAAAAAGAGAGAAGCAACTAAAACTGATTCTAGTAACTTTTGAACATCATCTCCGGGTCTCTACTATTTTGGTATCCTACATTCAGATAATCGAAAAAAAGATAATTCCGGAGTACATTCAGAGTTAATTCCGGAGTACATTCAGAGTTCATTCTGGAGAACATTCAGAGTTAATTTTTCTTGGTGCCTCAATTAACTCTATATTAATTTTTTTCTAGAGTTGGTTTCGCTCAACATTTACTGAATTTGAAATAAACCTGACCCAGGGAAACCGCTCGGTGTCTGTATGAATCCGTACGGACAACGTTCGCAAACAGCAATAAATTGGATCCTGTATAACTTCATACGGATACCTGTTTTGAAAACGGTGTGTGTACGGTGTCGGACATAGTAATTTTCGAATTCCGTTTGGATCCATACAAACACCGAACGTTTTCCCTGAGGACTGGAGTCGTACTATCAATTTGCGTTTGCTAGAACTAATAGGAATCTTACAATCAGCATCAAAAAGTGCTAAAACCACTAACTTTCTTGGGGTTTGCATTACCCATGATGTTCTTTGGACTTCTTGCTTTGTCATGAATGTTATCGAAGTACTCCTCATTATCCTTCCCATGATTGCCATCGTCGTCCGTAGTCGAGCCGCTTCTTGACAACTCTAAATATTTATAAATCAATGGAATATGGAAAATAACTGGATTTCTTCACAAATTGTTAATGTTAATTCTACAGTATGCGAAAACCAAATAAATGCATAGAATCGGAAAGGCATTTAGTAAAACGCATCCCGTTTTTTTTCAAACGTAAAAAAACGCGATGTGGATTACTATGCACACCTCTGTTTCAGGCTTAGGTTAGGTTAGGGCTAGCTTAAGGTTCAACCTAAGCCTAAACAGGAGTTGACCTTCAGCGTAATTCACATCCAGAGTTGGGACCTATCCAGATGTGTTAAGCAGGTCAAATAATGAATTTTTCATGTAGAAAATTTTTGCGCGTTTTTTGTTTCAAGCGAGATATTTTAATTTAAAAAATGACTCTTTGAAATGCCACGTAGGCTCATTTCAGCCCCACGCACTACACAATTAGATCTAACAGAAAAAATCAATAGCGGCGTGGTAGAGTGGGTTGAGTTCCTGATTTCAAAGCGGGAGGTCCAGGGTTCGGATCCACTTGCTGACGAGTTTTTTTCTATTTTTTTAATTTTGATAAAAAAGTTCCCCAACTACATGAAATTTCTTTCCGAGGTGATTTTCCAATTTTTTGTTTATGGAATTCATACTTAAAATACCCAACATGTCGGTTGCCGATCTCTTCTGTCACCACCTCTAGTAAGCAGCTGGTGAAGTGATGAGTATAACTTCGACGTTCATCGAGTACGATGCTTTTTCATTCAAGTTGTGTGTTTTGACTAAAAACCGGTTTGAAACCGATCATAGTGGTTAGTTGTGATCGTCCTTCCTTATCATGAGCAATAAGCATATTTCCAAAGGAGTGGATGAGGCCTCATGAGGGTCTATAATCGCGAAGTTGAACCCCGCGATTTCGTGGTGACGAACTTGAAAAGTTGAATTCAAATACTCTGTCCACTATGATCGGTTTCAAATCGGTTTTTAGTCAAAACACACTACTTGAATGAAAAAGCATCGTACTCGATGAACGTCGAAGTTATACTTATCACTTCACCAGCTGCTTACTAGAGGTGGTGATAGAAGAGATCGGTAACCGACATGTTGGGTATTTTAAGTATGAATTCCATAAACAAAAGATTGGAAAATCACATCGGAAAGAAATTTCATGTAGTTGGGGAACTTTTTTATCAAAATTAAAAAAATAGAAAAAAACTCGTCAGCGAGTGAATCCGAACCCTGGACCTCCCGCTTTGAAATCAGGAACTCAACCCACTCTACCACGCCGCTATTGATTTTTTCTGTTAGATCTAATTGTGTAGTGCGTGGGGCTGAAATGAGCCTACGTGGCATTTCAAAGAGTCATTTTTTAAATTAAAATATCTCGCTTGAAACAAAAAACGCGCAAAAATTTTCTACATGAAAAGTTCATTATTTGACCTGCTCAACACATCTGGATAGGTCCCAACTCTGGATGTGAATTACGCTGAAGGTCAACTCCTGTTAAGAACAAGGTGATTGAGATGTTCTGAGCAAAGTTATTAACATTTGAAAAAAACGGGATGCAGGATGCACCGGGATTCGTTTTACTAAACGCCTCAATGGTGAACATCATCGCAAAATGTTTCCATTCATATGTTTAGTCTTCAAAAATTCGTTCAATTGATGGATTAAACGGGATAGCGATCGAGTAACGAGATATATAATTTTCGGCAATTAGTAAATCGCATCCCATCGCATCCCGCATCCCGCATCCCATTTTGAAAAACGGGATGCGATCACTTTTTTCGCATCGCATCCCATTTTGAAAAATGGGATGCGATCACTTTTTTTTGCATCGAATCCCATTTTTATTTGGTCGCATCCGATATTTTTATTGTATATAATCTGTTCTTTTACACAAAATCTATTCTCAATCTCTTTTTGTGACTTGTTTCATACGATAATTTGAAATCAGCTTTGTGTACAAGAATGGTATTTTAAAAAAATATGATCGCCCGTTTCCTTTCAGCTTTGATTATTGTTTCACATGAGAGGAATCGATTCATTGAATTTCACATGATAGAAAATTAATTAAAGATCATATTCAGACGCCAAGAATTCGCTTCACCAACATCGTTCAGGAAACTGATGACCGTATACACAAATTTAAATTGTGTGTTTGGACATGGATGAAAATAACAATTTCACGGAGAGAACTAGCCCGTGTCAGTCTTGGTAACCTTTAAACCGTAAATATAAATAGAATGAACTAATATGCGAAAAGTGATCCCAACTTTTTCAGAACATTAAAACTAAAAAAATTAATGAGTATATTCCAGAATCCGACAGCGACGTCGAGTGTAGCAAGAAATAACCTGATGGTCGTAATAGAACAAATGTTCAGTCGTTTGATATTCTACAAGAATGAGTTACAATCCACTGGAACAACGGAGGTGAAACTTTTAAATAATAAAAAATATCTCAAAAAATTCTTTTTTTCCCTAAAGTCTGAATAAAATTATTATTATTCTTTCAGTTCGGACTCTGCGAGAAACAAGAAACGAAAAAGACGACAATGGAGATGATGCGACAGGTTCAACCAATAAGTGTTCCAAAACGCTCCATTTTGTGTTTTTCACTTGTATTCATCCAGGATATCTTGACCTCCACCTGAAATCTGTTATCGCAAAATCAAAACGATTATATCATTCTAATCGTCAGTATGTTTCAAAAACCCAAATTTGTACACCAGGATTGTTAACATATAAAAAATATTTTTTAAATGTAATAAACTTTCTAAGACGCTTAATTAATTTCACTTGAATGTAGATGACGATGCAATACGTTTTTTGAAGTACTAATATCTAATAAGAATTTTTTAGTTTTATCTTTGAAAAATGTACCGCTTGAAAGTGAGTTAATTTTCACGATAAATAGTAATAAAGTACTGAAGATTCTCATTTAATAAATATTTCATGCTGATGAATAACGTGGTTTAAAAATAAGACGAATGGATTTTGTTTTCAAAAAATCACAAACGATGTATTTAAAAATTCGGATGCGACCAAATAAAAAATGGGATGCGATGCAAAAAAAAGTGATCGCATCCCATTTTGAAAAATGGGATGCGATGCAAAAAAAAGTGATCGCATCCCATTTTGAAAAATGGGATGCGATGCGAAAAAAGTGATCGCATCCCGTTTTTCAAAATGGGATGCGGGATGTGGGATGCGATGGGATGCGATTTACTAATTGCCATAATTTTCCGGAAAAACGAAAAAAGGTAGATCAAATTTGTTACTGTAGCAACTTTTCTCGTTTCGAAACGAGATTCCTCTTTCTTTTTCCACTTTGTTTTTTGAAGCATGAAGTATGGAGAAAACTAACTGATCTTGGTATCCGTTCCGTGAATTATCTGGAAGGAAACTTCCTTCAGACGGAGCTTCATTGCATCAGTCATTTTTACTTTTTGTTCGTTCGGCTCGAGTTTTTTACGCAGCTACAAAATTGGTTTTTCCACGGCTATCATCAGAAACTCACCATCTTTCCAGTTTTCAGAGTAAAAAGTCGGCAAAGGTGTAGAATTTAGTTTTGAATTGAAAGGTCGCCCGCCACGTAGTTTCCACGTAATTTTTCACGTTAATTTTTCAAATATTTTATTTTTTTCACTTTTTATATTTTTACATATTTTGTTCGTATTTTTTCTCTCGCATTTCTCATCGAATGCTTTCACCATGTTGCAACATGTTGTTGACACACAGCCAGTCATAACCTGTTCGACTGCGTCGCTTTTCTCTGTTTTTCCCTTAGGGTGTTTAATCTTTTCCAGTTTTGCGTCGATCGCCGGCCGAATGGTCTAGTGGTATGATTCTCGCTTTGGGTGCGAGAGGTCCCGGGTTCAATCCCCGGTTCGGCCCATCCTTTTTCCAATTTTCTGACGCAGATATGACAAGTTGCATAAGATCTGATGAAACTAGAATCAGATCAGGCAATTACTATTATAAAACGCACGTGTAACAAAAAATGTTTGTATGTTTTCTTATATATATATATATCTGTCGGGGTATTTGTCTGACTATAAATGTGTGAATAACTTTTTTCGGGATAGATATTTCCGGTTGAAATTTTGGCACGAGATAGCGAAAATTACGTATACTTTGCCCGAACTTATTCGAGAATTCTACCTATTACGATACTGTAGTTATGACCGAATTAGTGCAAATTGGGGTCAATTTTCACGTGTTAAGTATGCCATGTTCAACAAGTGTCGAACACGTGTTTTCAAAGCGCAGTGGCAGAGATGTCGATTACAAAACTGTCTGATGATTGATCACTTCCTGTTCGTTCATTTTCTTTTGTTTTTTCTCTTGGCTCTACAAGTGTATGTATTCTTTTTCTTTCTAAAAAGTTTAGACGTAAAAATACGTGCGTTTGGTCTCCCGGGGGGCGAAGCCCCCGGGAGTGGAAAATTTTTTGTGCACTTGGTCTCCCAGGGGGCGAAGCCCCCGGGAGTAGAAATTTTTTGTGCACTTGGTCTCCCAGGCGGCGAAGCCCCCGGGAGTAGAAAAATTTGCCCTTCGCCGGTGAACCCAGGGGCAGAGCCTGGAACAGAAAACATGGATAGAAAGTAGATTCCATGAGAAAAATTATTTTCTGCCTTTAAGTTTATCGATAGCAAAGAATACGACCATCCGAAAAAAAAACACGCAAAACGCCTGAGCGCAGCGAAGGTTCAACAGCTAGTTGTTCATAAAACTCTTCGTTCCACTCTACTCACATTGGTGTCTGTAATTAGAAGTGCAGTATTTTTAAATTCGTTGAAGAAAAATTGTGAATATTCATTTCAAACATTTCCATTTTCATACAATTGATTCACTTTTTGACAAATCTCAGTGTCAACAAAGGTTAGTCGGGTGTTGAGTGCAGCCAGTGGACTCATGTAACCGTTCCTCTCTACAAACTCGTAAACCTCGCGAGAGTGACGCTCTTGGAATTGCTCCATGTTCCTGTAAAAAACGTTAATGTTTAAAAGTCAGAGATAAAGTTACTCTAACGCTCTCCAAAAACATCTCGCCTGTCCTTTACGCGTCTACGTCTCGCTATCTCATGCACTATCTCATACGCCTGCTAGCATGATCTGGCATCCCGGGAGCCACGTGGAAAAACACTCTCTAACGAGGGATTGTCTCTGCGTCTCTTCCTCTCGACACTATCTCACATCAGGAACTATAAGATGGCGTTTAGACCGTTTTTATTCGCAGTCTAATAAAATCGCCTTTTTCAAAAGAGAATACTTTCGGCTGCAGACGGCAGATCGTTAATGACGTCATTAAAACGGGATTCCATACTGTGAAAAGTCTCTACTTACTGTACTTAAAAGAGGGAGGAAAATAAAACCTCGCAAGTACTATAGTTGGATACTTCAATGGTGTGCTCAGAATCATATATTCGTAGTCACCAGTCGAGTTCAGTCCGCCAAGTTTGATAGGGAAATCTGAAGTACAAGAGTTTGTAAAAATGGGCGGGGCCTGACACGCCCATCTGCCTAATACTCACATGGACATGGATCAGAAGGGTGTCCGGTGGTGATTAGGGTCTCTCCAGGATCAGGTCCAACCATGCTACCGTACCCCACGTATGATACCATATCCCTGTTGAGAATCGCGTGTTGCTGGGTGGTAAACGTGGCTGTGTAGTCGGTGTGAAGCAGCATCCTAACTGAAAAGTACTATTAATGTACTGCGGACCTTCGTTCCAGTACTGACGTGAGTCGTACAGTAGGAAACAAACGTTTGGCAAGTTTTCAAAGACAAAACTCTGGTCAAACATGCGATCTTCCTCAATTTTCCTCTGAAGTTACTTTGAACGTTCAGAATCACTAAGAAAATAGAGTTATCTGCGTTTTAATTGAAAAAAATTCACAACATGGTACACACCGAGGTGATCGTTATCGATTAGACGCGTTGCAACGAAAATTCGCTACAGAGCACGTTCGCACATCAATATTTTTTCAATCTTTTGTCCTATTTTTCTCATCTTAACAAGCAAATTTGTTTCGCCAATTGCTGTTGAAAAATTGCAAATTATGTAACTTTTCTTCGTAACTAGATTTTTATCATGAATTTTGAAAAAACTACAGTAACTGTAATTTGATCTACAGTGGTGCAGGATTTAAAAAGGGGCGTGGCTTGTGCTCGCTGCTTATTGGGCACCCCCCCCCCCCCCATATGAATGTCCCATGTTCTACTAAAAGTATTTGAGAAAAACAGTAATACCCACACTGCATGATAGAACAATCTTCTGGGTGAATCCTCTTCGAATCGACTACCTGAATTTGATACCGTACTCCTGATACCGTAACCCGCTTACCGTATACCAAGTTCCCATGAACTTTTCGATTTGCATATCGCCCATATGTGAGAAAAGAGAGTTGTAGACCTTGTGAGCGACTTGGTCCATTCGAAGGGATTCTACCAACTGAATTGGAATTGTTTGAAAAGTCAAAAACTATGAAAAGTATTTTCAGTCAGAAAAACTTCTTTGGAACCCTTTTCGGTCCGGTATAACTTTATGGGTTTTCTTCTAGAATTCTCTCAAAAGGAGCAAAAATGCAGATAAACACCATACAAAAAATACCTGTGAAGGATTTTAAATTTGGGTTTTTTTAAATTTTTTTTTGCAAAAGGACTTGTTGGTTTTCTCTCTCTCTCTCTCGCTCTCTCCTTCCGCCCTCTCCCTCTCTCTCTCTTTAACTCTCTCTCCCTCCCTCCCTCCGCCCTCTTCCTCTCTCTCTTTCTCTCTCTCAGTCTCTCTCTCTCTCTCTCTCTCTCTCTCTCTCTCTCTCTCTCTCTCTCTCTCTCTCCTCCTCCTCCTCCTCCTCCTCCTCCTCCTCCTTCAAAAAAGTTGTCTTACCTGTGCAATTTGATCGATACTAAAATCTTTCTTGTTTCCTTTCCGACAACTGGCAGCATAGTTCTCAAAAAGTCGGAAAATTGGCACTGTCCGACCTGGCACAGGTATTCCACCGGTGAAAGGGACCAAAGCTGGAATTTTGGCATTTTTCCAAGAACATACGTTTTGTTCAGCATTCTTTTCGAGTCTTTCTCAAAAAAATATGATTTTCCGCTGACTCATTCATAACTACAGTAATCAGGTGTACTGTATTTCCACAATTTTCGAAGTTTCTGCTCTCAAAGTGATTCAAGAACTCACCATTGACAAAATTGAGGGATAAAATGAGGAAAACAGAGAAAATCATGTAGTTGGGATAGGTGGCCTTGACTTTGATGACCCACTTCCTGAGTCCATAACTGGCGAGAACAATGATCCAGTTGACGGAGGGTAGGTGAGAGTTGAACCTCTTCAACAAACTGTACAGGAAAGGTGATTTGAACTTGTCTAGGTCATTTCTGGTTAATTGTTATGGAGGTTTCTTTTTTGTGGGCCTTATTTAATTCTTGATTTCTGTTGTGAGTGAACCAGAGTTGAACGGAATTCTTCCGACTTCCGCCCTTCTTTTACTTCCGACTTCCGATTGCCGACTTCCGTTCAACGAATTCTACTTCCGACTTACGTCAAAAATTTTTTTCGTGAAAAATGACGAAAAGACCGTGAAATCGTTTCTACTCGGTCAGGAATTGACCTTCACCTGTTGAGAATGAGCGGATATTTAATATCTCTGGGTTTTTTCAACTTTTTCGCACTCCCGACTATCGTTGAAAAATTTCTACTCCCGACTTCCGACTTCCGTCCTTTTTTCACTTCCGACTTCCATTTTGAAAAATTTTACTTCCGTGCAACTCTGGAGTGAACTACAGTAACCTGCAACTTTTGATCTACGGACATCGCATCACTATAGTGCTCGCGGATTGATCGTGCAGAAATCGGACGCAGTGAACTTGCAAGAAGATGCAGTAAGGAAAAGTAAGTTTTCCCAAGATTTTTTTAATACTCCCATTTTTAGAAACCCCAAACGTCGCAAACTTGGAAGAAGTATCAAGAAAAGAGGGTAGCAACCAACTTCGAAAATTGTGTCGTTCAGTGAGTATATTCAAAATGTAATTTTTCAACTTACATTTCCACAGGGCTGCGTCGAAAAGATTCTGGCATCTTTCCCCACTGAAACTGATTCTCTACTCGCATGGGGACGGTACCTGCAAGAAGTCGATAAGCTGTGGAGCTTGTGTAAAGAAGCAATCTTGTCCAATGACGAAATTGGAGCGCTTTTCGACACAATGTCTTAGAGAGACTTAAAGATGCCAGTCCGAGCCAAAGGATGACGCCAAAACTTCACTGACTTCACGAACGCGTTCCACACTTCGTGTATCGCGGGCGATCATGGGGCCTCTTCAGTGAATGAGGCTATGCACCACCAGTCAAAGGTATTGCTTGACACGAATACTTCAGCATGCCTCCTCTAACTGGCCTAAGATATGTACTAGAAGCATTCACAATGCGAAGTGAATTAGAACTGGAAAAGATCCCGATTCAGGTAAAACTCACATTGACCACCTCGAATTTTTGTCACTATTATTGATCGCCTCAAAGTCCTTCCAATCTTATTTCTGTAAGTAGAATATTAGCTATTCGAATCATTTGAGTACTAGTGTGTAATTCTCATTATTTATGTTTCCCATTTTGTTGCTCCTCTTAAAATTTCATATTATGTATGTGTTTTTGTCAAACTTGCATTCGTACATGTTAATACATTTTTTGAGTTCAACATGCACATTCCGATCAGTTTTTTACGTGTAAAAATTGAGTCTGAACTATTGCATCACGAAAAGCCCGAATTGTGAGATTAACCAAGGAACTAAATTGAAAAAAGGAAACTTACATCATTTGCAATTTTCCAGTAGCAAATAACGGCACAAATTCGCTCGATGACATGAGAAAAAGAGAAGAATAGGGAAAAAGAATGAAAAATTTCCCGTTTTTTACCCATGGTTTCTTGCGTTTTTTCCAACTATATCGAAGTCAACAAACAAAAGAGTACAATATTCATTAAAACCAGCACAAATTTGAGGCAAAAAGTATCACCGAGATCAAGACTATTTACATTCAATTTACAAGACTTGAAAAGTGGGCGGAGTCAGTCGACGATTTTTGACCGACCACTTTGGAAACCGATTCACTGTACGCTTTACGAGAAGAATGATCCGACACCACTACTCTTCGTTTTCTACAAAAAACAGAGGATTGTCATTGTTAGATGATGTTTTCCTTCTTGCTGACGTCAATTGTGCCTTGTTCGACGGGTCCACTGTACTGTGAGTCCTTTTCACATCAGGTCGCAGGACTCGAGTCCCGTTTTCGATTTGATCTTTCAGTTCTTGGATGTTGATACTGAGCTCTAACTGAAAGATATTGTGTTTAGACCCCACAGTATATCAAGATTGAAATGTAAAGTGGGCGGAGACTCTAAAAAGACGCGAGTCGCTCAAAAATTCAAATTTTCCGCTCCGGAAGACCGCGTTGCAACCGCCTATTGCTATTTTTCCATGTGTTCTTCTCAAAAATTCTCTAAAACTTTTCAAAAACCTACCACACTTGCAGTACTGTCCCGGGCAGCATTTTGATAGTACGTCTGGAATAATTTTTATAAGCTGAAAAATATTCATGAATGCTTACCGCAGAGTCCGTCTGGGCTATGGTCTTGGCTCTAGCGATCTTGTCGTTTTTTCTTGCTTTCATTACTTCTGGCTGAAATCTCTCTCTCTCTCTCTCTCTCTCTCTCTCTCTCTCTTCATAGGACCAACCGCATAATAATGACTGAAAGTCTTGCATTTTGTCTCATCATCAACTTTGATTGCTGCCAACGCCTTCACCTTGTCCCTAAGTGCTCTGAAACTTCCTCCAGCCTTCTGACTCTGCAGTTGCTTGTAGTTTGACACCGCTTCTTCAAGCTCCTTCTCTTTTGCCTGAAACCT
>OZ022254.1:1034143-1076643 GCA_963978915.1 Caenorhabditis parvicauda
CATGACTGTATAATAAGGCAAATGAATGATGTCAAAGTCAATATGTTGATTTTTCGAATACCGGAAATGATAGAAGTGTGAAGGAAGAGATAGAGAGAGAGAGAGAGAGAGAGAGAGAGAGAGAGAGGAAGAAAGAGACTGAGAGAGACTGAGAGAGACTGAGAGCGACTGAGAGAGACTGAGAGAGACTGAGAGAGACTGAGAGAGACTGAGAGAGACTGTGAGAGACTGTGAGAGACTGAGAGAGACTGAGAGAGACTGAGAGAGACTGAGAGAGACTGAGAAAGACTGAGAGAGACTGAGAGAGACTGAGAGAGACTGAGAGAGACTGAGAGAGACTGTGAGAGACTGAGAGAGACTGAGAGAGACTGAGAGAGAGACTGAGAGAGAGACTGAGAGAGACTGTGAGAGACTGAGAGAGACTGAGAGAGACTGAGAGAGACTGAGAGAGACTGAGAGAGACTGAGAGAGACTGAGAGAGACTGTGAGAGACTGAGAGAGACTGTGAGAGACTGAGAGAGACTGAGAGAGACTGAGAGAGGCGGCCAAGATACCGTACTCAACTCAAAGATTACTCTTCTGTTCTCTCAGTCCGTCGGGGGTGCACCGACACGACCAATAAAGATACAAGCAAGGGAGTGGGGGGTTCCCTTCGATGATTATTGTTTTCGCCTGGTAGAGAGACTGTCTAGCTTGACCCCCCGACTCTTATCACTGCTCTTTGGTCCAACCTGGTAATGGAAAAGCTGTTACGCAGAGCAAAGAGTTGTGCCGACAAACCTGGGGTCAATAGTCCGAAAAAAACTGAACAAAAGTTGAAAAGTGACGGACCAATAGGTGTTAGAGTTGGTACCGCCCCTTTTCAATTTTGCTGTATTGAACTACATTTTTGGTGTAACATACACACATCTGGAGTTCTACATAGATGGACCGGATCGGATTTGGACCGTAAATGGGCTACAGATGGACTGGGTTAAGAATGGACCAGATCAGATTTGGACTGGCACTGGATCGTAATTAAGCGATGATTGGACTGGATCGGATCAGATTTGGACCGGAAATGGGTCGTATTTGGGCTACAGATGGACCGCATCGGACTTGGACAACCTATTTTGGACATCACCGGGGAGAAGTCTCTAATAAAGTCCAAGTTCAAAAAAAATATACAACAACTTTATTCTGAAACAAAACCAAGACAAATTTATCACAAATATGAAGGGGAATGGGGGAATTTGTACAAGTATACAAGAGAAGCAATTTGCTTTTGACATTTTAATACAAGTCGTTGAAAAGGAAATCAGTTGAGTTCATTCAGCTTCATGTATGAAGCCACAAAGAGTGAGAGGAAGACGACGAAAATCGACAAAGTGATCACCATGGCGGTTCGTGATGTTATGCTTCTGGAAATAAAATCTTACAAGCAGGGAATCCTCGCTACGCTCAGAGCCCTTTTTTTCCTTTTTTTCATTACAAAATCACAAATCCCGACGTTTTAAATGGAAAAAGAAGTGGTTTTTAGAGGCAAAGTCTTTGCCATTTCTCTCTCTCAATGTTTTCTTCCTCTCTCTCTCTCTCTCTATTTCTCTCTTCCTCTCTGTCTTCTCTCTCTCTCCCTCTCTATCTCTCTCTCTCTCCATCCAAACACGGCAAAGACTGATGCAAGTGCGGCTAGAACTAATGCAACAACCTGCGAGGGCCCTCAGTGGTCACGCGTGAAGCGCTCTCAAAAAACGTGCAGCGGTGACCGAGTGGTTAAAGCGTTGGATTTCTACTCGCTTAATGCGCGTTCGAATCTCGTCAACTACCGGCCACTTTTGCACAACCCCTACCCCCACAATCAAAACCAAAAAGCTTTACCCAAAAATTTGCCTCGCGAAAAAGGGGGCGGGGCAAAGTGGGCGGAGGATTTGTCAATTAATAAAATCTTATTATAAAAGGTTAAAAAACGACTCCATTTTCACAATTAAGTACAAAACAAGCAGGTAGTCCTCGCTACGCTCAGAGCCCCTTTTTAATTACAAAATCACATATTCAGACCTTTTTATTGAAAAAATAAGTAGTTTTCACTCCCTGTTCGCTCTCACACTCCTTGTACAATTCAAGTACGGCGAAAACTAATGCAAGTCGGGCTAGAACCAATGCAACAACTTGTGGGCCTCCAGTGGTCACGTGTGCAGCGCTCGCAAAAAATGTGCAGCGGTGACCGAGTGGTTAAAGCGTTGGATTTCTACTCGCTCAATGCGCGTTCGAATCCCGTCAACTATCGGCCACTTTTGCACAACCCCTTCCCCCACAACCAAAACCAAAAAGCTTCACCCAAAAATTTGCCTCACGAAAAAGGGGGCGGGGCAAAGTGGGCGGAGGATTTGTCAATTAATAATATGATCCTGTCAAAATGCTTCCGGAAAGGGGATCTCTGCGTCTCTCCGTCTCGACGCTATCTCACTCTGCGCACAAAGTTACCAAAATTCTAGGTTGAACAATTATCGATTTTAAAATTCTGTCGACTGATTCCTACTCCTCTGATTCGTTTTACTTTTTAACTTCACCATTACCTCACAATTTTCTTCTTCCATGTGTCCTTCTTTCCAGAGCCCATGCCACTCATCATTTTCTTGTAAATTTCTCTCTCATTTTTGAATCGCTCCTTCGTCAGTACATTCAGTTCGTTGAGCAGTTTCTTCATTTTCTGAAAGTTTATTTAGAGGGAGAAAGAGAGAGAGAGAGAGAGAGAGAGAGAGAGAGAGAGAGAGAGAGAGAGAGAGAAAGAGATAGATAGAGAGAGGGAGAGAGAAAGAAAGAGAGAGAGAGAGAGAGAGAGAGAGAGAGAAAGAGATAGATAGAGAGAGGGAGAGAGAAAGAAAGATAGAGAGAGAGAGAGAAAGAAAGAGAGAGAGAGAGAGAGAGAGAGAGAGAGAGAGAGAGAGAGAGAAAGAAAATCCCACCACATCTTCCGGGTTCGATTCCAGCGCCTTGTTGATGAGACTTTTCGCTTCAAACAGATCTCCGGTGGCTTTCATCGCGATCGCTCGCCAGTAGACTGCTTTCGTGTTGGTTCCATCCAGCTGCAGCGCGTCTTCTGTCATCTCCAAAACATCTTTCCATTCTTCCAACTGAAAAAAACATCTGTTTCCGTAGTTTCTCATCATTCCTACAGTACTCGACTACCGTAGTTTCTAGGCCTACAGTACTTTCAGTAAAAGGTTCTTCACACCATCATAACTTCTATGTATACTAGTAAATTACCGTAACAAATGATAATGAAATGTGATAATGTAATTGATGACATCTACAGTAACCCTTTTAGTTATCGTATCCCAGCTACCGTAGTTTCAAGTCTTACCTTCGCGTAACAAATGGCGATATTGGATTTGCAAGTTGAGAACATTGACGATAGCTCTTTACAAGAAGAGAGCTGCGAGAAAATCGATTTCTTGAAGTTTCTTGCATTGTCTTTGTTGACTGCCAGTAGTGAGAAAATTCTGCAATTTCTGTGTAGATTTACGGGGCAAATCGATATTCTCTTTTTTTACATTCTTATGGCTCTTCAAGTGTTCAAAAAACTCTCGATTTGAAAATTTTGCAAGCGATTTTTGACCGACCATCCTTGGTTGTCCCGTAAGCACTCTCTAACCGTGAATTATCTCTGCGTCTCTCCGCCTCGACACTATCTCACCCCGGCGCAACGACAGAGATCGTTTCACTCACCGTTTGTATACGAAAATCGCCTTCTCGTAGTTTCCACGTTCAAAGTAAAAGTTTCCTCTTGTTTTCAACGTTTTTGCCAGATCCAGCATCTCTTCGGCCTTCATGGTTTCTGGGTCCGGTCCGTCTTCAATGGAGATTAGTTCAATCTGAAAAAAAGGACATTTCATTTTGAGATTTTAGTTACAGTCTTCGAAAAATCCCTAGATAAGGCACCTCCGATTGGATCCAGCCAAAACTAGTTTGAAAATGAATGAAATCCACTCTAATTTTTTCTGGATTCATTCAGAGTTGCCTTTTCTGAATACTTTCAAACACTTTGAAAGAATTCTAATCGTGAGTTAGCAGATATTTTGGAGAAAATAATTATGGTTAAAGGCTTATTTTCCATTTTAATAAATAAAAATTGGATCTAAATTGAATACAATCTTATCAAATCGTTTGAAAGACTATAATGACTCATAGAATTGTTTTTTTTTCTGTGTATTTTTGGTCAGCACAAAATATATTTATCGCGATTAGAGGTGCAACTTTGGACCCAATCTGTTTTTTCTGGATCCAAAGTTTACATTCAAGTTATCAGGCAATGTTTTTTTTCAATTTTCTTGAAAACAAACTTCATATTCCATTTCTTGTTCTGGAGGGATAACGTCTCTGAGGCCAATTTCTCCGTAGGCCAACCTCGCCTAAAGTGTTAAATTGATTTCATATTCATAACAAAAGTTACCTTCGTTTTTATAGCAATTTTTTCTCCGATAGACATCAGCTTGAGTACGATATCGATCGCTGAAAACTTCATTTTGATCATTTCTTGACAGAAAACAAAAATTATTTGAAAAATTTAAAGGTATATTGACTATTTTTTGATTCAACACAGTAGCAGTGAAACGTTTAGAAACTTTTGTTCTCTACAAAAAAACTATCTTCATTAATTTTTCGTCCTCATTTTTCAGAACGAAATAATACTGAAAATTCAAATTTAGGTAATTTTTCTTTCAAATTTAAATATTTTTTAAATTAAAAGTACCATCAATTTGCATGCTGCACCCAAGGATAAACCTATGATTCGAGTAGTTGTCAACACCGAAAGATTTATCTTCAATCTGTAATTGTCGTATTATTATTTTAAAAAATGGGACCGCCCACTTTTCGTGGTGCATTTTCATTTCTAATGTGCACATCTACCACAGTAGGTCCTAACGTCAGAATTGTTATTCTTACGTGTTCAATCTTTTTGCCTACAGAAGCTTGAATGATATTTCACTTATTTTTTACAATAAAGAATAGTAAACTCATTTCTGTGTTATGTTTATGACTCGAGGCTTCATAAAGGTTTGACGGCTGACTCTTTTTTCTTATATGATTTTTGTTAAAAGGAGAGAGAAAAAAGATTGGAGCACACTTTTTAGCTCTTTAGTATCAAAAACTGAGTGGCTTCTGGTATGACATGTTCGAGTTATTCAATATTGAAGCTCACATTAACAGTAACATACTGCCCATCCTTAGGAGATTCTTCATTTTCCTTCCGTCCGTTTGCTGTTCCTTCCCTTAGAACTTTCTTCAGCAAGATATTCGAGTCGAGCACGTCCTCCCACTCGTCATCGTTGATTTCCTAAAGCCGAAAGATTATTTTTCATCTCGAAGGATTCGAAAACTCAAGATATGACGTTCTACACAAATTTTCCTTGTTATCGTGAAAATTTCCTAGATTTTGAAGTAAACGTGGTTCGAATGATTCCACTGAGAAAAATAGGAAATATTTTTGGAATAAAAAAGATAATTCTCATTAAAAAAAGAATTCTATCAATCTACAACTTTTAAAGTTTGACGATTGTTTCTAACATTCACTGTTTAAAATTCCGCTTTTTCTCGATCTGCAATTCAGGTAAGGTTGACAAAAAACTTTTGTGAAGGTACTAGTCTTGGGAACGTGTGTAAACTGAGAAAAAGAGAAATTTGAACTCACTTCGATTTTCATTTCAAGAGTAATGCTTCAATTCGCCACGTTTCACGTTACATGATAGCGTTATACAATTAAAACTACCTTCTTCATTCTTTCCTTTGCTTCGGCCATGCAGTTAACTTCCAACGCGTCTGAAGAAGGACCTCTCACAGTTGAAGCAATCGTCTGAAACTTCAATGATTCCTACTTTTCAAAAAGAACGATACCGTCATCGTGGCTGCATGAGCAATGTCGGTATCAGAAAGAGCACGTTCATCACCAGAATCCATGGACCCATCTATGGAAGGAACCCCAGAAGACACCGCACGTCGACCTGTTGAGTAAACCTAAAACCTTGTGAAACTACTTCAATTTGAATGAAAAGTACCTCGACAAGGTCGTCGTGGTCTACCATCTCATGTTCACTCTCTTCCATCTATCTGGAATCGGAAAATAGTCTAGGAAGATAATAAGAAGAAAACAGAAATTAAAATTAATCAAAAATCAGAAAAAAAATCATTTATAACCGCTTTTACTCGTAAACAGTCCGAATTAATGGCACTAAACGTAACTCTGGATGTTAACGGACTGATTGATTAAAATTTTGAAGGCGAACAAAGATGGTTAAGCGGATTAGTTGAGAGAAATGTGAGTCAGTATGTAAACGAGAAAGAAAAGAAAAAATTAGTCGTCTAGGGGAAGTATGCTCCCATGTTAAATTTGCTTGTCAATTTACGGCCAATTTTTCTTTTTTTATTTTTATTTTGTTTTTTTTTTTGAAAAGTTTATTTGAAATTGTACTTCGTTTGTTTTTTTTGTAAAAATACTGTTAATGAGCAAAATTCAACTTCATACTATTTATTGATACTTTTAATAAATTCATTAACTGCTAGTAAGAAAATATTAGGTAACAATCACAACAAAGTTTGCTAACCGGGTGAATGTAAATAGGTAGGGTGAGGGTGTTCATCAAAAATATTGGTGAGGTGATTTGGGTGATAAAACAACAATTATGTGGTCAGTGACGTTAAAACATTAATTTTGTTAACGATCGACACAACCGTTAATGAAAAGGGTCTTCTACTCGTCAACTTACCATGGGAGAATGAGTTATTCGTAGTCTAGAGGTAGCTACTGTTGACCGATCCGAGGAACGAGTGACTGACCGATTGAGATGTGCTGCGGATTCTTCTTGCGTGCGATGGTCCGGTCCTCATGGTACTGGTGGTCGAGGTTTTTCTTGATGGCTGCATCAGAACCTCGTCGTCTTCTTCGGAATCGTCACCTCCTTAGAAGTAAGTATCAAGATTATCCAGTTACCTTGGTCTGGCGCATAGTGTAGGAAGAGCAACCATGTGGCTAATCCAAGCCAATGTGACAGACAAAAGAAAACGATTACCTTGCATTTGTCTCTGTACGAGCTGTTTGTACATGCCTTCCTGTTCCATCAGTTGCTTATGGTTTCCCATCTGCTCTACTTTTCCCTGAAGAACGCTGTGAGAATCAGAAAATTTTAGCACTTTACCTTGTTGATGACCACAATCTTGTCCGCGCTTTCTACAGTACTCAGCCGATGGGCAATCAAGATGACGGTCTTTCCTCGCAGGTTCTTGGAGATTGCTTCTTGGACGAGTGCTTCAGATTCCGAGTCGAGTGCTGACGTGGCTTCATCGAGAAGCAGAACAACGGGTTGTCTGACCAGGGCACGAGCGATGGCGATTCTTTGCTTTTGGCCTCCTGGAATAAGAGGCAATGAATACGGTAGGTTTTACAGTAATCTCTGGATCATGACGTCATGTATTCAGTCATATACAGCACATATGTATATCGCTAGAAGCATGGCCGTTTTCAAACGCGCTCTAATCTCAATTTCGCAGAATGAGTACGGTAGGGTCGGGACTCTCAGAACGAACAGTTAGATCTTTGTGGATTTAAATTATTATTCTTACTTTCAGTCCATTGAAATTAAAGGCGCATTACTTTATCATTCTTGTATTTCAAGGCGAAACTGCTACGGTACTAAGTACCCGATTTACGGAGGCTAGACTTTTTTACAGGTAAAGGAAGCTATGTGTACCGTCTGCTAACCTCATGAAATTTTGAGGAAACAACCTTCCAAGGTGAACACAAAAATTAGATTTTACTAGTGTGCTAACAGCTCTGGATTTCTTAAAATTTAAAGAATTCTGAGCCACGTGACAGTGTTCCTACCGCCACGTAAACCTGCACAGAACACTCTAACGGGTATTTGTCTCTGCGTCTCCCCCTCTCGACACTGTCTCACCTCGGCATAAAAAACTTCTATCACTAACCAGACATTTGACTTCCTTTCTCTCCGACATTGGTGTTGTACCCATCGCTGGTGTCCATAATGAAGGTGTGAGCGTTGGCGAGTTTGGCAGACTTCTGGATCATGTCATCGTCGTACTTGTCCAAGCCGTATGCAATGTTCTCGCTGACTCCTCTCGCGTACAGTACTGGTTCTTGACCGACAAGGGCGACTTTGGTGTGAAGGTACTTGTGATCGTACTCTCCGATTGGAACTCCGTCCAGCAGGACTTGTCCGCTCGTCGGGTTGTAAAAGTGCTCGAGCATGGCAATGCAAGACGATTTTCCACCTCCTGATGGTCCTACAAGGGCGACTACCTCTCCGGGATTGACGGTGAAAGTGAGGTCCTGGGAAGTTTGAAAATAATTGTGCTCCAGGAGGGGCACTGCGTAAATCTACACAAAAAACTCTCTAACAAGGGATTGTCTCTGCGTCTCTCCCTCTCGACACTCTCTCACCCCGGCGCATGAGCAGTAGGTTGCAAAAGGAAGAAAAAGCTACCTCCATGATCGGGAGATCTGGTCTGACTGGATAGCTGAAAGCAACATTCTTGAACTCAATCTTTCCAGTGAGTACATCTGGTCTGTAGGTTCCGCTGTTCTGAACAAAAATCTCAAAATCAGCACAATTCATCATTCACTCACATCAACTTGTGGTTCTCTGTCAATAAACTCGAAGACTTTTCTCGACGCTCCTACAGCTTGCATAAGACCGTTCCAAACTTCACCCAGCTCCTGTAAACCGTGTCTCTAAAAATGCCACGTGGCGATCGCCTACTCTCAAATTGTCTCCGAGCTGGAACTGGTAGAGAAGGAAAGAGACGAGGAGACCGGATTCGACTTTCTTCTGGATCACCAAGTGACCACCGTACCAGAGGACGGCAGTGAGGATTCCCATTTGAAGTAGCTCGTTGGACCAGATGAGACCGATGACAACGAAGACCTTGCGGGTCGCGATTTTTAGAGTAACGTTTAGGAATCCGAGGAATCTGGAATAAGATGATACGCACCATATGACACCACACTGTGGTGCCTACCATATCGCCATATTTGTGCCAAATCTATGAAAATCCCAACTAAGCCAAGCCCAAGTCTGAGACTCAAGCCTGACTAACTAAATCTGAATGAACCAGTGCAAAAAACTGAAATTCCAACAAACGCCTCAGCCTAATCATCATTCCTAAGCCTAAATGCATCAATGCAAAATCTAACAAGCCTAAAACCCTAACCAACCCACCTCTTAGATTCGTAGTTTTCACAAGCGAACGATTTGACAGTTCTGATGGAGGAGAGGACCTCTTCGGCTACATCGTTAGCCTTTGCCACAGAGTCTTGCGTCTCCTCGGAAAGCTGCTCGTAGAGGACACCGAAGATTTTGTTAATGAAGAAAATGATTGGGATGTTGATGAGGGTGATCATGGACAGTCTCCACGAAAGGGTCGTCATGAACACGATCGATCCGACAAGCATTGTGACGTTTCTGGAAGTAGATGTTTGTATTATCTGAAAAACAAGCCTCTTGAAATTTTCGACCCCTCCCTGGGGTCTGGGCCGATCCTGGCAGTGGTGCAACGCCAGGCCGACCCTTGAGTGGTCGAAGCAAGCCTCGGGTCCACTCTAGATCTCAAAAATAGTATAACCTAATATTGATGACAATTGTCATCTACCGTAGGTTAATACGATAAGAACAGATACTACAAATTGATCTTAGCCATAAGTCCGAGAAGCGATACTTTGCTTGCCACATCGCAAAAGTGTCACTGCGGCCTGTCGCGGACCACCCGCGGGTTTCGCCGATTTTTTGAACCTTGTTAGAACGTTCATGTAGAGTGACAATGTGTTCGACATGGTCTGACAATCGGCTGACAGTCGTGAGCAAATTTCTCCAGTCTTGTTCTTGTCGAAGAAACCGATTTCCTGACGGACGACCCCACGGAAAAGGTCGTTTCTAATCTGACGATCGATGGTAGCATGGGCATATGTGAAAGAACCTCCACGAAGACCACCAAAGACGGTTCTGTAATTGGTTACCGTAACCCGGCAACAGTGACCCTACTCACGATCCGACTGACAGTAGTGCCATGATGATTACGGTATTGTGCAGCTTCTCGTATGACGCTTCAGGTCCAAACACGGCACTAACAACTTGTCCAGTGTAGTAGGGAATGAACACACGACCTGAAAGCAATTACACATTTAATGTCTAGTGCAATGGGGCGAGCATTGCCGCCCGCCGTTCGGCTAGCCGATTGGTTAGTGCGCTCGCATCACACACGTTATTGCCAGGGTTCGATTCATGCCCCCGCTGCCAGATGATTTCTGATTATTTGCTACTCTTGAAAGTTTATGATGACAAACATCTCTGATGGCAACTTTTGCATTCATCGCGAACACAGAGTGTTTCTGCCCTTCAAACTCACTGATTGAATAGGCGAACAGGAAGAAGAAAGCCATTCCATAGTATCTCCATTGACGTCCCATGTACCCAAGAAGACGGAACAACAGGGCGAACGTCTCACGGCGCTCTTTCTCTCTTTGTTGCTCTTCCTAAAAGGTGTAGGATAACTTCATTATCACCAATAACCAACCAATAACATTTGTTCAGACTCCTCGGCTCCACCAAACAAGAAAGTGTCACTGGTGCCGGCCACAATGTCGGATACGTTTGTCAGAACCGAGGTCCAAACCATCTAAAAGAATATTGTCAAGTGTTGCAAGAAGTGTTCAGCTCCCTTTTTGCGCGAGTCAATAAATATTCTACAGTAACCCAGCAAGTCATTCTTTTGATCTACCTGCGTCCCCACGCTCTTTTGTTTCCCACGGCCTCTTTAGCTTCGCTCATTCGGTATAAAATCCTTCGTTTCTCATTATCATTCAGCTCTTTGATGAAGCTACCCTTTTCTCCACTTTCAGTGTAAATATATTAAAAGTGTAATCCACCTTGAAACAATTCAAATTTTCAAAATTTTGCGAGTGAGCTACAGTAACTCACACAGCTTTTGATCTATCAATTTTCCCACACTCTGGTTGTTTCCCACGGTCCCGAAGGCCACGCCCCTCCGGATCCACTACTTAAGCTCACGATTTTATTCACTTTGCATCTGTTATACTTTTCCAATAAACCTTTTCCCTTTTTCATAGACGGGATTATGTCGAAGCTTGATATTTTTATCAAATTTGAATTTTCAAAAATGCAAATGTGATCATTAAACGCTGTCTTCCCCAATTACATAAGCCCCGCCCACCTGAATTCCAAGTGATGCGATGAGACACCAAGACATCAGAATCCAGTCGCCAACAGCGAGTTGAACATTGTCGTCTTCGTAGAACGCTAGAAGCTTGGATGGGGCAAAAGCGATCAAGAGAAGCATAATGGCAAAGACAATGTCTCTGCAAATCAATGGTTTTGAAAAGGTAATAAAGTCTATAAGATTTAGTCTGTCGCCATTTGGTGTAACCCGCCACAAACCGGCTACGAAACAGCTGTTGTCACTTTTTGTGTACACCAATTGGAAAAATAATATGGAGACAGAATGCTCACTTGACTTTTGCTGCAACTGGTGAGAATCCGCTTGGTGAAGCCCATGCCGCCACCGCTCCACCAAGGAGAATGCTGTCTCGGAAAAGAGCGACTGCCTGTAATGGTGAAAATTGTAAGAATACAGTTCACTCTGCGGACAGGCTATCTACAGTAAGACTACACTTTGCTCTGGGGACAAGCCGTCTACAGTAAGACTACAGTTCTTTCTAGGGACAGATAATCTATAGTAAGACTACAGTTCGCTCTAGGGACAAGCCATCTACAGTAAGATTACACTTCGCTCTAGGACCCAGACGTCTACAGGTAGACTACAGTTCACTCTGTAACTTTCTGGGAAAACTCTTACATTGTACTCGTGAGTTCTACAGACTAGAATTCCACAGTAAAATCTAAGTACAAGCAATCTACAGTAGCATTTTAAAATCTAGGTACAAGCAATCTACAGTAGCATTCACTCACCAAAAAATCAACAGGATTTTTGAAGAAGCTGTATTCGCTGAGTCTGAACCAGTGGACTATGTTGTCAGTGGTAAATTCCTGAAACGCATTATTGATTGATTTTCTAACGACGGAGTAAAGCTTCCAGAGGACGAACCTTTCCGTTCCACGCGATCCCAAACATGTTCACTGCGAGATCGAGCAGCACGAAGCCGGTGCATATGGTCAACGCTTGTGTTCCCGTGTAGAGAGAAGGCATCTCTGAAAAAGATGGAGCTAAAGTCTGTCAAAAAAAAGCCGATGGGCAAAAAGTGGCGATTGCAACCGATAACATAGAGAAGTCGAGGCGATAACGGACTGTGCACTATTCCTCGACTTCTGATCGAACAATGAAGGAGACGAGCTGGAGTAGTATGATAAAACCGAGATGACAACAAAAAGAATGAAAAAGAAAGCGGAAGAAAACAGCGTCCCGTCGAGTTTTGATCTGGGCGACAGTCAAATTTCCAACTCTGCGAAATTTTTCCTGCTTCGATTTCCTCTCTTCACTTCCCCCAGCTCCTTCACGAGTACAAGACATCTTTCACCATGCTTTTTCAACATACCCCAAGTATGCTGTTAGTGTTCCAGAACGTGCAAGACCGAGAACACGCGTATACGGGATAGACGCCAGACACAAAAGCAGCATGTAGAAGACATGTAGTCGCAAACTTTGGCCAAAAATTTCGTCGGCCGAATGGTCTAGTGGTATGATTCTCGCTTTGGGTGCGAGAGGTCCCGGGTTCAATCCCCGGTTCGGCCCATTTTTTTGATTTTCATCGCTGAAAAATAGATTAGTACTGGTTTTAGAACGTCACCGAACGTTGTTTTTTCCTCTCTATCATTCACATTTTCACCCGAGATGGCAGTTGTACGTCAATGATACCGATAAAACCATGCTGGCAGTCGGCCAGATAGAGAGATGACCGCGCGGAAACACACGGTTTGTCACTGACACGGTGCCTCTCCAACCTGTTCCTCTGCAAAAGACACGCCTTAACCTTCTATAAATCGGTATAGACAACCCCAAGTCCACTCTCTCTGCCTGTGTACCCTACACACAAATGAAGTTCGTCAAAATCGTCAGCCTCGTCGTCTACTGTGCACTAATCGCATTGGCCATCACATCGATCCCATTCTTATCCTCAATGCGGCAAGACGAAGCATTCGTAATGGTTCTGTACTACTGTACCCTGTTCATCCTCATCTACCCATTCGCTATAATCATGAAGAAGGACGACGGGAAAGAAGGAGTGGAGCCGTGCGAAGTGGAAAGTACCACTACCAATGTCATGATGGCTTACGCTTACATCTAAAATCACCGTGTACGGATATTTGATCAAAAATCTCACTGTACTCGCTTTAATGTACATAAAAGTTCTTTGATTTGAGTTGTTGTAGATTTGGAAATATTCAATAAGTTTGAGACATCACGCAGGGTACGGTAGAAATGTTTACTCATCAAATTTTGATAAGAATCAACGTTTTTAAGGTTATGAGAAATGGAGAGACCAATTTGTTGGAGTTGGTGTTAGTAGCCTATCAGGGTTCTTTTCAGTAACTTTTGACCTACAGTGTGCCTTTCCAGGGCACATATCTAGCAAAAAGTCTAACCGATTTCAAAGGCGCGCCAGTCGCATTTTTGTAAAATGAGTACGGTAGGGTCGGGTCTCTCGCAACGAACAGTTAGATCTTTGTGGATTTGAATTGTTTTTTATTTTCAGTCCATTCTGAAATTAAAGGCTCATTACGTAAATCGTTCTTGTATTTCAAGGCGAAACTGCTACGGTACTAAGTACCCGATTCACGGAGGTCAGACTTTTTTACAGGTATAGGAAGCTATATGCAGGGTTATAACCGTGTTGTGTAACCTACAGTAAACTTTATCCTTCCGAGTGCTAAAACTACTGTATCTTACGTTTATTTGACCTCCCGAAATAGTTACCCTGTAATCTTTTGATCTTCCAATCATCCATTACACCTCTCCCCGACGGGAAAGAAATCAAAGATCAACCCACTAGTACCGGTAACCTGCACGTACTCTGATTCCAAACACGAATAATGAAAAGGTTTAATGATCATAAAAGCTACATAAAGCTGTTCTCTTTCTCGCAAGACAAAAACTGAGAAAATACTCGAAATTTGCAAACGTTGCAAGAGATAGTGTGTGTAGAGTGTCGGACAAAATCTTATGTGTTTTCTTTGTGTTCGGACACATGTCTTATCAATCTTCATAAAACAATCTAAAATGTCGGTATGGTAAAGCTCTTACCACTCATGGTTAGAGTTAAAATGATGAAGGGCAAAAAAGGCATTTTTCTCTTGAAAACCAAAGTTTCCACTGTTCGAACTACACAAGACTTTGTCCGATACTCTATATGGGGTGGAAATGTTTGGCGTGCCAAATCACAGTCAAGCTAGCGAAAATATAATGGTAATAACATTAAGATGATATATTATGAAATAGAAAACAGTATGAAGAAATGGTCAATTTCAAAACTCGGATGTTTCTGTATGTTCGCTGTTTGAAAGCGTTACACATATCTAGCAAAAAGTCTGACCGATTGCAAACTCGCGGGAGTCGCATTTTTGTAAAATGAGTACGGTAGGGTCGGGACTCTCACAACGAACAGTTAGATCTTTGTGGATTTAAATTATTTTTCTTACTTTGAAATTGAAGGCGCATTACTTAATCGTTCATGTATTTCAAAGCGAAACTGCTACGGTAACTAAGTAACCGATTTACGGAGGTCAGACTTTTTTACAGGTAGAGGAAGATATGTGCGTTAGGGTCACCATCAGCAAAGGAGAAAGTTGTTAGAGAAAATGTCCATTTTCTCGGTATTCCGTTTTTTGATATTGACCATCACAACTCTATAATCTTTTTGTCACCATTTAGTTCACCATACCAAATGGGGATGTTTCGAGGAAAATCATTTTTGCCGGCGATACGTCGCCGTATTGTAGCCCGTACGTAGCCGACACGTCGCCTAACTGTCACCGTTCGGTAGGGTACAGAAAATGGATACAAAAAGATTATGGAGAAATAAAAAGAATAATACGGGTTACAAAAGGCAAACAGTCGTTCGGCACTATGGTTGTGGCTTCGATTCTTCTCAACTACATTACCAAGAAATGAAAGGGGTTAGGATATGGTTGAAAAACAGAAAGGTAAAACAGGGTGAAAAAAACTGTGTGCTGGCGGATATCGTTGGTTAGAAATTGGTGGAAGGTGTCCCAGGTGTAGAGTTGTGCGGAAGTCCGCATTCGTTTTAAAAAAATTATTTTCGTGAAACGAATGACATCAAAATTTGACTTCCGCGAAATTCTACTCTCCTGCAACTCTGGTGCACAGTGTATCAAGCTCAAAAAATCGACTTGGGGGGCGGAGCCAGTCAAAAAACACTTTTAAAAGTATTAATTTCGAAAATGTAGTTGACCTGATAAACTTGCAAGCGATTTTTGCCTCGATGGTCCCGCCCTCGACACGCCCACCTTTGGAATGAGCAAATGTGATACACTATGTGGTGTCTACCATCAACTTCCTATGTCAGCAGACAGTCCTTTTTGAACATCGCGTTTCCATCCAAAATAACCAACTTCTACAACCGACTGCCTGCTTAGGGTGAGGGGTGGGTGTTAATAATGAGAAAAAAGTGGGGGTTAGGATAATCCATTCACAGTTTTCAACTGAATTCTAGTTTTTCAAAAAGTTAACAAAGCTAAACGGGTTCATCTTCTGAGGGGTAAAAATAATGAAGTAAAACTCGCTACGAACATTCCTCTGGGACTACGTAGTGCACAATGCCACTGTCTTCTGCCACCACTTCGACGCTGAAAAATTATCGATTGATTTTCTTCAACATTTATAAAACGCTGGTAATATCCCAATCACCTTTTTTTAGGCTTGGGCCCCCCAAAATTTGCTATAGAGCACGTTCGCACATCATTTTTTTTTAATCTTTTTCTCCTATTTTTCTCAATTTAACAAGCGGATTTTTTTCGAAGATTACTATTGAAAACGTGCAAATCATATAACTTTTCTTCGTAACTAGCTTTTTATCATCAATTTTGAGAAAAGTTTTGAAGTTTCGAGTTTACTTCATTATGAATTTTCGAAATGTACGTTCAAAACTGTTTTTCATCATACTAATTTCTCAAAAATGGACATGTCGGAATGAAATTTTTCATTTATTTTTCAGTAGTTTTGAGAAAATTACCATCGAGTTCTATTATTCCCAATTCGTTTCAAATCGTTTTTTCTCGATTTATCTACTAATTTCTCAAAAATGGACATGCCGGAATAGAATTTCGATATTTTTTACTGATTTTTAAGTAACTTGAAAAATTTACCATCGAATCTTCCGTATTCCATTCTTTTCAATCATCTTGACACATGGGACTTCAGACTGATCATTGAATGAGTACTCCATCAGACTCGGCGGCTTCTCTACTTGCACTGGCGTCACCGGCGACTCTTTCTCTTCTATGAACGGCAACTCTTCTACTTCTTGACTTCTCGTCATGAACGACGGCAGTGTGGTGGAACTGCTGACTCCTGCATTCTCCGTTGCCAGACTGAACGACATCAGGAAAGCCTTCTGCTGGGCGAAACATTCATCGCACAGAAAGTTGGTCGCTTGAGACGCCGGCTGAATGTTGTGACTGTAGAAATGATCAATGTTGTTTCAGAAGGTTCTAGAACCCGTGTAAAGTGTATATAAGGCCGATTTTTGTTTTAATAGAGACCGAGAAAGATCTACTTCTAACTTTCGATCTATACCTGATTGCATGGAGAATTGATGCACGTTATCATGAGTGACGATGCACTGAACGATCTGCTTATTCGTTTTCTTGCATCAGGGGTACCACTGGGTCTCTGAATTTCACTTTTTACTGCAATAATGATCTCATTCTTTCATCTTTTTTCAAACAAGTCATCAGGTCTTTCGAAAATAAAAAAAAATACAACTTTTCGAAAATAATATTATTTTAAAAAATAATTTTTTGAATTTCAAAAACAATATCTATAACTCTTCCTGACAATAGAAAATGTTTTCAAAAACCGTTTTCGGCAGAAAATCCAGGTTGTTTCAACTAAAAAGAAAATTCATTGTTTTAATCGAAAATTCGAAAAATCTATTTGATGAGATTCAAAGAAATTGTAATTTTCCCTCAAAAAACATTTTTTTCCGGTAAAAATCAAGTTTTTCTTTCAAAATTAGCATTTTCAAATGAAAATTTGGAAAATACCTGTCCAGATGTCTGCTGAAATCTTTGCTTGGCCGACTTCATGTACTGTTTCACCATCGCTTCCATGTACTCGTGTTGTTGGGGCAGTAATTCGGCGGCGACTACACATGAAGGCTTCGTCATGCACGAGACGCATTCTTCTGCACTGACCGTCTTCTCTTTGACCTTCGTGTGCGACGAGAATCGGAACGATCGCAACAGACTGTTGGTTATTTCGTTGAGGAGTCGCCATTTCTCGTGGTGACGACCTGCTGCAGTCACGCCTGTCGAAGCCAGGGTCATTCCCTGAACGCAAGCATGACAAACCGAAGTGAGAAAGAGAGAGCGCAGAGACAATTTGTGATTAGAGAGTGTTTTGTGTAGGTTTACGAGGCTACTGTATCGCAGAACTTTTCATTTGCAATGAATATTTGTCTTTTTGGTCTATCGACATTTCAGCCATGAAAGACCATTATGTAGGGAGTTAGGCTTTGATATTCTGCCGTATAAGGGTCGTGCAAGCCTAGTATGTCAGTTGACACCCCAAATCACCTCTTTTTCACGCGATCCTGAGCCTAAATGCACCAAACTGAGGCTCCATAATAAATTTTTCGCCGGTTCGTCGCCATATTGTCGCCGTTTGGTAAGGCATAACGAATGGCGACAAAAATAACATGAAGAAGTGAGAACAGCGGCGAGAACGAGAGAGCGCAGAGACAATTTGCGGTTAGAGAGTGTTTTCTGTAGGTTTACGAGGCTACTGTATCGTAGAAATTTTCATTTCCAATGATTATTCGTCTTTTTTTTAAACATTAGTATGGTCTAACCTACAACACATTCAATCTCACAGTTATCATTTATTTTTCTTTTCTTTTTGGCATGAAACGTTTACTCTAAGATTTCGGTATCCAGTGTTGGCAGATTATGCCGTCTCCCACGGACTTTACTCTAAACCAAAATTATGTTTCTAGGCAATTTTAAAGGAAAATTTCAGTCTTTATCGTATTTATCTTCTTCGATTTTTATCACAAATGTACAACCATTTTCGTGTGGGACACACCGAGCTAAAGGTGATCGTCGTCGATAAGACGCGTTGTACGCGAATTATATTAAACGAAAATTCGCTATAGGGCGCGTTAGCACATCAATCTTTTTCAATCTTTTGTCCTATTTTTCTCATCTTAACAAGCGAATTTGTTTCGCCAATTGCTGTTGAAAATTTGCAAATCGTGAAACTTTCCTTCGTAATAAGCTTTTTATCATGAATTTTGAAAAAAAACCGTCAAAGAAAGAAGTTTTTAAATTACAGCAACTGTAATTTTATCTACAGCGGTGCACACATATCTAGCAAAAAGCCTGACCGATTTCAAACGCGCGCCAGTCGCATTTTTGCAGAATGAGTACGGTAGGCCTACCCTAGGTTCGGGACTCTCACAACGAACAGTTAGATCTTTGTGGATTTAAATTATTAAGCTTACTTTCAGTGCATTAAAATTAAAGGCGCACTACTTAAATCGTTCTTGTGTTTCAAGGCGAACTGCTACAGTAATAAGTAACCGATTTACGGAGGCCAGACTTTTTACAGGTAGAGGAAGCTATGTGAGATATTCCATGAAACTTTAATAGATAGAAAAATACCTTGTTTTTGACGACTATCGGCTGCAGCGATTTACTTCTCCCATTCTCCTGGTCTCCATTCGACATGCTTGACGATGTTGACGGTGACGATGAGGTGCTTGGTGGGTGTGAACTGGCGAGTGAATGCAGACCCGAGTGTGCACTACGCACCCTTCGCACACTTCTGATGCTACTTCCACGACGCAAATCCAGCCGCACTACGTCCATGTACCGTGACACCAGCTCTATCTTGTCTGCGTCCGTCATGTGCAGAGATGATGCAATTTTACCGTCTTCACGGTTCTTCCACCAGTTGAACTCTGGGCCGGGGTCCATGGCAAAGTGGACTGGGAGAAGATTCCGATTGCAGTCCATGATCGGAATTAGCTCTGAAAGATCAGTTTTGAGGACTTGCGACCGATTTTTTGAATTATTCAGCAATTTTATACAAAAATAAATCTGTTTAAACCTGCTAAACTTGAACAAAACTATGGCAATACCTAATTCCAAGATAAAAAGTTCTTCTAAGACACCTTGATAATACAAAAATTACAAAAGTGAATCGAAATCAGGTCTTATATGAAGGTTACCAAGTCTAATCAGACTTTTTTCAGAGAACAAATAGTGAGAGTTTTGTATTTGAAAAAGAATATTCGGATAAAATACAATTAATTTTCATCAAAAACAAATCCAACTCAGAAATTTCTCTGATTATTATCTAGAAGGCTATGCCTTCTTGTTTCATTGAGATTCAAATGTATTTTTTCCGGATATTTTTCGTAGTTAGCGATTTCATCAAATCTGTAATTCAAACATGATTCAAAAACACATTTTTTTCAATAATAGTGATTTCAGGGCAGCCTTTGCTTTGTACTAGTAGCGAAAACGATATCACACTAAGAAAGAAAACACGCTAAAGGTATGAAAAACAGTTTTTCATGAGAATAAATGACATGTAGGACTGTCAGAATGCATTTTTCATTTGAATATGAAAGCACATTTGAAAATCTCACGTTTAAGGCTGCTGTCATTCCTCATCGGAACCAATGGAGAGAAATGAGCCGAGTCGTAGCAGAGAACGAGCGGAGACCGATGACACTGGTCTGGGTCGCACTCCAAAGGCAAATAGATTCCTCCGAAGCATACCGGGGACAGTTCTTCACCTTTTGCGTTACGCAGCACCTGAGACATTGTTAGTTCAGTCCACATCAGATTTAAACAGAATTCCGACTTTCTTTAACTTCTTTCCCTTCCTCAGTTTGAAAAATTTATCATGAGATGAACTTCGAGCAAAAAAGGTAAAAGACAATGAAATCGTTATTTACTCGGTCCAATTCATCTGAGAAATAGCATCCCTACAATATTTATCGGTGCATTCAACTTTTTTTTTCACATTTTCGCCTTCCAACCTTCGTGAACAAAAAAGGTGCGACACGAAACATTGGTAAGTCAATTGTTTAAAAAATACTTACAAAAATTATCTTGAAAAGGCACTCTAAATTTCGAGTTCTCGCAGCGTACTGCGAAGGTAAACTCTCAGATCGAATGCTGAACTTTCGTCCGTAACAACAAAATTGATAAATTTTATTACCTTTCATCTTGTTATTTTTCATTCAATTTTTTTTTTTGAAAAAATGATCTAAAATTTCATCATTCATCATGAAACAAAAACTCACCGTATCCGATACCACAACGATCGGTCGCTTCAGTACATGAGCCAGTGCAAAGACATGAATAGTCTCAAGGCTCTCGTAAATTTGATCTGACGAATTGGAAACATCGTCTTCTTGTTTCCTGGAAAAATCTCAATAAAATAAAAAAGAAATTGAGTTAATACCTTGGAACCGGCGACGCTAGTGCTAAGAGACCATCCCACTCTTGTTGCCATTCATCGTCGGATAGCGTCAGGGCCAGTTCACTTGACTGAAAAGTTCGTTTTATTTTTATAACAAGCAGACTTGGCCTCGCTACGCTCGGGACCCTTTTTCCATTTTTCTTTTACTTCTTGATTGAAAACAATGGTAGTGGTTTTTTGAAGCAAGGCTTCTGCTGATTTTCTCTCTCTCTCTCTCTCTTTCTCTCTCGCTCTCTCGCTCTCTCTCACTCACTTTCTCTCTCTCTCTCTCACTCACTTTCTCTCTCTCTCTCTCTCTCTCGCTCTCTCTCTCACTCACATTCTCTCTCTCTCTCTCTCTCACTCACTTTCTCTCTCTCTCTCTCTCACTCACTTTCTCTCTCTCTCTCTCACTCACTTTCTCTCTCTCTCTCTCTCTCTCGCTCTCTCTCTCACTCACATTCTCTCTCTCTCTCTCTCACTCACTTTCTCTCTCTCTCTCTCTCTCACTCACTTTCTCTCTCTCTCTCTCACTCACTTTCTCTCTCTCTCTCTCACTCACTTTCTCTCTCTCTCTCTCTCTCGCTCTCTTGCTCTCTCTCTCTCTCACTCACTTTCTCTCTCTCTCTCTCTCTCTCTCTCTCTCTCTCTCTCTCTCTCTCTCTCTCTCTCTCGCTCTCTCTCTCTCTCTCTCTCACTTTCTCTCTCTCTCTCTCTCTCTCTCTCACTCTCTCTCTCTCTCTCTCTCACTCACTTTCTCTCTCTCTCTCTCTCTCTCACTCACTTTCTCTCTCTCTCTCTCTCTCTCTCTCTCTCTCTCTCTCTCTCTCTCGCTCTCTCTCTCTCACTCACTTTCTCTCTCTCTCTCTCTCTCTCTCTCTCTCTCTCTCTCTCTCTCTCTTTCTCCCTTCCTTCCTTCCTTCCTTCCAAACACGGCGAACACTAATGCGAGTTTGGCTAGAGCTAATGCAACAACCTGCGAGGGCCCCCAGTGGTCACGCGAAAAGCGCTCGCAAAAAACGTTCAGCGATGACCGAGTGGTTAAAGCGTCTGATTTGTACTCTCTTCATGCGAGTGTGAATCCCGTTAACTGCTAGCCATTTTGCACAACCCCTTGCTTAATTCAAGCCGAAAAAAAGATGGATCACGTGAAAATAAAAATTCTGACGTGAGGACCCACATCTCACTCTCTCTCTACAGTGGTAAATGTGCGTTTTAGAAATGAAAAAGGACCACCCAAAAATTTGCCTCACGAAAAAGGGGGCGGGGCAAAGTGGGCGGAGGATTTGTCAATTAATAATATGATTCAAGCTATAATGTTGAATTGTCGAAAACCCTGAAAAATAAAACCAAGCACTTCTGGTGTTCTAGAGGTTGCCGTGACAGGCACTGTACTTATTATAAGCCTGGAAACACATCTGATTAGACCTGGTAAATATGGTGTAAAACCTGTTGAGTATGGAGTATTCATAAAACCTGCAAAAGACATGAAGATCTTTATATGATATCGAGTGATATTCATACAAAACATGGTTATCTTTGTTCATGTCATAGTTCGATACACACTCTAGAAAAAAATTATTATAGAGTTAATTGAGTGGCACCAAAAAAATTAACTCTGAATGTACTCTGGAATTAACTTCATATGAAGTTGAACGATAACAGAGGTCATAAAAAGAGAAAAGCAACTAAAACTGATTCTAGTAACTTTTGAAAATCATCTCCGGGTCTCTACTGTTTCGGTATCCTACTTTCAGGTGTTCGCAAAAAAGTTAATTCCGGAGTACATTCAGAGTTAATTCCGGAGTACACTCAGAGTTATTTTTTGGTGCCTCAATTAACTCTATATTAATTTTTTTTTCTAGAGACATTTAGCAGGTCTAACCAGATTTTTCCTGAGGACGTTACATTCAATAGACTATATAGGAAAACAGATAATCTCAACAAACGGGCCAATCCTTACTCGTACTTTTTAGAGAACAGTTGCTTCTACATAACTTTTTTCAATTGATAATTGATGAAAACATACGTGCATAGCATTGTGTTCCGACCATTTCCATCGCCTCCAAAGACACGATTTCCGCGATCCTTTTGTGAGCATTTCGTAGAGGGAATCTCGAAGGGTTAGTTGTCGATCGTGCAAACCCCACATACCTGGAATAAGACTTTCGGAACGGAAAATAAATTTATTTATTATTCAGGTCCAGCCACGTCCGTTTTGGCTTGAAAGTGGTACCCGATACCATACACCAGGGGTTCCGATATGGAATGTTAACTGTTTTACAATTTTTTTCTACAATCTCAAATACTCGGGTAACCAAATACGAGTATTATAAGGAACTATCATAGTATTATAATGATCTATCATAGTATTATAATGAAAAATAAGTTTTGGTTTTTGGCAATATAATACTCGTATTTTTCATTATAATACTATGATAGTTCATTATAATACTATGTTTTTTTCATTATAATACTATGTTTTTTCATTATAATACTCGTATTTTTCATTATAATACTACCAAAATTTGAAAAAATGTTCTGACTAAATTAACCTCGAGGGAGCCCCGATAACAAGATGACCTTCAAAAATAGCTTGTCAATTGATAATTGACCATCAGTCGTGAAAAAACACAACAGCCCAACCTTTTGCTTTTTTCGTCTTGTAAGTCATAAGAAAATCTCCGCAAGGTCACTGCGGTCAGTCGCCGACCATCCGCGGGTTTCGCCTGATTTGTCTATATCTCGGCTTCTGTGGGGATTGAGATGAAATTAATGTCCTTCCTATGGTTAAAAAACATTCTCTTTCACCTGAGACCGTCCATTTGACTCAAAAAATGATCCGAAATGCCGAAATATACGATTTTCGAAAAAAATTTATTTTTTTGCTAAAAAAAATGATCTCGCTGACATTGTTGGTGATATTATTGGTAACATCGTCGACGGCGTCATTGATAATTTTTTTTCGAAAAAGTTTCAATTCTTTCAGGGTTCATTATAGAATCTGACACCCGATTCTGACGACGTCGTAGATGACATTGTCACTGACAAATTTGTCGGAATCGGATGTAAGGCTCTATAAGAAATCCTGGAGAATTGTTTTTCGAAAAAATTCCATCTGTCGACGATGTCATCAACGACGTCGTATGTTTTTTTTTAATTTCAACAATCAAAAAAAACGTTTTTCCAGCATTTCTTAAAGAGTCTTACATCCGATTCCGACGAATTTGTCAGTGACATCGTCTTCCTAAAAAAAATTCGACTTTTATGTTTTTTTCGATGACGTTGTCTACGACGTCACCGACGTCGTCAGAGTCGGATATCAGATTCTACAATATAGCTTGACAAAATAGAACTTCTTTTGAAAAAAATTCTATGATGTCATCGACGACGTCGTCGGAATCGAATGTCAGGTGTCAAAAAATGAATTTTAGTTCATTATGAAATTTGTGGTTTAAAAAATCGAGAATTATAATCCATTATAATATGTGAGGTGAAAACCGAGTATTATAATAAATTATAATGTTCGTAAAAAAGTGAAGGTTTTCACTTGAACTGACCTAAGCGAAACCGGTATATTATAATTTATTATAATTTTGTGTTTTTTAAAAATGACTATTATAATAAATTATAATACTCGTGTTTTTCATTATAATGCTGTGAAATCTTCGAAATTTATTATAATACTCGTATTGTTCATTATAATACTATGATAGTTCCTCATAATACTCGTATTTGGTTACCCGAGTAATTACTTTCTGTTACACATTATTTTTTATGTCTGCTACGACTCGAGTTCGATAAATGCATAATTAAAAACAAACCCAGAGAAGCCGCATGCAATAAACAGTTTCCGTCTCCTGTTGTTGACAAGGGGTACAACTTTTGTCCGAATTGATACCACCAATTTAAATGTTCTGAAAATTAGATGTATGGTTTGATTTACGTCCCAATTTCTAATTATGAAATTCAAATTTTTAGCAGAACTCACTTGAATTTTCGAGCCTTCTTTGTGTCGAAGTTTCTATCAGGTCTTTTTCAAGAAAAGATCTGAACTCGGTTGAAAGACCGTTAAAACTCGGAAGGGTGAACGCATAACCCGGTACGTGACGTGGAGTCGCTGCTCTGGAGCTCGACTCTTTGTCATCTGAAAAAAATTTGAAATAGAACAAGGGACCGCCCACTTTTCGTGAAGCATTTTCATTTCTAATGTGCACATCTATCACGGTAGGAAAAGAGACGTCAGAATTGTTAGTTTTACGTGTTCAATCTTTTTCAAAAATATGGGGGGGAAAAATGTTATACCGAGAGTCTTGGCGGGTTAGAATTGAGAAATTTCAAGGTCTGAGCGTAGCGAGGAACAAGGGCTTGCTTTTTTTAAAGAACAGAACAAGGGAACGCCCTCTTTGCTCTGGCCACTTTTCGTGAGAACTTTTCATTTCTAATGTGCACATCTACCAAGGTAGAAAGAGAAATGATGGGTCCTCACGTCAAAATTATTATTTTTACGTGTTCCTTTTGCGTTCGAAAACACCAATGACATTTCAAAGAGACTAAACGTTTTGGTGAAGTAGGATCGAAAATCGACCGCATCAATGTTATTTTTGTCTTTAAAAAAATACCTCTTGATGTTCCTGGACACGAGCTGTGCTCTCTTTCAACTTCCTTCGAAGCTTCACTGACGTTCCATTTGTGCTCTTAAGCACACAAACATTACAACCACTGATAAGCGAACAGAACACTCACTTTGCAATAAACACGTAGCGTCGTCTTCCTCGATGTGATGTAGTAGAACGAGCTCTTTTACCGCCGCTTTCTGTTGTGAGGTAAAATTGTTTTGCTCAGTCATTTCTGCATTCTGAAAAATGACTGGTAAGCGAGCTGAACAGAGGCGGACGGGGGCTAACAAATCGAGAGTCATTTGGGCGAAGATGGATAGGGGTTGGTTGGTCTGTGACGAAAAATTGGTTTGGTATGCTTTTCAGAGAGCGAATGAAGTGGGACAAGAGGGAGCGAAGGGCCAATTTATGCACATTGAATTATAGCAAACACGATTGTTGCAACAACTTTCGGTAGAATGCAAAACCATCTGTAAATCGATAAAACACAGTTCGCAACACATGGAAGATTCATTATTGAAGCAGGTTGATGAACAAACAGTGACGAGGTGTCTATTTGCGAAACATGAAAAGCTGGGAGCGAGCGCGGGAAGGAAAGTCGAGCACAAAGTAATACACACGAAGGGAATAAAAATTTACGAGTGTGCTGAAAGTTGCAAGATGATTGGATGTGGTGAAGATGCATGTGCCTATGTCGACGAACGAGCGAAAACAAGCTGGGAGGATGGATGATTAAACTTTTAATTCGATTGGATCCGGTGGATGCCAACGAGACAAAAGCCTCGCGCAACATCCCGACCTATTTTAAGCCGGAATCGATAATGGAGAGGAGGCACCACAACCTAGTGAAATGCGGGATAATACATAGTTAGAAATGAAATGAGTCACAGATTAGAGAGCACATCTAGGGGAGAGACTGCAGAGAAGTTGGCATCGATTCAAAGTAAACGAATCAACAAGAGAGGGATGAGGAGGAAAGTCCCTTCGGGACTCGTGCACGATTTACGGGATGATTTTGAATTTATTTTTTTCAAATTCAGTTTTTCATTTTTTCAATAGGTTTTTCAGGTATTTGAACTTACATACTTATTTCAGAAAATTCAACAAAAATGACAGATGATACAGAGAGAAAAATTACAAGTGATTCTCTCATTGAAGATCTTTTGAAGAACGTTCAAAGTATGGACGAGGTTTATTAAATTCTTTTCATTTGTGAAAAAACACTATTTGCAGCCAATAACAATAGAACGGATTGCTGCTTCACACAGATCTTCACACAAGTCAAAGAAAAAGAAAAGTAAGCATAAGAAGCATAAGCATAAGTCGAAGAAGAGGAAAAGAGATAGGTCGCGTTCCAGATCCAGAAGTGGTGAACGTAAAAGGTTGGGGTTGATTTGGATTTACTCGAAAGAATTGCAAAATTTTACAGGAGTCGGTCTTCATCAAATTCATCTGATGATGGGGACAAGAAAGACGACGAGCTAGTTGATGATGACCTTCCTCTCGGTGCCGAACATTACTCGATCGATCATGTTTCTGTCAAAGAAGAAGTTCCGATTTCCGCATCTTCCTCTGAAGATATGGGTATTTTCATCGATGTTTTCATTCGAACCTTTTTCTTTAGATAAGCTCTCGAAAAAGGAAAATCTACAGGAGGTTCCGAAAAATGAGGTCATACCACTTTCAAAGGTCGAAGATAAAGAGAAAGATGTGGCAAGTGTAAGAAAAAGCAAGTTCAAAACTTCTAAATAAAATGATTCCAGGCTTTCGAGAGAAAGTCAGTACCAATGGTCCCACGGAGTCTGAAGATTCAGATGAAAGTTGAACTAAAAAAAGCGACTCTGGAAAAGTTAGAAGAGGCGTCAGATAAGAAAAATGACTTGGAGAAGAAAAATGATGAAACGAAGAAGGAAGAGGTAGAAGAAAAAGAAAAAGAAGCGAATTGGCTCCCTGTAAAACCGAAGAAAGAGAAAAGGAATAGCAGGAGGCACCGATCTACGTCATCAGAGCGAGAAAACGATGAGTGAGTATCAAAAAGTGAAAAATTAGGATTATGCCGCGGCGCAGGTACAGTTACGCCCATGTTGGCTTTAAAATGGATCCCAATATTGTTTAACATGGGTTTATTTCGAATATGTCATGTGTCATACCCCCGCAAAGGTAATTCGCCTCCTCATAATGCCGATTTAGAAAAAAAAATTACGGTCGCTAGCTGAAATTTCATTTAAATGTTTCGTTACGCACATATCTAGCAAAAAGTCTGACCGATTTCAAACTCGCGGCAGTCACATTTTTGTAAAATGAGTACGGTAGGGTCGGGACTCTCACAACGAACAGTTAGATCTTTGTGGATTTAAATTATTATTCTTACTTTCAGTCCATTGAAATTGAAGGAGCATTACTTAATCGTTCATGTATTTCAAAGCGAAACTGCTACGGTAACTAAGTAACCGATTTACGGAGGTCAGACTTTTTTACAAGTAGAGGAAGATATGTGTTACGCTCATATCGTGGTGTTCCCAAGGCCATTTTTAGGATCTTGTAACTGTACTCCTAGTGAAGACATCAGCTTCAACTTTTGTTAGTTTAAATTTGATTTTCACATTAAGGAAATCGAGAAAACGACGTTCCCGAAGTAGAAGCCCGAAAAGACGGAAAAGGTAACAATTTGTTCTCAAGGTGTCTCATTTTCTGTTTCAGAACGAGAAGTCGGTCACGAGAACGTTCTAGAAGAAAGGATAGGAAAAGGAGTTTGTCGAAGGATAGTATCAGAAGGTATTTTTCGAAGAATTTGAAAAAAAACTTGTTGAACGCGAAAGTAATAACAGTTCTCGATTTTTGAAATAGTCGTTGAACAAAACTAACAGTTTTTTCAAATACAACGAAAAATTTTGTTAAATCTGTCAAATTGAAAATCTGTTCATTTTTTTATGCCAGTTTTGTTGAAAAATACATCGTTGACCAAGAAAAAATTGAAAAATGACAAAAATATCGTTTTCAACTTTTAATTTTAACAGGATTGTTGAGCATTTATTCCAGATTTAACAAATCCCTTAATCGGTAAATTGAAAAAATCAGTCAAATCAAGTTTTCTCATCAAAATGTCTGAACTTCGAACTTCAGGACCAGAAGCACTTCTAGAGATCGCCGGCGAAGAAGCAAATCGCCGCTTCGAAGACGAAGTCGATCACCACGAAGAAGGCGGAGAAGCAGGAGCCGAAGCGCAGAAATCAACAAAGAAAGACTGTTGGCGATTGCGAAGCGGAATGCGAAACATTTGGATGAAAATGATCAACCGACGAGATCTGTGGATGACTTTATCAGTGAGTGTTTGGAAATTTTGAAACTCATAGAAGTTACTACTCCATAACTAAAACGTTGGATATTTGTCGACATTTCATAGCGTCTCGTGTCGTGCTACTATAGCGCGTTGAAAACGTCGCGAAAACATCGACAATCTTTCATCCACCGGCCAGGGGTTCGTTGCGCTCACACGACGTTTTCGGCCACGCCCCCAATCAATAAGAATTATTCCAATCACATTTATTCAATAGACAATAAGATACATGAACAACAGCAAAAATGCACGGAGAAAAGAGAGAGAGATAGAGAGAAAGACAAAAAATAAATTTACATAGAGGATAAGGACTTACTCTTTGGTGAACACACTCTTTCAACTTCTCATATGAGACCTTCAGAGGTTGACGGATTGAGAGTTTTGGTACTTCAAAGGTGTCTGAATAGTGCGATCGATACATTGTGGATTCTGAAAACGACGATTGATTGATGAACTTCGGCTCTTTTTTACTTTTTCACTGTACGAATTAAGCAAATTATACCGAGAATGAAGCAAAAACAGTTTCGATAAAACGCTTGCAGAATCAAATAAAAACTCACGAAGTCAATAGGGGTAATGCTAGATGTTCTTCACTAATTGGGTTGCGAGACGGCCGACAAGTTGGTACAGGAAAGCTGAAAAAGAAAAAACTGATAATTATACCAACTCTCTCTCTCTCTCTCTCTCTTCCTCCATCTTTCACTCTCACACACAGTCTCCCTCTCTCTCTCTCGCTCACTCTCTTTCTTTTTCGGAGTTTTGATATTATCAGTAGCTTCATCAAATAGAATACTCACCATTACGTTGCTGATTCTTCAAGCAATCAGAAACTCGCTTCGTATTCTCCAACAATGTCAGCGCAGTGTAATAATGTCTGAAAGGCGGGTAAATCTGCGTAATCTTAGGTTCAAATTGATTTTGATATTCTTGGCTCGTGAGAGTGATAATAAACTATTAACAGAAAAAATCACCTATGAACGATATGCCTCTCGATCTCCCTGTACAGCTTGTGGAAAAAGCCGAACTTTCTTCTTGTGTGATCCATCATCTTAATTTTGTGTTAGAATAATGAAAATTCATCAGATGAGGCGCAGTTTTCAAAATTTTCGAGCAATTTCCCATATAAATTTTGAAGAAAGCAAAAAATACCTGTTCGACCAAGTGAGTTCTCTCGGCAGCTTTTCCATCTAAACGACTTCACATTTCCACCGTACTCCTTCGTATGTCACAGTGGTCCCATTATCGGGTTGACCAGGTCTGCGACGTTTCTGAAAATTACAACTGTAAGAAGTCGGAACAAAGGTGGGGGATGCTACAAGGTGGGGGATGCTGTTCTTTTTGATATTTTGACATGAGCTACAAAATAGTGAAATAGACGTGTTTAACAAATCAAAAATTCTGAAATATTAACTCTCAAACTTGGCCTAAATTCTTTGTTTGAAAAAACGAAGATTCTAAGGATTTTACTAAATCTAAATGAAACAATTCACTTCAAGAAATTATTTTCTTGATTATACAGACTAAAACAAATGAAATCAAAGACTCAAACAAGTAGAGAGAACGATGACAGAATGAAAAAAAAAAAGAAAAACGAGTGTCAGCTGGCGTGTCGTTTCGATGAGAGAGTAAGAGACAGAGAGAAAGATGCGGAGGTATTCCAGAACGACTCGCGTTGCGTCGGGAAAATGCGTTGAAAACGTCGATTTCAGGCCCCTCGCATGCAATTTGGCCCAAATAGTAGACAAAGTGTCGGATTTTTGCAAATCACCGATAAAATGTCGACAAATATCCAACGTTTTAATTATGGAGTACAGTAACTTAAACACCAGGGGTGTCGATAAAAGAGGCAAAACATTTCATGTGTCATACCCCCGAAAAGGTGATGCGCCCACTCATAATGACGATTATCAAAAAAAGGATGGATCGCTATTCAAAAAGTTCTCGCTACGCTCAAGTCGTGGTTTCCCCAAGTCCATTTTTGGTATCCTCAGAAAGGCTATATTCTAGGGTTTGGATCTCTGAAGTATCTGAAGTAAGTATCAACAGTTTCGTTAAAATTAAAGAAAAAAACTGTTAAATTAACCCTCAACTATTTTGTTAAAATTAAAAGTTGAAAATCATAGTTCACTGATTCTTTCTTTTTACTCTCGGTCAACATTACATGTTACAACAATACTGGCATCAAAAAACGAAGAGAATTTGAAAGCTTCAACAAAATTTTTCGTCAAATTTCGATAATTTTGGAATATTAGTTGATCTAACGTTTAACTGTTTTGTTAATATCGGAAATTTCCCAATCAAATTTCAACAGTTTTGACTTATCTTTGACTTTTGAAAATTCACTTTACTACTTTCTCCAAAAGTTCTGGGTAAAAATAGTAAAAGAAAATTACACGGATCTGGCATAGTAGATTTATTAGAACTGGCCAGGATTTACTTGGATTTTAAGATCCAGAAAAATATTGCTAGCAACAATTTTTTTTTAATAATAATAACTTTATTCATGTAGAAAAAATAAAGTTTATAAGCTCCATGACGACCAGCAATAGCCGCCGTGAGCACAAATAATGGGCGTGGGAACCGTAGGAGAACCTTTTAAAAAAAAGCTGCTCCGGTCAGAACAGTTGTGCAACTTTTTGACTAGTGATTATAGATTCAGTTTAGCCCATTTGTTGTAGGCCGTGACTGCTCTTGGAACGAAAGAGGTTAGGCGGATTTTTTTCTTTGGGACTCTGAATGAGATTTTCCGTTTGCCACCTCTTGTCCTTGATTCTGTAATTTGAAATAAATTCTCTGGTCTGATGTCTACTTTACCATCTAGAAGTACGTTGGATAGTTTTGTAAGATAACCGGAGGAAAGGAACTGAATATGAGTGTTAGTAATGATAGAACATTGGTGTTAGTTGTTCGACCAGGATATTCAGATCAATTCCAACCAGTAGTCTGACAAATTGTATTTGACCGTAATTAGGAAGGTTTTAATTGAGAAACAGAAAGCTGAGAATGTGAGAGAAAAGTTTGCCTAAATCCATCCCACTATGAATCCCGCTAGACTGGGTCATTGAACCTGAATTCTCCACCTCATTTTATTTTTAAAAAAACTTACTTTACTACTCTGTGAAATGAAAAACTACAAAGTTCAGGTAAATTCATGCCAGATCCGTATAAAATCGGGAAACCTCTAGTTTTCCCAGGTTAATCCTGTTGAATTCATGCCAAAATAGATAAAAATATGACCTAGTCTGGTGAATCCAAACCAGATCTCCGGAAAAGCATAAATGTGATTTAAAGATGTCATTTGAAGTATTTTTGAAGTTAGCACAAGTATCTTTAAAGACCATTAAAATATCTTTGTGGCATCTTTAAATGCCATTGATATTTCAAATGTAATTTAAAGACATTTGAGATATCTTTATGGCATCTTTAAATGCCATTATTTTTTCAAATGTTATTTAAAGACATTGGAGATATCTTTATGGCATCTTTAAATGCCATTATTTTTCCTGCCAAATATTATTTAAATGTATCTGAGATATCTTTGTAGAACATTAAAATGTTATTTTTTTATTTTTTATTTAACATCAAAAACACGGAGAGATGCCGAGTAGAAAAGTTGCACTTGTATATTCGTGCTGCTAGAACGCGTGAAGTGTTCTTCGGGGTGTTGTAACTGGTTGGTCTTGGTGAACAGTATGAGGGCTCTGAAAACTGAATTTTTTTGTGTTATATCTCAAGAACACCCCTGAAATCCCGACTGAATCATTGTGTCAAAAAAGGTTCTAGAACGAAACTATACGGAGAGAAAGTTTCACATAAATACTCAGTTAACGTACTTTGTTAAGAAGCTAGAAAATTGAATAATTCGTGAACGCAATTTACTAGATACAAAAATAACTCACGGTCAAATTCGACAAGAAATCAATCACTTTGACTTGATATGCTATAATAGTGGTCTGCTATAGTACTTTAAAGTTCTGAAATTGAGTTATAATCAGTGTGTAGTAGTGAACCTACCATGATCAGCTAAGTATTACAGGTCAGCTAAGTATTCGTATTTCGAAACCGACCATGGTACCTGCAGGTTTTTGAGTTTTGGACGACACCAGTTTAGCATGTAAATTAAGAAGAAAAGTGACATCTATAGATTTAAGATGGTATTCATATATCAACTTCGCCTTGATCTGTAAATTATGTTATCGGTCTCCTTAAGACTTACAACTCACATTCAGCTAGTACATCGTATTCCGCTCGAACGTTCTTTTCAGTGAAAGTACTCTCTCATGTCAGCTGACATTAGTATTTCAGTCTCAATAAAAAAATTAGAAATTACTTTGTAAACTCACAGAAAACATCATGTATCAGATTTAAAAACGGAGTAAAAGTATCGACAATACTGACAGAATGCACAGAAACCTGAAAATAATTATTGTTAAAAGATAAGTTCTTTAAAAACACTTGAAAGACAATGAAGGTAAAGATATAGAATTTTCGGTTTAAAAAAATTTTGGCGGTAAATGTAATTCAAATGTATTTGCAAACTTCCATTTCACATAACATTATAATATATTTTTTTCAAATAAGATTTAAAGATTATGCATTTTCTGGATTGACTTCAAAGAGCATTTAAATGTACACCGGATGTCATTTAAAGATTATGCATTTTCTGGATTGACTTCAAAGAGCATTTAAATGTACACTGGATGTCATTTAAAGATTAGACATTTCAAAAGTAAAGAATAGTAATAAATCACATTTAAATGTGCTATAAAGCACATAAAAGTACTTCAATTCAGACATAATCTTTAAATCACATTTATTTTTTTCCGGAGATTAGGTAAAATATCGATTTTTTGATTTTTAACATGATGTCAGAAGTAACAAAAAGTTAATTGGTTGAACAGCCATGGCGTAGTGGCCCCAAGGAAATCTGCCAGAGTTGCACGGAAGAAAAATTTTTCAAAACGGAAGTCGGAAGTGAAGTTTTTTTCACGGAAGTCGGAATTGAAGTTTTTTCACGGAAGTCGGAAGTCGGAAGTGAAAAAAGGGCGGAAGTCGGAAGTAGAATTTTTCAACGGTAGTCGGGAGTGCAAAAAAGTTGAAAAAAACCCAGATATATTGTAAATCCGCGCATTCTCAACAGGTGATAGGTCAATTCCAGACTGAGTAGAAACGATTTCACGGTTTTTTTCGTCATTTTTCACGAAAAAAATTTTTGACGGAAGTCGGAAGTAGAATTTGTTAAACGGAAGTCGGAAGTGAAATTTTTTCGCGGAAGTCGGAAGTGGAAAAAGGGCGGAAGTCGGAATTCCGTGCAACTCCTAAATCTACAAAATTAGAAACTAATGTTCAATCCACCTCCAAAACGATTTTTGCATTTTCTAGATGTGTCGTAAGGACTGTATGAAAGAAATTCTCCGTCGATTTCCATCTCCCAAAGTAGTCGAGAAAATATTTCGATTTCACTTTTCAGGTTATTGCCAGCGACTTCAGAAGAAGCAAGAGAAAGAAAGAAGGAAAGACGCCGGAGAAGCAGTGTCGAGTGGTGACGATATGGACGTTGAGGAGCCAGAAATTACTTTCAAACATCCATTCGCACTACCTAAACAGGAACCAATCAAGATCAATATTATGGTTTGTTTTTTTTTCAAAAAATGACTTTGAGATACAGTACTCCTTAACAAAGTAACGCTACCGTATTTCTGTCCGATTCATTATTGAAGACTTTTTGGTAATAACTTCATTAATAGTGAACCATCAGCTATTAGCACGGGCTCTCTCTCTCTCTCTCTCTCTCTCTCTCTCTCTCTCTCTCTCTCTCTCTCTCTCTCTCTCTCTCTCTCTCTCTCTCTCTACGTGAGGGACAAAGAAACTTCTAGCTTATTAATGCATTTTTCACATTACAGACAGTGTCTCCATCGCTAGCCGGCAGTGACGCGAAAGCGATTTGTGCACCGATGGACGAAGGAGCACTCCGACTGGTCTTCCCCGTATCTTCTGGAGCTGTGCACAAAGAAAATGTCGAATGGAAGCCGATTCTGAAAACGGACGACGTTCCTAAAACGTGCACAGAAGCCATGAAGAAACAAAAGGCGATTTCCAGCTTGGAAATGCAGCGAAGACGTTTGGAGGTGATTTTTGATCAGAAAAGTAAAACTACTAGGAAAAATCTTCTCACTTTACTCTATGGTTTTTCAAAGCTGGCTAGAAACTACATTAATTGATAGTAATTTCCGAAAAGTACAGTAGCTTACACTAACTTTCAGAAAGTTGTTGACAATAATTTCTAGAAAAAAACTATGGTTTTCAAGGTTTTGCTGAAAAAGAGTAGCATTCAGAGGGTCCGTAGTATACGGTTAGTTTCAGAGTTCTTAGGAAATCGCTTCAGTTGACAGTAATTTTCAGAGAATACAGTAACTGACAATAGTTTCTAGAAAAAACTATAGTTTTTAAAAAGTTCCGAAAAGTATAGTAGTATTCATGAGAGAGTCCGTATTAGTTTCAGAATTCTCGGAAAAATACATTAATTGACAATAATTGCTGGAGAATACGCTTACAGTAATTGAAATTTCTCAAATCTTCAAAAAAACCACGAGTTTTTTTTTATTCAGGCAATGAGAAACATAGCACCACCGCCAGTTCCAACTGTTTCAGAATTCTTGGAAAATTACATTAGTTGACATTAATTTTCAGACAATACAGAAATTGACAATAGTTTCTAGGAAAAAACTATAGTTTTCAAAAGGTTCCGGTAAAATACAGTAATTTTCAAAAAGTACAGTAGTATTTATGAGAGTCCGTAGTTGTTTCAGAATTCTCGGAAAAATACATTAATTGACAATGATTGCTGGAGAATACGCTTACAGTAATTGAAATTGCTCGAATCTTCAGAATACACGAGTTTTTATTCAGGCGATGAGAAACATAGCACCACCGCCAGTTCCAACTGTTTCAGAATTCTTGGAAAATTACATTAGTTGACATTAATTTTCAGACAATACAGAAATTGACAATAGTTTCTAGGAAAAAAAACTTTAGTTTTCAAAAGGTTCCGGTAAAATACAGTAATTTTCAAAAGTACAGTAGTATTCATGAGAGAGTCCGTAGTAGTTTCAGAATTCTCGGAAAAATACATTAATTGACAATACTTGCTGGAGAATACGCTTACAGTAATTGAAATTGCTCGAATCTTCAGAATACACGAGTTTTCATTCAGGCGATGAGAAACATAGCACCACCGCCAGTTCCAACTGAAATCGGGCCACAAGTCGGGATTGTTTATGATCCGATACCACCACCACCGCCGCCACCACCTGTGAGTGTTTCATTCTGTTTGAACAATGGGGAATGGAGCACACCGCGCTGAGCGCAGTAGAAAAGTGTCGGATCAAGCAGCGAGGGGAGGCGACCAATAAGCAGCCAGTACAAACCCCGCCCCTTCGTAATTCCTGCATCGCCGTAGATCAAATTACAGTTACTGTAGTTTAAAAACTTTTTTTTCTGATTTTTTTTCAAAATTCATGATAAAAAGCTAGTTACGAAGAAAAGTTACACGATTTGCACTTTTTCAATAGTAATCTTCGAAAAAAATTTGCTTGTTAAGTTGAGAAAAACAGGAGAAAGAGATGAAAAAATATTTATATGCGAACGCGCTCTATAGCATATTTCCGTTCAATATAGTTTGTGAGCAACGCGTCTAATCGATAACAATCACCTCTAGCTCAGTGTGTGGAGACTGAAGTTGAAACCTTTATAAAAGAGCTGTAACGCACACTGCGGCAAACGCAGTCGAAAAGTGTAAGCAAAGAAAATCGATAGGGTAGATCAAATATCAGTTACTGTAGTTCAAAAAGATTTACTTTTCCTACTTTTTTTTCATCCCACATTCACGAATCGTAATCTAGAAATGTTTGAAGTATGTAAAACTATCGTTGGGAACAGTCCGCAACGTTCATTATGTCAAGTGAAACATTCATTAAAGTACAAACACTTCTGAAAATGAGAGCGGAGGTCGGCAAAGCGGTTGCGACGCGGTTTTATTGTCTTATGTCTTTGCCCAGGTGTGTAACGGTCAGGACAGGTGCGATTTTTTTAAAGCAGAGAGTGAGAAAAGTAATGAATTCTAGTGTTAGTGAGCAAAAAATCTACCGCAGTTAACTGATTGCGTACACACACACACACCTAGACACAGGCATAAGACACATATAACCGCTTCGCAACCGCTTTGCCGACCTCCGCTTTTATTTTCGAAATTGTTTTTGCTTTGAAGAATGTTTCACTTGACATAATGAGCGTTGAAGACTGTTCCCAACGACAGGTTTACCTACTTCAAACATCTTTTCCGTGACGATTTGTGAAGCTAGGGTGAAAAAAGTAGAACTTTTTGAACTACAGTAACTGAAATTTGACCTACTCTATCGATTTGCTTTGCTTACACTTTTCAACTGCGTTTGCCGCAGTGTGCGTACATGACCTGCCAGCCTGGAAAAGAAATGATCAGTCGCACATTCAGATGCCATCACTGGACGCCTACCTCCGACCACCGACACCTCCGCAACAACCAGCGTGTCTGTACATTCCGCCACCATCACATATGGTCATCAAAGAACCGGGCCCAGGACCAGCGGTATATTTTTCTTGCGACACAGCAATTTATAAACTGCACACATAGCTTCAAAACACCGATAAAAACGATACGAATATCAATTTGTCTGGAAAAAAGAGAAAATCTAGGTGCGATAATCATTATGTCCGGAAAAAAGAGAAAATCTAGGTGCGAATATCATTATGTTCAAAAAAAATGGAAGGAAATTTCAATACGAATATCATTATGTCCGCACATAGCTTCCTCTACCTGTAAAAAAGTCTGGCCTCCGTAAATCGGGTACTTAGTACCGTAGCAGTTTCGCCTTGAAATACAAAAACGGTTTACGTAATGAGCCTTTAATTTCAGAATGGACTGAAAGTAAGAATAATAATAATGTAAATCCACACATATCTAACTGTTCGTTGTGAGAGTCCCGACCCTACCGTACTCATTCTGCAAAATTGAGATTAGAGCGCGTTTGAAAACGGACATGCTTCTAGCGATATATGTGCTGCAGAGTCACATAGTCTATGAAAAAAATTTTCGATGACGTCATCAACTGTCAATAATTGGCAACTTGCCAATGCCTAGGGAGCACGATTCACTCTACGCTGTGGTAAACGTAGTTAAAAATTGTAAGCAAATCAATGAGTGGGGCAATCTTAGATAAAATTTCAGTCAGTGTAGTTCAAAAAATACACTTTTCCTACTTTTTTCATCCCATGCGCTCCGCGGAGGGTCTTGCAACGCGGATGCAGAGCGGTTCTGTCCGCTTATCGAAAAAAAAATGATTTTCAGCCGAACAGTAACGATATTGCGGAAGCGGTAAGACAAAGATCACAAGCCAAGAAAAGACTCGAAAGAAACCCGAACGACTTTGCCGCACACAGAGAGCTAAGAGAAGCCAACGAAAAGGTATTTTTTGTTCTTGAAATTTTTAAGGTTTTTTTTTCGATTTTGAATTTTATACTATTTTATAACTTTCGAGTAAAAATGTTCTATTCAGTTTGGAAATATATGAATGTACGAAAAACGGGTAGAAATTAATCTGCATATAACGGACAAAGTCGTGTCAGATAGTTCGGTGCTCATTATCAGTGTAAAATTTTGAAAAGCGGAAGTGAAAAGTTGAAAAAAAGCTAGAATAAACCAGAAAACAGTTATTATAGAATATACTGGGAAAAAAAGATAAACCAGGTAATATTCTATGTATTTTTCGGCGAATTTTGAATAGCAGAGTGACCGCAACCTTAAGCACGTTCCGGAATCAAATTACAAGTACTTTCCGGACTAGAAGGGTCCAAAATTATACTGAGAAAAGAAAGACTCTGCGCTCTGCGAACAGTCTGCTGTTTACAATTTGTCATGTTTTTCTATGAATTAAATATTATTTGTAGAAAAAAAACTATACAAGCAGGCTTGGCCTCGCTACGCTCGGGACCCTTTCCCCATTTTTCCTTTACTTAAAAAATTAAAAACAATGGTTGTGGTTTTTTGAGGCAAGTTTTCCGCATGTTTGTCTCTTTCCTCCGCTATCTTCCTATTTTCTCTCTCTCCCTTTCCCTCTCTCCCCTCTCTCTTTCCCTCTCTCTCTCTCCCTCTCTCTCTCCCCCTCTCTCTCTCCACCCCTCTCTCTCTCTCTCTCTCTCTCTCTCTCTCTCTCTCTCTCTCCCTCCCTCTCTCTCCCTCTCTCTCTCCCCCTCTCTCTCCCTCTCTCTCTCCCCTCTCTCTCTCCCCCTCTCTCTCCCTCTCTCTCTCCCTCTCTCTCTCCCCTCTCTCTCTCCCCCTTTCTCTCTCTCTCCCCCCTCTATCTCTTTCTCTCTCCCCCTCTCTCTCCCCCTCCCTCTCCCTCTCTCTCTCTCCCCCTCCCTCTCCCTCTCTCTCTCTCCCTCTCTCTCCCTCTCTCTCTCCCCTCTCTCTCTCCCCTCTCTCTCTCTCCCTCTCTCTCCCTCTCTCTCTCTCTCTCCCCCCTCTCTCTCTCTCTCCCCCTCTCTCTCCCCCCTCTCTCTCTCTCTCTCTCTCTCCCTCCCTCTCTCTCTTCCTCTCTCTCTCCCCTCTCTTCCTCTCTCCCTCTCTCTCTCCCCTCTCCTCCCCCCTCTCTCCCCCCTCTCTCTCCCTCTCTCTCTCCCTCTCTCTCTCCCCTCTCTCTCCCCCATCTCTCTCCCTCCTCTCTCTCTCCCTCTCTCTCCCTCTCTCTCCCTCTCTCTCCCCTCTCTCTCTCTCTCTCTCTCTCTCTCTCTCTCTCTCTCTCTCTCTCTCTCTCTCTCTCTCTCTCTCTCTTTCTCTCTCTCTCTCTTTCTCTCAAAATTTGCCTCACGAAAAAGGGGCGGGGCAAAGTGGGCGGAGGATTTGTCAATTAATAGTATGATAAACTCATTACTTCAGCTTGACGCTTGGGCTACACTGAAATCTCTACCCGGCAAGTTCACGGGCTCAACGGGAGTCCGAGTTCTACAACATGATCAACTCCAACCCCATGACCCGAGGTATCATGCGTGGGTGAGAAAGGTAGCCCTTTTAACTCTTTTTTGAAGAAAAAATACTCGAAAAAAGACCCTGTCGTGATTTCTGACGTTATGTCTGCATTTGCTGACGAACTTGTCGGCAGGTTCGCAGTTTTTTCCGCAACGAAAAGTAAAAAAAAACGCGACGGAGACAGCGTAGTGGCGGCGGTTTTTTGCCGCGCGGCAGAATCGTGCCTCACGGAGTGCCTAGAAAACAGAGGTGAAGAACTTTGTGCAGCATGAAATTCCGGGAATGAACACGGTTTTGTAATGCGAAGTTTTTTATCTTCACCGCACATCTTCCTGCTTATAATAATATAGATTTATTCCGTTAATCGGAAAAATAGATAAAAAAGAGAATTGTGTGTATAAATAGAAGTAATAGGAAATGGTGATCCTTCACCAGTCGACTGTGAGAGATGTCGTATGATTTTGAATCGAAAAAAAGGGCCCCTTGAAGGGGAGGGGGTAGATGGCAGGTTCTAAGGCACCGAGGCACGGGCGGACCCAAGTCCCGAAGAAAGTAGCCCTTATGGATAGAAAAAATAAGATTATTGACTACTAGTTAAGGTGAATTTGTATGAGTCGACTGGGTGGGAATGTGTATACTGAATAAGGGGGACACCATTTAGTCGAATTTGGCATTGCGTAGTACCAAGTGGAAGTCGCTGAGGGAACGATTCTTGAAGAGCCTGTCATGATCCTTCAGCACCCTGGGCACAAAGGATTTTGCCCGGACGTTCTTTTTCGGTACGGAACAGTTTCTTATGCGCACGGTGAGACAGTGTTGAGACGGAGAGACGCAAAGAAAATCCACTGTCAGAGAGTGTTTTTTGTAAGGTTACGTCGCTCCCGGGGTTTTTGCTACCAAATTGTGCAAGCGCGCGTGCGAGAGAGTACGTGAGATAGAGAGACGGCGACGCGAAAGGGACGGTCGAGAGAGCATGGTGTTTTTGGAGAGTGTCCAAACTCTTTGATGCAGACATGACGTTAGAAATTACGACGACTAATAGCAAAACTAGTCCAGCCGTCATACAGACAAAGAGAAAGAAGTGGTTGCAAAGTGAACCGATCTTCTCTCTTATCATGACTCTCATACTGCAGACTGCAACTTCACCAAGTGCAGTCTGCAAGATGAGAATCGTGATCATTCCATTGCCCAGATTGACCTCATGGAACACATTTGCATACTGTATGACGGCTGAGGCTTTTAATACAACCACGAGCTGGATGGAAGAAGTCGAAGAAGAACCATGACGACGTCAGACAGATACACTGGATGTAAGACGATTCTCGGATAGTTGAATTTGGTTTTTTTCTGTAGTTTTTAATTGGGCTCTAAGAGAGTTTCCCACAAGAAGTAGACCTTCACTATTCTTGTTACCATTCAAATATGGCTCGAGATTTTTATCTGAGATTTTTTTCCTATAACAACGAATACACATACCAATACATGTGTGAAGTTTCATGGAGATTCATCGAGTTTTGAAAAAAAAACAGCGAAAAACAAGTGTCCCATGAGTAGTAGAACTGGTGTAGTAGAAACCCCATAAGTAGTAGAACTGGAGTAGTAAAAAAAAGTGAGTCTTGAAATACTGAATCAAAGAACACCACTAGAAAAATTCGCAGACAAAAATCTCAATCCATTTATGAATGAAAACAAGAATAGTAGAGTTCTGATTCTTGTAGGACACACTGTATACGATCCCTTCAATCTCGAGACTCCTGTAAGTCTGACATTTTCTCAGGAAAGAATCTAGTTAAGCCTGCTAACTGTGAAGACCTGATTCTGAGTTGTCCAGGTCTTATAAAAACCTTGATAATGGGAAAATAAAGAGTATGAGAATTTTCTTCACTTACCATTTCTTACACAAAATGTTATCAGGCTTAATAAGACTTTTCCTGGCGTTTTGAACAAAAATTTGAACAGGAGATTGAAAAACAATATCGCTAGTAACAGAAAACGTGCAGAAATTTTAAAAAAATCATTGGACAACCACTAGGTCTCTAGATTAAAAGAACATTGAAAGTCAACTAGTGAAACTTGAAAAAGTATTAATTCAAAGAAAACGAATTTTTCGAACGAAAAAGCAAACAGAAAAATACCGGATTCAACTGTCTGAGCGTGTAAAAACCAGGGCTGGTTACGAAGTTTCCGCTTTAACAAAACCGGTAATCGTTAAATCACCTAATATTCCAAATTTAACGAAAAATTTTGTTAAAGCGGTCAAATTGGGATTTTGTTAATTTTTTAAACACTACCATTGTTGAAAAATGCATTATTGACCATGATTGTGACAGAAAAATGACTAAACTATGGTTTTCAACTTCTAATTTTAACGGATTATTTTTAAATAATAATAGAACAATGGGACCGCCCCCTTTGCGCCGCCCACTTTTTCGTGAGGCAAATTTTTTGGTGGTCCTTTTTGGATTTCGTTGGGGAGGTGGGAAAGGGAGGGGTTGTGCAAAAATGGCTGGGAGTTGACAGGATTCGAACGCGCGTTGAGGGCGTATAGGAGTTTAACGTACTAACCACTCGGTCACCGCTGCACGTTTTTTGAGAGCGCTCCATGCATGACTACCGGGGGCCCTCGCAGGTTGTTGCATTGGTTCTAGCCCGACTTGCTTTAGTGTTAGCCGAGTTTGGATTGTTCGGGAAGTGCGAAAGCGGGCAGAAAGGAGAGAGAGACTGAGAAAGAGAGGGGGAGAGTGAAAGAGAAGGACAGAGAGGATGAGAGACATGGAGAAAGAGAGAGAGAGAGAGAGAAATAGCAAAG
>OZ022254.1:1081643-1124068 GCA_963978915.1 Caenorhabditis parvicauda
AACGGAATCATAAATCCAAGGTTATTTCAAAGATTGTCTTCGAGTTAGAAAATGGGATGCTGCCGTGGGCTACCGGGAGGTTCGACTACTGTAACTTCAGTTCGGATGCTCAGATTCGCGTCAAAGTAGGTTTATTCTGATTGCCAAACGTTTCTACATCGATACCTGCAGAAATCTCAACAATTTTTTACGGACCCATAATCGAAAAATTTCATGGGCTATAGCCTTATGTGATTTTTGGGGTCAAAAATTTTGTGTCTCCGAATCACTCGGTAACTATCCAAAATCATTTCTATAGTGCTTTAGAACAACGGAATCATAAATCCAAGGTTATTCCGATGATTGTCTTTGAGTTAGAAAATGGGATGTTGCCTTGGGCTACCACGAGTTTCGACTACTGTAACTTCAGTTCGGATGCTCAGATTCGCGTCAAAGTAGGTTTATTCTGATTGCCAAACGTTTCTACATCGATACCTGCAGAAATCTCAACAATTTTTTACGGACCCATAATCGAAAAATTTCATGGGCTATAGCCTTATGTGATTTTTGGGGTCAAAAATTTTGTGTCTCCGAATCACTCGGTAACTATCCAAAATCATTTCTATAGTGCTTTAGAACAACGGAATCATAAATCCAAGGTTATTCCGATGATTGTCTTTGAGTTAGAAAATGGGATGTTGCCTTGGGCTACCACGAGTTTCGACTACTGTAACTTCAGTTCGGATGCTCAGATTCGCGTCAAAGTAGGTTTATTCTGATTGCCAAACGTTTCTACATCGATACCTGCAGAAATCTCAACAATTTTTTACGGACTCAAAATCGAAAAATTTCATGGGCTATAGCCTTATGTGATTTTTGGGGTCAAAAATTTTGTGTCTCCGAATCACTCGGTAACTATCCAAAATCATTTCTATAGTGCTTTAGAACAACGGAATCATAAATCCAAGGTTATTCCGATGATTGTCTTCAAGTTAGAAAATGGGATGTTGCCTTGGGCTACCACGAGTTTCGACTACTGTAACTTCAGTTCGGATGCTCAGATTCGCGTCAAAGTAGGTTTATTCTGATTGCCAAACGTTTCTACATCGATACCTGCAGAAATCTCAACAATTTTTTACGGACCCATAATCGAAAAATTTCATGGGCTATAGCCTTATGTGATTTTTGGGGTCAAAAATTTTGTGTCTCCGAATCACTCGGTAACTATCCAAAATCATTTCTATAGTGCTTTAGTACAACGGAATCATAAATCCAAGGTTATTCCGATGATTGTCTTCGAGTTAGAAAATGGGATGTTGCCTTGGGCTACCACGAGTTTCGACTACTGTAACTTCAGTTCGGATGCTCAGATTCGCGTCAAAGTAGGTTTATTCTGATTGCCAAACGTTTCTACATCGATACCTGCAGAAATCTCAACAATTTTTTACGGACCCATAATCGAAAAATTTCATGGGCTATAGCCTTATGTGATTTTTGGGGTCAAAAATTTTGTGTCTCCGAATCACTCGGAAACCATCCAAAATCATTTCTAAAAAGGTTTATAACAACGGAATCATAAATCCAAGGTTATTCCAATGATTGTCTTCGAGTTAGAAAATGGGATGTTGCCTTGGGCTACCACGAGTTTCGACTACTGTAACTTCAGTTCGGATGCTCAGATTCGCGTCAAAGTAGGTTTATTCTGATTGCCAAACGTTTCTACATCGATACCTGCAGAAATCTCAACAATTTTTTACGGACCCAAAATCGAAAAATTTCATGGGCTATAGCCTTATGTGATTTTTGGGGTCAAAAATTTTGTGTCTCCGAATCACTCGGTAACTATCCAAAATCATTTCTATAGTGCTTTAGAACAACGGAATCATAAATCCAAGGTTATTCCGATGATTGTCTTTGAGTTAGAAAATGGGATGTTGCCTTGGGCTACCACGAGTTTCGACTACTGTAACTTCAGTTCGGATGCTCAGATTCGCGTCAAAGTAGGTTTATTCTGATTGCCAAACGTTTCTTCATCGATACCTGCAGAAATCTCAACAATTTTTTACGGACCCAAAATCGAAAAATTTCATGGGCTATAGCCTTATGTGATTTTTGGGGTCAAAAATTTTGTGTCTCCGAATCACTCGGTAACTATCCAAAATCATTTCTATAGTGCTTTAGAACAACGGATTCATAAATCCAAGGTTATTCCGATGATTGTCTTCGAGTTAGAAAATGGGATGTTGCCTTGGGCTACCACGAGTTTCGACTACTGTAACTTCAGTTCGGATGCTCAGATTCGCGTCAAAGTAGGTTTATTCTGATTGCCAAACGTTTCTACATCGATACCTGCAGAAATCTCAACAATTTTTTACGGACCCATAATCGAAAAATCTCATGGGCTATAGCCTTATGTGATTTTTGAGGTCGAAAATTTTGTGTCTCCGAATCACTCGGTAACTATCCAAAATCATTTCTATAGTGCTTTAGAACAACGGAATCATAAATCCAAGGTTATTCCGATGATTGTCTTCGAGTTAGAAAATGGGATGTTGCCTTGGGCTACCACGAGTTTCGACTACTGTAACTTCAGTTCGGATGCTCAGATTCGCGTCAAAGTAGGTTTATTCTGATTGCCAAACGTTTCTACATCGATACCTGCAGAAATCTCAACAATTTTTTACGGACCCAAAATCGAAAAATTTCATGGGCTATAGCCTTATGTGATTTTTGGGGTCAAAAATTTTGTGTCTCCGAATCACTCGGTAACTATCCAAAATCATTTCTATAGTGCTTTAGAACAACGGAATCATAAATCCAAGGTTATTTCAAAGATTGTCTTCGAGTTAGAAAATGGGATGCTGCCGTGGGCTACCGGGAGGTTCGACTACTGTAACTTCAGTTCGGATGCTCAGATTCGCGTCAAAGTAGGTTTATTCTGATTGCCAAACGTTTCTACATCGATACCTGCAGAAATCTCAACAATTTTTTACGGACCCAAAATCGAAAAATTTCATGGGCTATAGCCTTATGTGATTTTTGGGGTCAAAAATTTTGTGTCTCCGAATCACTCGGTAACTATCCAAAATCATTTCTATAGTGCTTTAGAACAACGGAATCATAAATCCAAGGTTATTCCGATGATTGTCTTCGAGTTAGAAAATGGGATGTTGCCTTGGGCTACCACGAGTTTCGACTACTGTAACTTCAGTTCGGATGCTCAGATTCGCGTCAAAGTAGGTTTATTCTGATTGCCAAACGTTTCTACATCGATACCTGCAGAAATCTCATCAATTTTTTACGGACCCAAAATCGAAAAATTTCATGGGCTATAGCCTTATGTGATTTTTTAGGTCAAAAATTTTGTGTCTCCGAATCACTCGGTAACTATCCAAAATCATTTCTATAGTGCTTTAGAACAACGGAATCATAAATCCAAGGTTATTCCGATGATTGTCTTTGAGTTAGAAAATGGGTTGTTGCCTTGGGCTACCACGAGTTTCGACTACTGTAACTTCAGCTCGGATGCTCAGATTCGCGTCAAAGTAGGTTTATTCTGATTGCCAAACGTTTCTACATCGATACCTGCAGAAATCTCAACAATTTTTTACGGACCCATAATCGAAAAATTTCATGGGCTATAGCCTTATGTGATTTTTGGGGTCAAAAATTTTGTGTCTCCGAATCACTCGGTAACTATCCAAAATCATTTCTATAGTGCTTTAGAACAACGGAATCATAAATCCAAGGTTATTCCGATGATTGTCTTTGAGTTAGAAAATGGGATGTTGCCTTGGGCTACCACGAGTTTCGACTACTGTAACTTCAGTTCGGATGCTCAGATTCGCGTCAAAGTAGGTTTATTCTGATTGCCAAACGTTTCTACATCGATACCTGCAGAAATCTCAACAATTTTTTACGGACCCATAATCGAAAAATTTCATGGGCTATAGCCTTATGTGATTTTTGGGGTCAAAAATTTTGTGTCTCCGAATCACTCGGTAACTATCCAAAATCATTTCTATAGTGCTTTAGAACAACGGAATCATAAATCCAAGGTTATTCCGATGATTGTCTTTGAGTTAGAAAATGGGATGTTGCCTTGGGCTACCACGAGTTTCGACTACTGTAACTTCAGTTCGGATGCTCAGATTCGCGTCAAAGTAGGTTTATTCTGATTGCCAAACGTTTCTACATCGATACCTGCAGAAATCTCAACAATTTTTTACGGACTCAAAATCGAAAAATTTCATGGGCTATAGCCTTATGTGATTTTTGGGGTCAAAAATTTTGTGTCTCCGAATCACTCGGTAACTATCCAAAATCATTTCTATAGTGCTTTAGAACAACGGAATCATAAATCCAAGGTTATTCCGATGATTGTCTTCAAGTTAGAAAATGGGATGTTGCCTTGGGCTACCACGAGTTTCGACTACTGTAACTTCAGTTCGGATGCTCAGATTCGCGTCAAAGTAGGTTTATTCTGATTGCCAAACGTTTCTACATCGATACCTGCAGAAATCTCAACAATTTTTTACGGACCCATAATCGAAAAATTTCATGGGCTATAGCCTTATGTGATTTTTGGGGTCAAAAATTTTGTGTCTCCGAATCACTCGGTAACTATCCAAAATCATTTCTATAGTGCTTTAGTACAACGGAATCATAAATCCAAGGTTATTCCGATGATTGTCTTCGAGTTAGAAAATGGGATGTTGCCTTGGGCTACCACGAGTTTCGACTACTGTAACTTCAGTTCGGATGCTCAGATTCGCGTCAAAGTAGGTTTATTCTGATTGCCAAACGTTTCTACATCGATACCTGCAGAAATCTCAACAATTTTTTACGGACCCATAATCGAAAAATTTCATGGGCTATAGCCTTATGTGATTTTTGGGGTCAAAAATTTTGTGTCTCCGAATCACTCGGAAACCATCCAAAATCATTTCTAAAAAGGTTTATAACAACGGAATCATAAATCCAAGGTTATTCCAATGATTGTCTTCGAGTTAGAAAATGGGATGTTGCCTTGGGCTACCACGAGTTTCGACTACTGTAACTTCAGTTCGGATGCTCAGATTCGCGTCAAAGTAGGTTTATTCTGATTGCCAAACGTTTCTACATCGATACCTGCAGAAATCTCAACAATTTTTTACGGACCCAAAATCGAAAAATTTCATGGGCTATAGCCTTATGTGATTTTTGGGGTCAAAAATTTTGTGTCTCCGAATCACTCGGTAACTATCCAAAATCATTTCTATAGTGCTTTAGAACAACGGAATCATAAATCCAAGGTTATTCCGATGATTGTCTTTGAGTTAGAAAATGGGATGTTGCCTTGGGCTACCACGAGTTTCGACTACTGTAACTTCAGTTCGGATGCTCAGATTCGCGTCAAAGTAGGTTTATTCTGATTGCCAAACGTTTCTTCATCGATACCTGCAGAAATCTCAACAATTTTTTACGGACCCAAAATCGAAAAATTTCATGGGCTATAGCCTTATGTGATTTTTGGGGTCAAAAATTTTGTGTCTCCGAATCACTCGGTAACTATCCAAAATCATTTCTATAGTGCTTTAGAACAACGGATTCATAAATCCAAGGTTATTCCGATGATTGTCTTCGAGTTAGAAAATGGGATGTTGCCTTGGGCTACCACGAGTTTCGACTACTGTAACTTCAGTTCGGATGCTCAGATTCGCGTCAAAGTAGGTTTATTCTGATTGCCAAACGTTTCTACATCGATACCTGCAGAAATCTCAACAATTTTTTACGGACCCATAATCGAAAAATCTCATGGGCTATAGCCTTATGTGATTTTTGAGGTCGAAAATTTTGTGTCTCCGAATCACTCGGTAACTATCCAAAATCATTTCTATAGTGCTTTAGAACAACGGAATCATAAATCCAAGGTTATTCCGATGATTGTCTTCGAGTTAGAAAATGGGATGTTGCCTTGGGCTACCACGAGTTTCGACTACTGTAACTTCAGTTCGGATGCTCAGATTCGCGTCAAAGTAGGTTTATTCTGATTGCCAAACGTTTCTACATCGATACCTGCAGAAATCTCAACAATTTTTTACGGACCCAAAATCGAAAAATTTCATGGGCTATAGCCTTATGTGATTTTTGGGGTCAAAAATTTTGTGTCTCCGAATCACTCGGTAACTATCCAAAATCATTTCTATAGTGCTTTAGAACAACGGAATCATAAATCCAAGGTTATTTCAAAGATTGTCTTCGAGTTAGAAAATGGGATGCTGCCGTGGGCTACCGGGAGGTTCGACTACTGTAACTTCAGTTCGGATGCTCAGATTCGCGTCAAAGTAGGTTTATTCTGATTGCCAAACGTTTCTACATCGATACCTGCAGAAATCTCAACAATTTTTTACGGACCCAAAATCGAAAAATTTCATGGGCTATAGCCTTATGTGATTTTTGGGGTCAAAAATTTTGTGTCTCCGAATCACTCGGTAACTATCCAAAATCATTTCTATAGTGCTTTAGAACAACGGAATCATAAATCCAAGGTTATTCCGATGATTGTCTTCGAGTTAGAAAATGGGATGTTGCCTTGGGCTACCACGAGTTTCGACTACTGTAACTTCAGTTCGGATGCTCAGATTCGCGTCAAAGTAGGTTTATTCTGATTGCCAAACGTTTCTACATCGATACCTGCAGAAATCTCATCAATTTTTTACGGACCCAAAATCGAAAAATTTCATGGGCTATAGCCTTATGTGATTTTTTAGGTCAAAAATTTTGTGTCTCCGAATCACTCGGTAACTATCCAAAATCATTTCTATAGTGCTTTAGAACAACGGAATCATAAATCCAAGGTTATTCCGATGATTGTCTTTGAGTTAGAAAATGGGTTGTTGCCTTGGGCTACCACGAGTTTCGACTACTGTAACTTCAGCTCGGATGCTCAGATTCGCGTCAAAGTAGGTTTATTCTGATTGCCAAACGTTTCTACATCGACACCTGCAGAAATCTCAACAATTTTTTACGGACCCAAAATCGAAAAATTTCATGGGCTATAGCCTTATGTGATTTTTGGGGTCAAAAATTTTGTGTCTCCGAATCACTCGGTAACTATCCAAAATCATTTCTATAGTGCTTTAGAACAACGGATTCATAAATCCAAGGTTATTCCGATGATTGTCTTCGAGTTAGAAAATGGGATGTTGCCTTGGGCTACCACGAGTTTCGACTACTGTAACTTCAGTTCGGATGCTCAGATTCGCGTCAAAGTAGGTTTATTCTGATTGCCAAACGTTTCTACATCGATACCTGCAGAAATCTCAACAATTTTTTACGGACCCATAATCGAAAAATTTCATGGGCTATAGCCTTATGTGATTTTTGAGGTCGAAAATTTTGTGTCTCCGAATCACTCGGTAACTATCCAAAATCATTTCTATAGTGCTTTAGAACAACGGAATCATAAATCCAAGGTTATTCCGATGATTGTCTTCGAGTTAGAAAATGGGATGTTGCCTTGGGCTACCACGAGTTTCGACTACTGTAACTTCAGTTCGGATGCTCAGATTCGCGTCAAAGTAGGTTTATTCTGATTGCCAAACGTTTCTACATCGATACCTGCAGAAATCTCAACAATTTTTTACGGACCCAAAATCGAAAAATTTCATGGGCTATAGCCTTATGTGATTTTTGGGGTCAAAAATTTTGTGTCTCCGAATCACTCGGTAACTATCCAAAATCATTTCTATAGTGCTTTAGAACAACGGAATCATAAATCCAAGGTTATTTCAAAGATTGTCTTCGAGTTAGAAAATGGGATGCTGCCGTGGGCTACCGGGAGGTTCGACTACTGTAACTTCAGTTCGGATGCTCAGATTCGCGTCAAAGTAGGTTTATTCTGATTGCCAAACGTTTCTACATCGATACCTGCAGAAATCTCAACAATTTTTTACGGACCCAAAATCGAAAAATTTCATGGGCTATAGCCTTATGTGATTTTTGGGGTCAAAAATTTTGTGTCTCCGAATCACTCGGTAACTATCCAAAATCATTTCTATAGTGCTTTAGAACAACGGAATCATAAATCCAAGGTTATTCCGATGATTGTCTTCGAGTTAGAAAATGGGATGTTGCCTTGGGCTACCACGAGTTTCGACTACTGTAACTTCAGTTCGGATGCTCAGATTCGCGTCAAAGTAGGTTTATTCTGATTGCCAAACGTTTCTACATCGATACCTGCAGAAATCTCATCAATTTTTTACGGACCCAAAATCGAAAAATTTCATGGGCTATAGCCTTATGTGATTTTTTAGGTCAAAAATTTTGTGTCTCCGAATCACTCGGTAACTATCCAAAATCATTTCTATAGTGCTTTAGAACAACGGAATCATAAATCCAAGGTTATTCCGATGATTGTCTTTGAGTTAGAAAATGGGTTGTTGCCTTGGGCTACCACGAGTTTCGACTACTGTAACTTCAGCTCGGATGCTCAGATTCGCGTCAAAGTAGGTTTATTCTGATTGCCAAACGTTTCTACATCGACACCTGCAGAAATCTCAACAATTTTTTACGGACCCAAAATCGAAAAATTTCATGGGCTATAGCCTTATGTGATTTTTGGGGTCAAAAATTTTGTGTCTCCGAATCACTCGGTAACTATCCAAAATCATTTCTATAGTGCTTTAGAACAACGGAATCATAAATCCAAGGTTATTCCGATGATTGTCTTCGAGTTAGAAAATGGGATGTTGCCTTGGGCTACCACGAGTTTCGACTACTGTAACTTCAGTTCGGATGCTCAGATTCGCGTCAAAGTAGGTTTATTCTGATTGCCAAACGTTTCTACATCGATACCTGCAGAAATCTCAACAATTTTTTACGGACCCAAAATCGAAAAATTTCATGGGCTATAGCCTTATGTGATTTTTGGGGTCAAAAATTTTGTGTCTCCGAATCACTCGGAACCTATCCAAAATCATTTCTATAGTGCTTTAAAACAACGGAATCATAAATCCAAGGTTATTCCAATGAGTTTCTTCGAGTTAGAAAATGGGATGTTGCCGTGGGCCACCGTGAGTTTCGAGTACTGTAACTTCAGTTCGGATGCTCAGATTCGCGTCAAAGTAGGTTTCTTCTGATTGCCAAACGTTTCTACATCGATACCTGCAGAAATCTCAACAATTTTTTCTGGACCCAAAATCGAAAAATTTGATGGGCTATAGCCTTATGTGATTTTTTAGGTCAAAAATTTTGTGTCTCCGAATCACTCGGTAACTATCCAAAATCATTTCTATAGTGCTTTAGAACAACGGAATCATAAATCCAAGGTTATTCCGATGATTGTCTTTGAGTTAGAAAATGGGTTGTTGCCTTGGGCTACCACGAGTTTCGACTACTGTAACTTCAGCTCGGATGCTCAGATTCGCGTCAAAAAAGGTTTATTCTGATTGCCAAACGTTTCTACATCGATACCTGCAGAAATCTCAACAATTTTTTACGGACCCAAAATCGAAAAATTTCATGGGCTATAGCCTTATGTGATTTTTGGGGTCAAAAATTTTGTGTCTCCGAATCACTCGGTAACTATCCAAAATCATTTCTATAGTGCTTTAGAACAACGGAATCATAAATCCAAGGTTATTCCGATGATTGTCTTTGAGTTAGAAAATGGGATGTTGCCTTGGGCTACCACGAGTTTCGACTATTGTAACTTCAGTTCGGATGCTCAGATTCGCGTCAAAGTAGGTTTATTCTGATTGCCAAACATTTCTACCTCGATACCTGCAGAAATCTCAACAATTTTTTACGGACCCAAAATCGAAAAATTTCATGGGCTATAGCCTTATGTGATTTTTTAGGTCAAAAATTTTGTGTCTCCGAATCACTCGGAACCTATCCAAAATCATTTCTATAGTGCTTTAGAACAACGGAATCATAAATCCAAGGTTATTTCAAAGATTGTCTTTGAGTTAGAAAATGGGTTGTTGCCTTGGGCTACCACGAGTTTCGACTACTGTAACTTCAGCTCGGATGCTCAGATTCGCGTCAAAAAAGGTTTATTCTGATTGCCAAACGTTTCTACATCGATACCTGCAGAAATCTCAACAATTTTTTACGGACCCAAAATCGAAAAATTTCATGGGCTATAGCCTTATGTGATTTTTTAGGTCAAAAATTTTGTGTCTCCGAATCACTCGGAACCTATCCAAAATCATTTCTATAGTGCTTTAGAACAACGGAATCATAAATCCAAGGTTATTTCAAAGATTGTCTTCGAGTTAGAAAATGGAATGTTGCCGTGGGCTACCGGGAGGTTCGACTACTGTAATTTCAGTTCGGATGCTCAGATTCGCGTCAAAGTAGGTTTATTCTGATTGCCAAACGTTTCTACATCGATACCTGCAGAAATCTCAACAATTTATGAATAATGTTTACTTCAAAAACTTGTTAATTTTGACATTGAAAACATGAGGTAGATTTCACCAGCTAATCAGTGAGGCTGTGACAATATGCGTTATCTAACACCGTGAGAACTCGTTAATCAAAATAATATTTACAAACTTGTTAAAATCATCTTCTTCAAATTTTCCGGTGGGCAAGCCTTGAGCCTTCGGATGAGACTTTCCTTCCCCTGTTCTTCTAACTTTGCAAGAGCTGCTTCGGCAGACTGAACAGATCGTTCATTTTTTCAGAATACTGTAAAATTCACCTCCACAACACTCGGCTCCAGATGAACGGCTCTTGCCACGTGGATTCCGAAAGAACTCTTGGCAACACCATCCAACACTTGGTACATCATAACTATTTCACCATCTTGTAGTTCGACGCTCATCTTGAAAAGGTGATTGATCATGTTTTCATAATCGACAAATCCACTATTTTTTTTTTGAATCAGAAAGTCTGAATGTGCAATTTTGTTATGAAAAAAAGGGGCTCTGAGCGTAGCGAGGACTACCGACATGTAGCTGAATATTAGACAAAATCGTCGGATCTAGATTCAACTATATATCGCCTGTCCCTCCCGCGTCGACGACTATCCATCTCATGTACTCTCTCGCACGCGCGCTAGCAAAGAGCCCGGGCGCCACGTAAATCTACAAAACACTTTCTAACAGTCGGGATTGTCTCTGCGTCTCTCCGCCATGACACTATCTCACCTGGCGCATAAAATGGAGACGATTTTTATAATTGAATACAGAAACCATACCTGTTTGGCTATAGCTCCTTCTTTCTCTGCCAGATCGGCCATTTCGTGAAAGTGGGTGGCGAAGACGCAAAAGCAACGGATTCTATTGAGGATGTCTCTGAAAATCGATTGTAAGCTCGGTAACCAATGGGAATTCACGTTGCAATTGCACAAGCGATTCCAAACCCGTCTAGAGTCGACGTTCCTCGACCCAGTTCATCGACAACAACAAGCGAGTTGGGTGTAGCTCTCTGTAATCGGATTAGAATGATAATAGGTATCATATGAAGTGAATTTTTCCTAAACGGAAGTCGGAAATGTAATAAAGTCGAAAAAACCCAGAATTACAGTATATCCGCTCGATTTTAGACGAACTAGACTGAGTTGACAACGGTTTCATTGTCTTTTTTTCGTGATTTTTCACAATTTTTTTTTGGAAGTTCGGAAACATAATGAGGAAAAAAGAAAATGAAATCGTCATCTACTCAGTTTAGTTCAGATAATGTTAAGAATGAGTAGATATACAATATTTTTGGGGTTTTCTCTGGACTTTTTTTCTCTCCCCCACTTCTAATTTCTATTGAAAAATTCTTCTTCCGATTTTCCTTTTGAGAAGTTCCACTTTCGGTCAATTCTGATACAAGAAGCAAGTCAAGAACACTGAAGTCACGTCAGACTATCATACTAATTAGTAGTTTTAAAAATTTGATCTTAATATGCCCATATTCATATCCCTCGAAAAATTTACATTTCTACTGCGCACATATCTAGCAAAAAGTCTAACCGATTTCAAACTCGCGGCAGTCGCATTTTTGTAAACTGAGTACGGTAGGGTCGGGACTCTCACAACGAACAGTTAGATCTTTGTGGATTTAAATTGTTATTCCTACTTTCAGTCCATTGAAATTAAAGGCGCATTACTTAATCGTTCATGTTTTTCGAAGCGAAACTGCTACGGTAACTAAGAAACCGATTTACGGAGGTCAGACTTTTTTACAGTTAGAGGAAGATATGTGCTGCGGGAATCGGTCTTATCGCTATTATTATTAATCAATAGAGTTCAAAAAACCCAATTTCTTCAGTTTACTTTGAAAACTTACCTGCAGGATCGACGCGCAATCGAGCATTTCAGCCATGAAAGTTGAGATTCCTCTCGATTGCTGGTCTGATGCACCGACACGTGTGAAGATACCATCGACGATCGACAGCTCGGCTTCATCGCATGGGACGAAAGAACCTGCAATTCATTTCTCTCATTGGATTCGGAGTTACACCTCTAATCTAGATGAAACTTTACACCACGCTGAAGGTGATTGTTATCGATTAGACGCGTTGCTCACAAATTATATTGAACGGAAATTCGCTATAGAGCGCGTTCGCACATAAATATTTTTTCCTCCTTTTCTCCTATTTTTCTCATCTTAACAAGCGAATTTGTTTCGCCAATTGCTGTTGAAAAATTGCAAATCGTGTAACTTTCCTTCGTATCTAGCTTTTTATCATTAATTTTGAACAAACGTCAGAGAAAAAAAGTTTCTCACCTACAGTAACTGTAATTTGATCTACAGCGGTGTAGGGTTTACGAAGGGGCGGGGTTTATGCTTGCATCACGATCTGGCAGCAGGGACTACGAATTTCACTTTTAATTTTTATGTAGAATATTCGAACTTTCTGATTTCGAGCATAACATTTGTTCAGGACATTAGAAAACATTTTGAACACTCGAAAAGCAATGGAAAAAGGGTTTCATCAGATTGGATCCATAGTCATATCCAATGTTTAATTTATGGAAAACGGAATCCGCTAGAAATAAGTACTCTTCTTACAAAAAAACACCCCCCCCCTCTTCAAAAATAGCCAAAAAAAAGATGATGAAACCTTACCAATTTGAGCCATGAGTACGCAAAGTGCTGCTGACCTCAAGTACGTACTTTTACCACCCATATTCGCGCCTGTCAGGATGATCAAACGCTTGTTTTTATCTGAATTTTCATGACTAATTTCTGAAGTTCCAACTCGACCCTACCAAACTCGACATCGTTTGGGATGAATGGTACGTCTGTGGCAAACTCGATGATCGGATGACGGCATTGTTTGAGTTTGAAGACACCGCTTCCTGCAGAGATAAATTTTGAACATGAGAGAGAGGGAGAGAGAGAGAGAGGGAGAGAAAGAGAGAGAAAGAGAGAGAGAGAGAGAGAGAGAGAGAGAGAGAGAGAGAGAGAGAGAGAGAGAAAGAGAGAGAGCGAAAAAGAGAAAGGGGGGAGAGAAAGAGAGAGAGAAGGGAGAGAGAGATAGATAAATGAAGAGGAAGAAAGATAATTTTACTGGCGAGGAGTGAGAGTCTGTGTCCTCGACGTGATCAATTCGTGGTGGTCACTTTGATTCAACACATCCACTTTGTGAACACTACTAGTAAAAGGAGAACACACAGAAACCTAATCTCGGATAAAGTACGTTTCAAGGTTATTCAAAATACTGGGGGTGTATACGAAGTCTGTTTCCACAGTTTTCACCAAGCGCAATGAACAAAAAATATGTTGTAAATTCAGGATAAAAGTGAATTCGGCAAACTAGTCCGTCTTTGCCCGAATTATAACACAAATCCCAGATTTTGTAGCCATTTCACCTGTTTTCTGACCATTTGTTCAGATGGACAGCCTTGGAGTCACTTATAAACTGGATGTACATCAGAAAAACCTATCAGATGCTGTTTAGACCAGGGCTGGTAACGAAATTTAACGAAATTAACGGATTTAACGGAATTTTTCGTTAAATCCGATTCAACGATTAACGGTTTCGTTAAATTTGAAAAAAACCGTTAATTTAACGATTCTCTTGTAAACTCTTGTTCATCATGATATACTTGATTCTTTTTCGGCAGGAACACGATCAACTGTCCATAAGCCATATTTTTTAAGGAGAAATACGCAAAAACAAACCCATTTTGTGCAACTTCGGACGAACATAGCTTTTCGATGCAGTTGCCGCGACTACAGCCAACGAGACAAGGGTGTCGATTGTCGCCAGCTGTTGTCCAAGAGTTGGTAAATAGTGAGAAAATGTTCCTATAAATGAGGAGAATTGTGATGAGGAAATTGAGGCAACAAACTTGTGACGTCGACAACCTTCTCGGTCAGTGCTGCTTGTGCTGCACGATAGGAGGCGTTCAGTTCACGGTACCTGTAAATTAGATTTTTAAAAAATACTGTCATAATTTTCCTGAATGGTTCTATCACCCTAGTTTAAGTTTTAAAAAACTATTTTGTAGATGTTGTTGGCTATGGTCATGTACAATGGTTACTCTCTCTCTCTCTCTCTCTCTCTCTCTCTCTCTCTCTCTCTCTCTCTCTCTTCCTCTTTCTCTCTCTCTCTCCCTTCGTCTCTCTCTCTCTCTCTCCCTTCGTCTCTCTCTTTCTCTCTCTCTCTCTCTCTCTCTCTCGCTCTCTCTCTCTCTCTCTCTCTCTCTCTCTCTCTCTCTCTCTCTCTCTCTCTCTCCCCCCAAACTATCACAATCAAAAACTCACGATTGATTGAGATCTTGCAGCTTTGTGCATGTAAACTTCACTCCAGAACCCTTTGTCGTCTCCAGGATCGTGATAAAATCGGCCTTCCGTAGACTCTTCTCATCCTATATCCGATCTAGAACCTCGGGAACAAAAGAAAAAAAACCTTAAGTGTGCATCTCAATACAAATCCATGCTCAGTCGTTTGGTCCAACTTCAAGTTCTCCAGATCGAGCTTCGAGGCCATCTAAATCGGGGTTTCTTTCTGATTTTCTCTTCCGTTTGATTGGCTAGTTTAATGAGTTTTCAAAATGCAGTTTTTTTTGTCTCATTGATTTTGTTCATATTTGATACTTACAAAATTAACTTTTCCATTCAAAAAAACTCGTATCGGTTGTAGTTGGAATTTAAACTATTTCTCGCTACGCTCAATTTCTTTTTTTCAAAAACCATACTCGGATAACCAAATACGAGTATTATAAGGAACTATCATAGTATTATAATGAACTATCATAGTATTATAATTAAAAATAAGTTTTGGTTTTTGGCATTATAATACTCGTATTCTTCATTATAATACTATGATAGTTCATTATAATACTATGTTTTTTTCATTATAATACTATGTTTTTTCATTATAATACTCGTATTTTTCATTATAATACTACCAAAATTTGAAAAAATGTTCTGACTAAATTAACCTCGAGGGAGCCCCGATAACAAGGTAACATTCAAAAATAGCTTGTCAATTGATAATTGACCATCAGTCGTGAAAAAACACAACAGCCCAACCTTTTGCTTTTTTCGTCTTGTAAGACATAAGAAAATCTCCGCAGGGTCACTGAGGTCAGTCGCCGACCATCCGCGGGTTTCGCCTGATTTGTCTATATCTCGGCTTCTGTGGGGATTGAGATGAAATTAATATCCTTCCTATGGTTAAAAAACTTTATATATAAGAAATGAAATGAGTCAACCGTCACTTCCTAGTTCGTTGGTTCTTACTGTTTATTACAATTATTATCATCTTTGAATTAGCTTCACAAGCTAAACCAGCAATAGTCGTATAAAAGTGAAACGAATACGAACTTTGATAAACTTGATACGAAAAAGTGTACTGAATCGTTTCTATCAAGATTCATTTCTTTAAGGAAAGCTTACAAGGTGAAAATTTTTGTGATAATCAAGTTTAAACTTTGATCAAATCTTAGCATTGTAGCTAACTAGTGCTTTGAACCTTACCTAAGCCTAAAATTTGAGGTGTCGACAAAGATAAATGAAAAAATGATTCTTGATAGAAACTATTCAGTACACTTTTTCGTATTAAATATAAACCGTGCCGTGGGAGATCCATTTTTTGAAATTACTCAAGTTTTCTGGATTTGAGCTTTTTTGGGTACAAAAAAGTGAATCACGTGAAAATGACAATTCTGACGTTAGGACACTCATTTCTCTCTCTTCCTACCGTGATGGATGTGCACATTAGAAATGAAAATGCACCACGCAAAGTGGGCGGGGCAAAGTGGGCGGTCCCTTTGTTCTATGAACTAAACTATGATCCAAAAATGAAAACCAACCCTGGCGCGAATCTTTCCCGCACTCGACTCAAAATCTTCCAATTCTCTCGCAATTTTCTCTAGTGCTGGATCAATGTCAGGACGGATTCGTAGTTCCTTGGTCTTCTCAAAGTGTGGACCGTCGAGCGTGTTGTTCACCAGGTCGGTGAAACCTTTCAGAAATGTTACAGCGTATTGGATCGGTTCCTGGAACAAAATCGGTATCAAACAATTTTTTTTTCATCGCTAGTACGCCGTATTGAAATAATGTTCTCAGTGGTCGAAATACGATCAAAGTCAGGGGATTTTACATCCGTTTTTAGAAATATTGTTAAAACAACCGAGAAAAACTGTAAACTACCTTTTTTTCTCATAAAAACGAACTCGATGGGAAACATACTATCGTTTTCAGTAATTTTCATGACAAACCTGCCACGTGGCTTCGAAGATTATCGACAACGATCGTATTTCGACCACTCACGGTGTAACACTTTTGGCCATTCCAAAAGTGGGCGTAACGGGGGCGGGAGAACCAAGGATGGTCGGTCAAAAATTGCTTGATTGCAAAACATTCAAATCGAGACCTCGACTACATTTTGGATATCAATACTGGTTAGTCTCCTCGAAATATCTTACAATAACTTTCAAAACAATTTTCTTGTTCAATAAGGACAAAAAATGAGCAGAATACATGGAGTAAATAGGTAAAAAAAAAGAAACAAACAGCTGCAAAGCGGTCATCCGGAGCGAAAAATTGAATCTATTGATTGGGGTCGACTGATTCGCGCCTTTTTTGAAACTCTACCCCTACTCGATTTTTTTGATCTTGTTACACCGTGCGACTGAGTCACGGAGTGTCAAGATCAAAAAATCGAATGGGGTGGCGTTTCAAAAAAGGCGCGAATAAGTCGATCCCAATCAATAGATTTAAATTTTCGCTCCGGATGACCGCTTTGCAGCCGTTTTTCGGTTTTTTTAAACCCATTTATTCCATCTATTCTGGTCAATTTTAGTATTTAATGAACAAGAAAATTGTTGTTAAAGTTGTTGTAAGATATTTTGAGGAGACTAACCAGTATTGATATCGAAAATGTAGTTGAGGTCTCGATTTGAAAATTTTGCAACTAAGCGATTTTTGACCGACCATCCTTGGTTGTCCCACCCCCGTTACGCCCACTTTTGGAATGACCGAATGTGTTACACTGTGCCACTGAGTTATTTGTTTTCAGAAAGAGCAAAATCTATGAGAAAGAGGAGGTTGAGGACGTGTATGCTTGTTTTGAAAACTAACCAACAAAACTTCTCTAATTGCAGAAATCTCTGGATTATTATCCTTCAGAGTGATGAAAACGTCTTCGAGCTTGTCTAGAAGGCCAGCCAGCTGATACAGTCGGTAAACGTCCTGAAGTGTCAAATTTCTATGTGATGTTGACTTGTCAAAAGTCATTCAAAACATAATTTCCAAAGTTGGAAGTCACAGTTTTGGTAGGTAATTTGGTAGGTTTTGGTTATGTTATGAAAGAGTTCGACAAAAATTACAAACACGCCTGACCTCGCTACGTTCGGAGCACTTTTTCCTCACAAAATCACATTTTCAAACTATAAAATTGAGAACAGAAGAAGTTTTGAAAAGCAAGACTTTCGCTAATTCTCTTTTTCCAATTAGACCAACCAAAAAGGGACCACGCAAAAATCGGCCTCTAATAAAAAGAGGCGGAGAATTTGTCCTTCATTAATATGATGATAAAGACACCTGGAGAGTCGCTTTACCGCTCAGTAGTCGTCTCATTATTTGCGAACAGTCTGGCAACCTTGCCAACAGATTAGTGTGAAGAGCAAGTCGAGCTTCAGACGAGTTCACCAAGGCTTCGACGACGTCCTGACGCTCAGCGAGTTGCTTTTGGTCGCAGAGTGGTCGTGATATCCATTCACCTTCAAAATCAACATCTCTCTGATTACTGCTTAGAGGTTTACTCTAGCGCTCTCTAAAACAGCGCTGTCTTGCCTCTCCCTTACGCGTCGGCGTCTGACTATCTCAACTACTCCATTGCACACACGCTATGATGCACATATCTATCAAAAAGTCTGACCGATTTCAAACGCCCGCCAGTCGCATTTTTGTAAAATGAGTACGGTAGGGTTGGGACTCTCACAACGAACAGTTAGATCTCTGTGGATTTAAATTATTATTCTTACTTTCAGTCCATTGAAATTAAAAGCGCATTACTTGAATCGTTCTTGTATTTCGAGGCGGAACTGCTACGGTACTAAGAAACTGATTTACGGAGGTCAGACTTTTTGACAGATAGAGGAAGCTATGTTAAATGATCTGGCAGAAAACACCCAGGGAAGATGCCGGGCGCCTCGCAAACACAATACACTTTCTAAGATGAGACAGTCTCTGCGTCTCTCCGTCTGGACACTATCTCCCCACGGCGCATAATTATCAAATTTCCATTATTTTCCCCAAAATCTCCTGTTGGAGTTATATTCACTCGTTTTCAAGACTTTAAAAAAGTAAAACTATACAAAAACAAGACACAACTCAGAACAGGAAAAAATGTTGGAAATCTTTTCCTCCGATTTTTGAAATTTAGCAAATCTACCTTGGGATGAATGATTATTCCGAATAATGAAATCAACTCTTTGTACTTCAATGACTAATCCAATATAACGTACATCAATGTAGTTTTTAAAACTCACGCAAAAGTTTCTGTCCGGCGATGGTTTTGCATCTGTTGAGTACTGTGAACAGCGTACATGACGAAGAACTGTCAGGTTCGACTTCAAAAATGACATTTTATGATTTCCTTGTACAAGGACCCTACCTCCACACGAATAGTTCAGCTTGAACAGTTCCAAAGCTTGGACCGCTGACGCATCGATTCTCACATAGCCCAGCGACCCATGGTCCAGAACCGAAAACTTCTTCTGAAGCTCTGGATCTTGGTCAACCCGTAGGTAGGAGCACAACGCCATGAGACATTTTTTTGTTTCTTCACCAAAAGATTCCAGATGAGCTGGAATAATATTTTATATACTTCGGATGAACTAGGCATGGGCATATTGGCAATCGATTGGCAATGCCTCCTTTCCATTGCCAATCGCATTGGCAATGCAATTTGTTATAACACCACGATGAACTGTCAAGAAGGCCTAAAAATCATAATCCGAGTCAATTGCATTGGCAACCGACTGGCAATGCTGATGGCAATGGGAAAGAGGCATTGCCAATCGACTGCCAATCGACTGCCAATGATTGGCATGCCATGCCTACCCGGGACCTCTCGCACCCAAAGCGAGAATCATACCACTAGACCATTCGGCCGACAATTGACGTGAAACTGATGAAATTTCACTTCAGATGAACAGGAGATATCCGAAAAGTGAAAAAACGATGGGTCGAACCGGAGATTGAACCCGGGACCTCTCGCACCCAAAGCGAGAATCATACCACTAGACCATTCGGCCGAAAATTGTCGTAAAACCGGCCAAATTTCGCTTCAGATGAACAGAAGATATCCGAAAAGTGAAAAAACGATGGGCCGAAACGGGGATTGAACCCGGGACCTCTCGCACCCAAAGCGAGAATCATACCACTAGACCATTCGGCCGACAATTGACGTAAAACCGGCCAAATTTCGCTTCAGATGAACAGAAGATATTCGAAAAGTGGAAAAACGATGGGCCGAACCGGGGATTGAACCCGGGACCTCTCGCACCCAAAGCGAGAATCATACCACTAGACCATTCGGCCGACAATTGACGTAAAACCGGCCAAATTTCGCTTCAGATGAACAGGAGATATCCGAAAAGTGGAAAAACGATGGGCCGAACCGGGGATTGAACCCGGGACCTCTCGCACCCAAAGCGAGAATCATACCACTAGACCATTCGGCCGACGATTGACGTAAAACTGGTCAAATTTCGCTTCAGATGAACAGAAGACATCCGAAAAGTGGAAAAAACGATGGGCCGAACCGGGGATTGAACCCGGGACCTCTCGCACCCAAAGCGAGAATCATACCACTAGACCATTCGGCCGACAATTGACGTAAAACCGGCCAAATTTCGCTTCAGATGAACAGGAGATATCCGAAAAGTGGAAAAACGATGGGCCGAACCGGGGATTGAACCCGGGACCTCTCGCACCCAAAGCGAGAATCATACCACTAGACCATTCGGCCGACGATTGACGTAAAACTGGTCAAATTTCGCTTCAGATGAACAGAAGACATCCGAAAAGTGGAAAAAACGATGGGCCGAACCGGGGATTGAACCCGGGACCTCTCGCACCCAAAGCGAGAATCATACCACTAGACCATTCGGCCGACAATTGACGTAAAACCGGTCAAATTTCGCTTCAGATGAACAGAAGATATCCGAAAAGTGGAAAAACGATGGGCCGAACCGGGGATTGAACCCGGGACCTCTCGCACCCAAAGCGAGAATCATACCACTAGACCATTCGGCCGACAATTGACGTAAAACCGGTCAAATTTCGCTTCAGAAGAACAGAAGATATCCGAAAAGTGGAAAAACGATGGGCCGAACCGGGGATTGAACCCGGGACCTCTCGCACCCAAAGCGAGAATCATACCACTAGACCATTCGGCCGACAATTGACGTAAAACCGGCCAAATTTCGCTTCAGATGAACAGAAGATATTCGAAAAGTGGAAAAACGATGGGCCGAACCGGGGATTGAACCCGGGACCTCTCGCACCCAAAGCGAGAATCATACCACTAGACCATTCGGCCGACAATTGACGTAAAACCGGCCAAATTTCGCTTCAGATGAACAGGAGATATCCGAAAAGTGGAAAAACGATGGGCCGAACCGGGGATTGAACCCGGGACCTCTCGCACCCAAAGCGAGAATCATACCACTAGACCATTCGGCCGACAATTGACGTAAAACCGGCCAAATTTCGCTTCAGATGAACAGGAGATATCCGAAAAGTGGAAAAACGATGGGCCGAACCGGGGATTGAACCCGGGACCTCTCGCACCCAAAGCGAGAATCATACCACTAGACCATTCGGCCGACAATTGACGTAAAACCGGTCAAATTTCGCTTCAGATGAACAGAAGATATCCGAAAAGTGGAAAAACGATGGGCCGAACCGGGGATTGAACCCGGGACCTCTCGCACCCAAAGCGAGAATCATACCACTAGACCATTCGGCCGACAATTGACGTAAAACCGGCCAAATTTCGCTTCAGATGAACAGAAGATATTCGAAAAGTGGAAAAACGATGGGCCGAACCGGGGATTGAACCCGGGACCTCTCGCACCCAAAGCGAGAATCATACCACTAGACCATTCGGCCGACAATTGACGTAAAACCGGTCAAATTTCGCTTCAGATGAACAGAAGATATCCGAAAAGTGGAAAAACGATGGGCCGAACCGGGGATTGAACCCGGGACCTCTCGCACCCAAAGCGAGAATCATACCACTAGACCATTCGGCCGACAACTGACGTAAAACCGGCCAAATTTCGCTTCAGATGAACAGAAGATATCCGAAAAGGAAAAAACGATGGGCCGAACCGGGGATTGAACCCGGGACCTCTCGCACCCAAAGCGAGAATCATACCACTAGACCATTCGGCCGACAATTGACGTAAAACCGGTCAAATTTCGCTTCAGATGAACAGAAGATATCCGAAAAGTGGAAAAACGATGGGCCGAACCGGGGATTGAACCCGGGACCTCTCGCACCCAAAGCGAGAATCATACCACTAGACCATTCGGCCGACAATTGACGTAAAACCGGCCAAATTTCGCTTCAGATGAACAGAAGATATTCGAAAAGTGGAAAAACGATGGGCCGAACCGGGGATTGAACCCGGGACCTCTCGCACCCAAAGCGAGAATCATACCACTAGACCATTCGGCCGACAATTGACGTAAAACCGGTCAAATTTCGCTTCAGATGAACAGAAGATATCCGAAAAGTGGAAAAACGATGGGCCGAACCGGGGATTGAACCCGGGACCTCTCGCACCCAAAGCGAGAATCATACCACTAGACCATTCGGCCGACAACTGACGTAAAACCGGCCAAATTTCGCTTCAGATGAACAGAAGATATCCGAAAAGGAAAAAACGATGGGCCGAACCGGGGATTGAACCCGGGACCTCTCGCACCCAAAGCGAGAATCATACCACTAGACCATTCGGCCGACGATTGACGTAAAACTGGTCAAATTTCGCTTCAGATGAACAGAAGACATCCGAAAAGTGGAAAAAACGATGGGCCGAACCGGGGATTGAACTCAGACATGACGAGTAGCATCAGATCTAGCGAAAGTAGCATCAGATCAGGAGTTTTTCGAATTAAGAAGGGGCACGATCTGACGCCACTTTTGCTCGATCTGACGCCACTTTTGCTTGATCTGATGCACATTTCGGCCACATGAAATTCAGCATTCCTTCACTAATTGTGACTTTTTTCTATTCAGAAAAGCACGTGATAGTATAAGAAATTTATTTTTCTCACAGAAATACAAAAAAAATTAAATATTGGTGCTCGTGTAGCCATCTCGGGTGATCCTGCATGAGATGGCTCGTGTGGTCGAGTCGTTTTGAAGTCGATGACAGTGGTAGTGGTGCTATTGTTGAACCTGTAAGATAACTTTGAGTCCTTATTTAATGTGACTTTTATTAATTTTCAGCTGTGATCTGGCAAGTGAGAGACATACTTGGTTAATCGAATACTGACAAACAAGGACTGCGCTTAGGTTCAAGAACAATTCGAGCGTTCTAAAAATAGAATAACGAAATTCATCTAAAATTCTGCAAAACGAAAAAATTTTCTTGAATTGAATTGAGATATTAAATGCTCACATTTTCCGCCACAATACATGACACAGGAACGCGTCCAAGTTACTGCTCATGGACGGTAGTGTTGGTCTCCAGCGGTTAGTCCATCTGCAAATTTTTTGTGAGACATTGTCAATTCAGAACTGCATTCAGTATACAGAAATTCATGCGAGATTTTTCCACTATGCCTGGGTAACCGAAAATTTCTTATTTGACTGATGAAATTGGCGATGAATATAGAAAAAATACCTTTCGTGACTTCAAAGTGAGTCCGATCTATGAGCAGTGAAGCTTGTCAGTGTGATAGGCGTCAATCTTGATGGTTTAACTGCAAATTTGTTGGTGAAGTTCAACCAATTCAGAACCATTAGGGCATTTAGAAATTTACTGCGGCTTTTCCACTCATGCTGGGTAGCGGAAGTAAACATTTCATAATTTCAGAAAGCCGCGCAGCACTATTGTGATGTGTGTACTTTGAAAGATAAAGTTAAAATATTTTTCATTGAAAACTGAAATCATGAAAACTTCTGATTGAACAATATAACGGAAATAGCTCTGTGAAATTCACTTTTCTAACTAACCGCAATCAGTGATTATGAAAAGTTTCTAATTCCGCAAAAGTACAGACCGAAATTGTTTATTTCATTTTAAATTCAGAAATGATTCAATATATGAAATCTTACCTTATACGAATAGAGAGCCTTTGTCCCAAACTTCATCGGCGGGTGCTGTCGGTCCAAGCCCCACATATATCCTGCACTTGCTCATTTGGACAATCATCATCACGGTTTTCGGCTATAAGTGGCCTGAATGATTAGTAAACTATCAAAAATGGTCTGAACAATTTTGGTGGATACTAAACAGAGTTGGCTAGCAAAATGAACTAATGAACGGAAAACTCGAAGTAGAACACATGAAAATTTGCGTGGCCTAAACTTTGAGCACTCATTTTGTTTGCAAACAGACGAAAAACAATGGAAAAATTGGTTTCATTTGATTTTTCACATGAAACTTATCCTACAAGAACTTCTGAATACGAATACTAGAGTTTAACAACAACGCTTCAAAGGAAATCGAGAATAGAAAAATTCGAAAAAGAAAAATACAACAATGACTGAACCATGCACCCCTTGCAGAAAGTTTGCGCACACTCCTCACGTGTGTTTTTTTATTTTTTATTTTTTTTTTGATTTCACTGATGCTTCGTGTTATGATGCGATTATCAGTGATTCTTTTCTACAGAAAACTTTAAAATGATTTTTGGTACAAGTTGAATCAATTCAACCGTTTTGTAGTTACTTACATGACCATAAAGTATGCAACTGTCGAGAAATTATTCTAAAACATTTGAAAAATTTCCCTGACAATCAGGAATTTTGTACTATTTACTCCAATCAAATGAATTAGTACTCAATAGGACTTGATTCCACTGCACTCATATAAACACCCGATGTCATGAAGACAAAGCGAAAATTTAAAGAGTCCTTTAAAATTCGAAAATTCTCGTCATGCTGGTTAGACGGAATTTAACCTGCGAAAACATGACCAAAATTCATCAAAATAATTGGTGACATATTTTCAGAAATACTTCACTGCATTATTACGTTACTTTTCCTCAGTAGAGTAAATCTAAAAAGACTTCATCTCGAGACGATCGTACCGACAGAATCAATCGAGATTTGGTTAAATTTTCTCTAGATTCAGTTACCTTTCACTTTTCTGAGAATTACTTTTTAACACCAGTGTTGGTATACACCAAGAGAGTTTAAGTCCAGGTAATAGAGAAGCCGTCAGATCTGATCAGATCTGACGCTACTTTGGTCAGATCTGACGCCCATTTTTATTTTCTCGTTATGCCGTTTTAAAATGAAGTGGTAACCACTTGCAATATGTTGAAAGCCACTGATAGATATGAACGATGAAAAAAAGTTGGTTTCAGCAGATATTTTCAACAAAAACACCATCACTTTTTTATTATTCGAGAAGTGGCATCAGATCTGATCAGATCTGATACACACCTACATTCATTTTCATGTAAAATTTATTTTTTATCAATGTAGTTGTCGGAATTTTTGTGTGAAATTTGGACGGACATCTAACAAGGGGGTTTCCATTGTAGGAATATGCTTTTCAAACTGATTGGTTACCACTCGCTAGATCTGATGCTACTTTCGCTAGATCTGACGCTACTCGTCATGTCTGAGAACCCGGGACCTCTCGCACCCAAAGCGAGAATCATACCACTAGACCATTCGGCCGACAATTGACGTAAAACCGGTCAAATTTCGCTTCAGATGAACAGAAGATATCCGAAAAGTGGAAAAACGATGGGCCGAACCGGGGATTGAACCCGGGACCTCTCGCACCCAAAGCGAGAATCATACCACTAGACCATTCGGCCGACAATTGACGTAAAACCGGCCAAATTTCGCTTCAGATGAACAAAAGATATTCGAAAAGTGGAAAAACGATGGGCCGAACCGGGGATTGAACCCGGGACCTCTCGCACCCAAAGCGAGAATCATACCACTAGACCATTCGGCCGACAACTGACGTAAAACCGGCCAAATTTCGCTTCAGATGAACAGAAGATATCCGAAAAGGAAAAAACGATGGGCCGAACCGGGGATTGAACCCGGGACCTCTCGCACCCAAAGCGAGAATCCTCAGAGAAGGCAAATCAGATTGGATCCAAGAATCGCAGATTAGATCCAGAAATCGCAGATTAGATCCAGAGTTGTACCCTCGTATCGGGATGAAAAGTATCACAAAATATTCGTCTTGACATGTATAATCACCCAGTATATCGGATATTCCGAGAAAATGGTTCTTTGAGAAGTTATTAACGTTTTTATGGTTTAGCAGATTAGATCCAGAAAACGCAGATTAGATCCAGACTGCGCAAATTAGATCCAGCGCTCGATCTAATCTGCTTTTTTAAAACTGTGGGAAACTCATTTTGTATCTATCAATTCTGACTTTTCGCTGTAAATTTGAAGTTTCTAGTGGTTTTGAATCAGTTATGGTGAAATCTGGAGCAAGAGGAAGCGTTTTCATAAAACGCAGATTAGATCCAAAAAACGCAGGTTGGATCCAGAAAACGCCGATTGGATCCACAAAACGCAGGTTGGATCCAGAAAACGCCGATTGGATCCAGAAAACGCAGTTTGACTCCGAAGTGGTACACTTCGATCAGAGAGAAGAATATTTTCATCTCTTCACTTCGACACTATGGTATGCATATAGGCACACCATGTATGAGGATTCTTCATATTGACCATCGGAACACCTTGTTCAGAGGATGCAAAATTTTTTACATGTAAGACTATAGTTGAGAAGATGTTCAATATCTCTTTTTCGCCTTCAGCGTTATATGATTACAAGATGTTTTTATAAATCGTTCCCCGCTTATAGAAATTGGATCGCGATATTTCATCAACATACCCTTCGAAAGCTTAAAACATAGCGTCACGAATTCTAAAAGAGTCATGAACTGTCAATTAGGGCCTCAGCGACAATTTTCCACAGTTTTGGAAAACTTGTGTACTCGTTCTTTCAATTTCATGTCGTTTCTCATCATTACAGCCACGCAAGAATTTATTACTCACCTCTATTCATTTAAAAATGATATTTCCAGAACTACAGCATACAACAGTTATTTAAAAGCTGTAAAAGTTCTACAAATTGTGGTTTTTCTTTCTTTTTGAATACTGCGTATGTTTAAATCGTGAGTTTTCGAATATCACATCAAAACGTGATTTCATCAAGAAAATAAAAAATAAAAATGATAAAATTTTGAACTGGCGCGCTAAAACTGCAAATGGTGCATACATTTCCCAAACTTGTTTTCATTTTATTTTTTCATCTTCCATTCTTCTATTTCCACGTTAGTATGTTTTAAAACGGAGAACTTTCTTTCAAAAATTAGAATAATATCATATTCGAATTTTGGTGTAACTCCATCAGTTTTTTATCACTCTGACCAGACAAAAATCTCAAGTTTTCACAAAATTTTAGGCCTTGGTTTGTTTTATGAGGTAGACAAGAGTAGAAAAAATTCTTTGTTCCTTTTTGAGACTACTGACTATTTTTCCGAAAAAATTCCCCGTGGTTTTCGAAAGTTTCTCCTATTTTGATGTCCTCCATCCACCAATTTCCTTGTTCTGATAGTTATTTCGTTTTTAGGATCTGATAAAATGAACGTGACGGGTTATGGACTACATCTCATCATCAGGACCGCAACTGATCGGTGAGTTTCTTTGCACTTACATTCTAGAAAATACCTTTATTGTTCTTTTCAAAGAGTTTCCATAAAGAAAATAGCTGATATATAAGAACAATCCGGTGTTTTCCAGTAAGGAAAGTAGTTGTTCTTACACGCTCTCATCGAAATTAATATCAACATTCAGACGGTTCCTAGCTTAGAAGACGGAACACTACAACTCCCCGAACAAGATCAGTTCCTAAAGAGGATTCAGAAAAGCAGACTGAACAGGTAATTTTTGGCAATCAATTTCTACGTAGTTCCGAACTTTAAAATAATAACTGTATTAGAGTGTCATCAAAATTTTCGGCAGTAATCAGAGTACATTGGTTGGGATATGTGTTACGCATAGGGATATGCTTGATGAGAGTGTTACGTAGATAAAACGGAGAGGGAAAATTTCATCTTTCCACCAGAGTTTGCCATCAGAACAGTAATTTTTGTGAAACGCGCGAAAATTTAATTTAAGGTGTGAGAAAAATGGCTCAAGGTGACATTTTGTTACATTATGTTGGCAATGTTCTTGAAGTGATGGCAAGAAGTTACTTAATTTCTCAATTGTGTTGATTTTCAAATTTCAGACAATGCACAGAAGCTCCCACCACATCGGACGGCGTCAACCCTGGGCAACGCTCAGTGCCAAAACAGGACAACAGCGTCAGCCCAGAACAGCGGACCCGCAGCGTCATCCCAGAACAGCGGACCCGTAAAAAATTTAAAATTCTAATCATTTTTTATTGTATTCATGAATAAATTTGTTAAACATACTGTTTTTAATGGATAAAATTTCGAACCGGAAAACCAGGGCCGGATTCGTAAAAGTATGATTTGATCCGAGAATTGCAGATTCAAACCAGAAATCGCAGATTTGATCCAGAAATCGCAGACTGGATCCAAAAAACGCAGATTAGATCCAGAAAAATCCAGTTTAGGATGGTCCATTCCAATCTGCGATTTCTGGATCCAATCTGATTTGCTTTCTCTGAGTCATACCACTAGACCATTCGGCCGACGATTGACGTAAAACCGGTCAAATTTCGCTTCAGATGAACAGAAGATATCCGAAAAGTGGAAAAACGATGGGCCGAACCGGGGATTGAACCCGGTAGGCATGGGAAAATCGCCGGCGATTGGCTGGCGATGGCTATCAAGCGTAGCCAGTCACAGCCAAAATTTTGGATATGAGTGGCTACGCTTGATAGCCGTCGCCACACCATAGCCAAAAGCATCGCCGGCTACGAGTGGCGATGAAATGGCGACGGTAATGGTAATTTTCTTGACTGATACAATTTTCATGTTTTTGATTACTATCATTGGTGATATTGTTGTCACCTGGACATAATTTTTAAAATGATACATTGTAGAATCTGATACCCGATTCCGACGACGTCGTCGGTGACATCGTTGACGACGTCATCGAAAAACAACTTTTTTTTGAAAATTGAAAACTTTTTTCTGATTTCAATTTAGAATCTGACATTCGATTCTGACGTCGTCGTAGACGACATCGTTGGTGACATCGTCAACGACATCATCGAAAAAAACAATTTTTTTTAAAAATTGAAAACTTTTTTCTGAATTAGACAACGTCGTCAAAAAAAATTTTTTTCAAAAAAGTCAAATGTTTTCAGGATTCATTATAGAATCTGATACCTGATTCCGACGACGTCGTCGGTGACATCGTCGATGACATCGTCGACAACGTCGTCGAAAAAAAATTTTTTTTACAAAATCGAAAACTTTTTTCTTAATTAATTTTAGAATCTGACATTCGATTCTGACGTCGTCGCCAACGATATCGTTGGTGACATCGTCGACGACGTCGTCGAAAAAAAAAATTTTTTTTTGAAAACTGAAAACTTTTTTCTGATTTCAATTTAGAATCTGACACTCGATTCTGCCGTCGTCGCCAACGACATCGTTGTTGACATCGTCGACGACGTCGTCGGAAAATTTTTTTTTCAAAATTGAAAACTTTTTTCTTAATTAATTTTAGAATCTGACATTCGATTCTGACGTCGTCGCCAACGACATCGTTGGTTACATCGTCGACGACGTCGTCGAAAAAAAAATTTTTTTTTAAACTGAAAACTTTTTTCTGATTTCAATTTAGAATCTGACATTCGATTCTGACGTCGTCGTCGACAACATCAGAAGTGACATCGTCGACGACGTCGTCGAAAAAAAATTTTTTTTTGAAAATTTTAATTTTTTTCTGAATTAGACAACGTCGTCAAAAAACTTTTTTTTCAAAAAAGTCAAATGTTGTCAAGATTCATTTAAGAATCTGATACCCGATTCCGACGACGTTGTCGACAACGTCGTCGGAAAAATTTTTTTCAAAAGAGTTCAATGTTTTTTAGGATTCATTATAGATGACACCGACGACGTCGTCAAAATCGGGTGTCAGATTCTATAATAAATCCTGACAAAATTTGACTTTTTTGAAAAAAAATTTTTTTCGACGACGTTGTCGACGATGTCACCTCTGATGTCGTTGGTGACGACGTCAGAATCGAATGTCAGATTCTAAAATTAATTCAGAAAAAAGTTTTCAATTTTCGAAAAAAATAAATTTTTCCGACGACGTCGTCGACGATGTCAACAACGATGTCGTTGGCGACGACGTCAGAATCGAGTGTCAGATTCTAAATTGAAATCAGAAAAAAGTTTTCAGTTAAAAAAAAAAAAATTTTTTTCGACGACGTTGTCGACGATGTCATCGACGATGTCACCGACGACGTCGTCGGAATCAGGTATCAGATTCTATAATGAATCCTGAAAACATTTGACTTTTTTGAAAAAAAAATTTTTTTTGACGACGACGATGTCATCGACGATGTCACCGACGACGTCGTCGGAATCAGGTATCAGATTCTATAATGAATCCTGAAAACATTTGACTTTTTTGAAAAAAAAATTTTTTTCGACGACGTTGTCGACGATGTCATCGACGATGTCACCGACGACGTCGTCGGAATCAGGTATCAGATTCTATAATGAATCCTGAAAACATTTGACTTTTTTGAAAAAAAATTTTTTTTGACGACGTCGTTTAATTCAGAAAAAAGTTTTCAATTTTCAAAAAAAAATTGTTTTTTTCGATGATGTCGTTGACGATGTCACCAACGATGTCGTATACGACGACGTCAGAATCGAATGTCAGATTCTAAATTGAAATCAGAAAAAAGTTTTCAATTTTCAAAAACAATTTTTTTTTCGACGACGTTGTCGACGATGTCATCGACGATGTCACCGACGACGTCGTCGGAATCAGGTATCAGATTCTATAATGAATCCTGAAAACATTTGACTTTTTTGAAAAAAAATTTTTTTTGACGACGACGTTGTCGACGATGTCATCGACGATGTCACCGACGACGTCGTCGGAATCAGGTATCAGATTCTATAATGAATCCTGAAAACATTTGACTTTTCTGAAAAAAAAATTTTTTTCGACGACGTTGTCGACGATGTCATCGACGATGTCACCGACGACGTCGTCGGAATCAGGTATCAGATTCTATAATGAATCCTGAAAACATTTGACTTTTTTGAAAAAAAATTTTTTTTGACGACGTCGTTTAATTCAGAAAAAAGTTTTCAATTTTCAAAAAAAAATTGTTTTTTTCGATGATGTCGTTGACGATGTCACCAACGATGTCGTATACGACGACGTCAGAATCGAATGTCAGATTCTAAATTGAAATCAGAAAAAAGTTTTCAATTTTCAAAAAAAAAGTTGTTTTTCGATGACGTCGTCAACGATGTCACCGACGACGTCGTCGGAATCGGGTATCAGATTCTACAATGTATCATTTTAAAAATTATGTCCAGGTGACAACAATATCACCAATGATAGTAATCAAAAACATGAAAATTGTATCAGTCAAGAAAATTACCATTACCGTCGCCATTTCATCGCCACTCGTAGCCGGCGATGCTTTTGGCTATGGTGTGGCGACGGCTATCGAGCGTAGCCACTCATAGCCAAAATTTTGGCTGTGCTGGCTTCATAGCCATCGCCACTCCATCGCCGGCGTGGCGAAATTCCCATGTCTAGAACCCGGGACCTCTCGCACCCAAAGCGAGAATCATACCACTAGACCATTCGGCCGACGATTGACGATAAAACTTGAATACGCGCGTGGATATGATACAAATCTCACCATGTTCGTCTGGCCTCACAACACTCTTCACTTCCTCCCATTCTGACAGGTCTGCACTTTGTACGCGAGTGACGTCCAGTTTTTGGAACGCTGACGTCAACTTTTTCTCCCGTTCCGAATTCGTCGGCTCAGAGACGAGAATGAACTCTGTTGGACCCAAGCCAATTATGTTTTGCTGGAAGCCGGTACTTTTTGAACTTGAAATGAAAACAATAATAATACCAAAGAAAGCAATCTTCAAAAACGTTAAAATAGAAAAAAACGCGGAATTTCACACTGCACACTGCGAAGTAGAAAAGTGTCAGATCAAGCAGCGAGGGGAGGCGACCAATAAGCAACGAGCACAAACTCCGCCCCTTCGTAAATCCTGCACTGATGTAGATCAAATTACAGTTACTGTAGTTTAAAAACTTTTTTCTCAGACGTTTTCTCAAAATTCATGATGAAAAGCCAGTTACGAAGGAAAGTTACATGATTTGCAGTTTTTCAACGCAAAACGAAACATATTTGCTTGTTAAGATGAGAAAAATAGGACAAAAAATGAAAAAAAAATTGATGTGCGAACGCTTTGCAACCGCATTGCAATACCCTCCGCGGAGCGCACTTACTTCATTATTGCATTTTCGAATTACTTTTCTAATGTTTAAACCTGTTTTATTTTTTTCTTGACTCTTTAAACCTTGCCGATCGTTCCCAAGATCAGTTTCATCTACTGGGATGAAGAAAGGCAGGAAAATTTGAAATTTTTTAACTACAGTAACTGAAATTTGATCTACTACATATATCGATTACCTGCTCATTGCTTACCTCTAGAAAAAAAATTAATATAGAGTTAATTGAGTGGCACCGAAAAATTAACTCTGAATGTACTCCGGAAATAACTCTGAATGTACTCCGGAAATAACTCTGAATGTGCTCCGGAATTAACTCTGAATGTACTCCGGAATTAACTCTGAATGTACTCCGGAATTAACTCTGAATGTACTCCGGAAATAACTCTGAATATGCTCCGGAATTAACTCTGAATGTACTCCGGAATTAACTCTGAATGTACTCCGGAATTAACTCTGAATATACTCCGGAAATAACTCTGAATGTGCTCCGGAATTAACTCTGAATGTACTCCGGAATCAACTTCATATAAAGATGAACGATAACAGAGGTCATAAAAAGAGAAAAGCAACTAAAACTGATTCTAGTAACTTTTGAAAATCATCTCCGGGTCTCTACTATTTCGGTATCCTACTTTCAGGTGTTCGCAAAAAAGTTAATTCCGGAGTACATTCAGAGTTAATTCCGGAGTACATTCAGAGTTAATTTTTTTGGTGCCTCAATTAACTCTATATTAATTTTTTTCTACACTTCTCAAGTGCGTTCACCGCAGTGTGAATGAGTCGTCAGGAACGTTAAGTTAAAAAAAAAAGAGGTGATAAACTATAAAATAGTTCGATTCGTAAACTATTTCCGAACATTCTGATCGGAACTCAAAAATAACCTCAACTTGCGAGAATAGTGCTGTATCGTTGAAGTCGCAAACGAGAATCCGGAAGTTTGCCGAGTCCCATGAAGCCAGCGTGACCAGATTCTGAAGTATAGTTCATTTTTTTTGAGTCCACAACGTGTTTCTCACGTCGTCCTGTTTTCTGTGTAGATAAACTGCAAACACTGGCGCTCTGCCAATGTCGCCGACAACGTCTTCAAAGTCTCCAGCGTTCCCGGGAGTTCCCTTCGCAGCCAACTCCCACTCCCCGCCACGGGGAGTATACAACTCCACGCGGTATCGGAGGAGCAGGATGGCTTCACGGACCACTTTCGCGTATTGACCACGGTTCATCGTTGTGTATTTCATTCTTTGTGAACTGGGAACTGTGAGATGTGTATATTTTAATTGGAAATTAAATGTAATTGCCATCAGGACATACTGAATCATGAATTCTGACTGGCAGGCTGATGAAAATCAACCAAAAATTGTCGATTTGTTTTAGAACAGATTTTTTGTTCATATTTTCTCCCAGATGCGCATAAGTGTTCTCAGAGAAGGCAACTCAGATTGGATCCAACCACATCTAGTTTGGAAAAAACTGGAATCCAATCTGATTTTTTCTGGATCCAATCAGAGTTGACTTTTCTGATTACTTTCAAATATTCCAGGTGTACTCGAAATGGTTAAAAAATTAAACGGAATGGAACAATATTGAACTTTCAAGAAAAAATTTAGGTAGTAAGTCTTGACCACTAGGCGACCGAACACACATTCTTCAAAATCAACGCAATATTCATGTACAAAGATCGCTATTTTCCCTAATTTACATTTTAAACTGGTATCGACCGGAATTCACAAGTTCAGTGTGCCCTTGTGTCAATCCGTGTTTAGGAATTTGAATATTCATTCAACTTATGAAAACACTTATGCGCATCTGGGAGAAAATATGAACAAAAAACTGTGCAAAAACAAATCGACGATTTTTGATTGATTTTTCATTAGCCTGTCACTTTGTTTCCGAATAACTTTTTCACAAGATGGTGTTTGAAGGCGGTCTTGAACAACTAAACTTTAGAAAAGGAATCATTTTAATGAAAATTTCTAATGAAACTAATTTCGGAAACTGGTTCGCGAAAATCAGAGAAAACTACATCAAATCACTTATTCAAATTTTCATGATTTATAAAAATCACCATTCATCGTGAATTCCTTAACACAGACACCGCTTTTGAAAATGTTAGTTGATACGAACACAGCATCGTCTCCATATACAGAAAAAAGCTCCTGGAATCTTACATTGAAGTCTAATAAAGAAGCGGAAGGTTACCCCTCTTTGAAATATGGCGATCGTCGTCGAATTCTTTTTGGCCAAAAGATTCAGTAGTGCTTTGTCACTTACTTCATCTTTGCCAGTACTCATTATAAGTCTAAAAATGTAATTAAAGATGAGTTGTGTTCAAATACTATTCGAATAACACAGGAGAAGCAAGTTTCTAGACGTCTGAAAACTGTTTCGAATAGCAAAGGGGTTGAAGCAACAACTACTGTTGAACATTTTCTAACAAACAGAGAGATAATGTTTTCTCAATTCTTGAAAAAGCTTTTAGGAAGATATAAATCGATTGAAATTGGCAGCTTACAAATAAACTCACAATCATAATCTATTCATCATGTCCAGGAAAATGAAAAGTACATTGTTCGCGAGAAACTAATAGAAAACACGTCAAATAATGACCTCTTAACACTATTTGTAGGACAAACGTCAAGGGAAAATAAAGAAATTTATGTTCGCGGTCATTTCGAAATTTGAAACTTGCAAAGTTCATACGGTTTACGCGCAAAGTTCGCGCACTTCTCCTTTTTATTTTTATTTTCTTTTCTTTTTGAATTCATTGAAAACTCAAGTTAGTAACATTTATTAGGCACATAGGTAAGTGAATAAGGCACATTGATTCACAGGAAAACTGAGCGTTACAAAATATAAACCCGTACAATATTCATCCGAGGGACCCGCTTGGGAAAATGCCGTATTAAATTAAAAATCGGTGGCTTGAATGACTTGGTCGGAGTGAAGGGACAATTGAATGGTCTGTGCAGAGAACGGGCTCTCTGGTGGGGTTCTTCTTTTCTCACGTTCAAGTGCCAGACATCTGTAACAGTCGATGACAACTCGCAGAGACCAAATCTGTAAAAACCACATTATTTATGGCTGCTGTATAATGTAACTCACGTTCAGTACAGCTATGAGAATATAGAGGCCAAAGAATAGTACAAGAGTTCCACAAAGGAAGCTAGAAATAAGGTTAGTCGTTATGAAGGCGTCCGGAAGGCTAGTCTGAAAACAATTTTTCTTCTAATATTTCAAAAAGGTGAAGCTCTAGAACTTTTTCTCGTTTCAAATCGGCAAAATCGATTTTAGTTATTCATTTAAAGTTAATTCAAAACTCAATATAAACCGCAAATTTCATTTTCAAAAACGTACCGGCATTCCTTTCATAACATTCTCGGTTCCGGTGATTATCATCCTAACCTTCAGCGAGGCCCCCGAGAACAGAGCGTATAATGCGAATGATGCCATGACGAGCATAGTGAAGACCATGAGACTCTGAAAAAAGCTGTTTATTGACTGTGTTTAGAGTTTTTGTGTAGGTTCACGTGGCGCTCGGGCTCTTTGCTAGCGCGCTTGCGAGAGAGTACACGAAATAGCGAGACGTCGACGCGTGAGGGACAGGCGAGACAGCGGGCTGTTTTTGGAAAGTGTTAGAGTCTGTACACCTCTAAGCGGTAAGCAAGGAGGTGTGCCATAGGGAATGAGATTTCAAAATGAAAATGGGACAAGTGTAGTGATGAAAAAATAAAAAAATATACGCAAGCTAATCCTTGTTTATCAGTGTGAACTTGCGTATATTTTTTTATTCCTATCACTACACTTGTTTTAACCACTTTTTTTTAAATTTTGCTCTGGTGTATGAAACTCTGTGCTCCATCCTGCCCTGAAAGTGCCTCATCTAATGACAACGCGAACAATGCAGCATCAAAGTGAATCCAACAGTTTGTGGCGCTTCAACACACGAACAACGAAAAAAGGTGAAAGCCTACCTGCATGATAATATGCGGGATGAGCAGTCGTGACATCTGGAATGAGAGTGCTGCGAACAGCAGGACGATGACTATGAGAAGCAGGAAGGCGGCTAAGGAGACGATACTCGCGTTTTCTGATTGGTGCCATTGGCCGTGGACTGCCTGAAAAAGGATTGGAAATGAGAGAGAGAGAGAGAGAGAGAGAGAGAGAGAGAGAGAGAGAGAGAGAGAGAGAGAGAGAAAGAGAGTGAGTGAGTGAGAGAGTGAGAGAGAGAGAGGGAGAAAAAAAAGAGAGAGAGAGAGACTCACTTGATACAGTAAGATGCTAAACTCGAAGAGAGCAATCCCTGCTGTTAGATACTTGACATGCACCAGTCCAGAGCATCGTTCTTCGTTCTCGTCGACAGTTCCCATCTGAAAATTGGCAAGTTGCCAGGAGTAATCGTGAAGTTGACGTTTCCTACCGTAATTTTGTAGCTTTTTCTGATATTCAGTAAAACACATCCCATTTTTTCAAACGTTAAAGCGTGTTGCGCGTTACCATGAAAACCTCTTTTTTAGGTTTGGGTCATCTTTAGGTTTAACCTTAGCCTAAAAAGAGGTTATTATGGCGCCAGACACCTCGGCAAATGCATAAGACAATAAAACCGCTTCGCAACCGCTTTGCCGACCTCCGTTTTCATTTTCGAAAGTGTTTGTACTTTGATAAATGTTTCACTTGATATAATGAGCGTTGCAGACTGTTGCCAACGATAGTTTTAGCTACTTCAAAAATTTTTACGTTACGACTTGTGAATCTGGGGCGAAAAAAAGTAGGAAAAGTAAAATTCGAGAAAAGTTGTATACGTTTGATGAAAAAGGGATGCCTTTTTCTAGCTTTATGGTTCTTGTTATTGCAATTCTTCACGTTTTTAGGTTGAACCTTACTTGCTTCTTCAGATACTTCAGAGATCCATTGTTCGCGTTGTCATGTGACGGCGTCGACCAGAAACTTCCAGGTTGAACGGTCCTTTGCCAACGTTGACCACGGAGTCTTTCTCTCCAGAGTACCAGCACGTCTTCTCTGACCAGACATGGAACGGATGTGAAGAAAATCGTCTCACACTTTGACGATGTCACTCTGGTGAAAAAGACTCTGTTGCGTACGTTGGCAAAGGGCCGCTCAACCTGGAAGTTTCTGATCCACGCCGTCACATGACAACGCGAACAATGGATCTCTGAAGTATCTGAAGAAGTAAGTAAGGTTCAACAAAGCTACTCTGGTGAGAAAGACGAACCTTAAGCTAACTCAAACCTGATTTCACGTTTTCTGTCATCATTCTTGTACGCTAGAAACGAAATATCGTTGATATGAAATTCATTTCGGTGAAGCGGCCAATTGAACTTAAGTTGAGATTTTGTTAATTTTTTTTAGAAATACCATTGTTGAAAAATGCATTATTGACCAAGATTTTGATAGAAAAATCACGAAACTATGGTTTTCAACTTTTAATTTTAATGTAATAATTGATCGTTAAATTAACGGTTTTTTTTCAAATTTAACGAATCCGTCTATCGATAAATCGGATATAACGAAAAATTTCGTCAAATTTCGTAACTAGCTCTGCTATGACCTATGACGTAAATGCGCTGTTGATATCAATCGCCTATGAACTTCATAACATCCGTATTCCGTTTCTAGAGTATGCTACACTAGGCATGGGCATATTGCCAATCATTGGCAGTCGATTGGCAATGCCTCTTTTCCATTGCCAAAAGCGTTGGCAGTCGGTTGGCAATGCAATTGACTTGGATTTTGATTTGTAGGCCTTCTTGACGTTAAAGATGGTGTTATAACAAACTGCATTGCCAATCGACTGCCAATCATTGGCAATATGCCCATGCCTATGCTACTCCAAACAACTCACTCTGGTACTACTCCCGCATGGTGTGAAGACTGCGCCAAGTAAACTGGCGAGCTTGGCGGTTAGTTTCTCATGACTCACCATCCGCCTACAAAGCATAAAGGATGAAAGGGAGGAGAGGGAGAGAGAGGGAGAGAGAGAGTGAAAGAGAGGAAGCAATTGGAACAAATTGGATCGTACGGGATGATTGAAAGTGTCTGTATGTTGTTAGAAATTGCATGAAACGGTGTGCCCAAGGACACGAGCCACTTGGCACCAGCCATTGAAAATCGACAAAGTCCAAGTAAATTCAGGTCAGACTTGGCAATCCGAGTAAAATCGGGAAATCTCTCGTTTTTCCAGGTATGCCAGGTTAATCCTGGTAAATCCATGTCAGAATAGGTTAAATTCTGGCCAGATCTGTTGGGTTCATGCCAGGTTAGAAAAAAACCTGACCGGCCACAATAAAAAATACAGATGAACGCGTCAGAAAGTTCCTCCATTTCTCTTTCTACCGTGGTAGATGTGAACATTAGAAGTGAAAACGCCTCACGAAAAGTGGGCGGATGATTTATCCTTTGTCAAATTGTTCATACAGACTTGCAATCGAGGTCTGAGAGTCTGAAAACAGAGAAGCAGACCTCTGCTAGTGGAAGGAACGTTTGTGAAAGAAGGTAAATTCACGGAACCAGTTCGATAGGTTGCAAATTTATTAGCAAAGTGACAAAAGTGGACACGTTCTGGCAGCTGCCATGGAAAATACTTGAAAAAAAAAACGTAACACGTTCATGATGACACATGAGGTATTGTTTGCGATGGAGAGAGAGAGAGAGAGAGAGAGGAAAAGAGAAAGAGAGAGAAAGAGAGAGAGAGAGAGAGAGAGAGAGAGAGAGAGAGAGAGAGAGAGAGAGAGAGAGAGAGAGAGAGAGAGAGAGAGAGAGAGAGAGGAAAAGAGAAAGAGAGAGAAGAGAGAGAGAGAGAGAGAGAGAGAGAGAGAGAGAGAGAGAGAGAGAGAGAGAGAGAGAGAGAGAGAGAGAGAGAGGAAAAGAGAGAAGAGAGAGAGAAGAGAGAGAGAGAGAGAGAGAGAGAGAGAGAGAGAGAGAGAGAGAGAGAGAGAGAGAGAGAGAGAGAGAGAGAGAGAGAGAGAGAGGAAAAGAGAAAGAGAGAGTAAGAGAGAGAGAGAGAGAGAGAGAGAGAGAGAGAGAGAGAGAGAGAGAGAGAGAGAGAGAGAGAGAGAGAGAGAGAGAGAGAGAGAGAGAGAGAGAGAGAGAAAGAGAAAGAGAGAAAGAGAGAGAGAGAGAGAGAGAGAGAGAGAGAGAGAGAGAGAGAGAGAGAGAGAGAGAGAGGGAGAGAGAAAGAGAGAGAGAGCGAGAGAGAGAGAGGAGAGAGAGAGAGAGAGAGAGAGAGAGAGAGAGAGAGAGAGAGAGAGAGAGAGAGAGAGAGAGAGAGAAAGAGAGAGAGAAAATATGATGATCGAGTTGATCAAAAAAGAAGGGGCAAGTGAAACGAAATGAGAACAGGCGCCTCGATGACGAGCAATTATGTTTCCGCCTATGACCTGTGCGCGCCGAGTGGTTGGTTGCAATAAATGTTTCATCAAGGTGAACTGTGAGGGAAAAACACAGTTTAGCGAGTAACACATGTTAATTGTGAGATGGCTTTTATATTCTCATCAGACTCTTAGAATAAGCTCCATTCGCTATTAAAAATGACAAGTCCAAAAACTCCGACTGACTTGTAGAAAGTTGGCTCCGGCATAAGGACATGTTAATTGTGAGATGACTGTCTTCAATTTTTAACTCAAACCATTTCTATAGTTTATGTTAAGCTTTACAGAACGAAAAATGAAAACATAGTCCAGAAATCCGAGAAAAAATAGCAAAAACTCATGAGAAGTGAAATCCTCACTGACTAAGTCTACGAATTTGGATTCTGGAGTCCATGTTTGGAATATGTGATGTTTTCATGATTCAAAACACTGAGTCAATAAGTTTTCAATATTTTCCGATGTTTTAGTCTCTCAGAAGCTTTGCATTCAAATTAAATCAGGTTAACTTTAAAGTCGACTTCAGACATGTCTAGGGAAAATAGTTATTATATTTTTCTTTTGAAATTTGTCATTAATTTATTGCGTTGAGTGAGTTCAGAAATGTTTAAATGAATATCTGTGAAAATTTGAAAGCAATCGGACAACTTATGGCTGAGATATTACCAAAAAACAAAAAGTGGAAATGTTTATGTTCGCCACTGTATTTACTGCAGTAAGTATCACAACTCATAATCGTCTCGATCAATGTGAACATAAGCTTGAATATTGTAATCAATTTAAAACAAAAAATCAAATAGAAATCGTGAATGGATAGACGACATATTCAGGTGGAAGTCATTTTCATTCCTAATGTCAGTTTAATAATAGAACAAGAAGACCGCCCCTTCTCCTCCGCCCACTTTTCGTGAGGCATTTTCATTTCTAATGTGTACATCTACCATGGTAGAGAGAGAAAGAAATGATGATCCTCACGTCAGAATTATTATTTTTACGTGTCCATTTTTTTCTACAGCAGCTCGAACGACATTTCAAGTTCTTACAATTTTCATTTTTTTTTTCGCAGATAAAAAGGAATCAATTTTTAATCTGACTTTATGGTCAAAGTTTTTACAATTTCTTATACAATTTCTCAAAAAGAGAAGAAAGAAGTTTGAACCAAACGTTTCGGCGTGTGAGCGGTCCGAGCGTAACGAGGACAAGTTGGTTTTTTTCAATTTCCTATTATGAGGTAAAGTCCAGCAGGGGAAGAACAGTTGTGAGAGAGGAAGTGATAGTAGGTCACAAACCATTGTGTGAGTCTCGTTCAGGTGAGGAGCGGCGGGGTGGGATTGAGGCCAATCTTTATTCGACATGGCTACTCGGGCCCAATGAATATAGCGTTCACTTGTATTACTTCCACAACTTTCTCTTATCTGGTTTTTAATATGAACTTTTGACTTCCGGTTAACTATCGTTTTTCTGACACATGCAAAACAAGTGTGATTCTGAAACGGTACCCAGCAGGAAACTGATATGTTCAATCTGCCTACGGTCTATCACCTCAACTTTATGTTCAAGGGCTATTACCATAAGCTTGTGTTCACAGGTTTTTCAAAATTGTAAGCTTTTATTCAGGAAAGAAACAAAGTTACAGAGAAGCACAAAACTATGTAAAAGAGCTGTTTGGTCAGGACAGTCAGTTACTTTAATGCAAAAAGTGAGAAAGATATTTGCCAGGGCACCGTTGAAAAGAGTAATGAATTCAGTGTTAGTAGCAGAGTTGCACGGAAGTAAAATTTTTCGAAACGGAAGTCGGAAGACGGAAGTGAAATTTTTTCACGGAAGCCGGAAGTAGAACTTTTTCAACGGTAGCCAGAGTGCAAAAAAGTTGGAAAAAACCCAGAGATATTGTATATTCGCGCATTCTCAACAGGTGGTAGGTCAATTCCAGACTGAGTAGAAACGATTTCACGGTTTTTTTTCGTCATTTTTCACGAAAAAAAATTTTTTTTGACGGAAGTCGAACGTCGGAAGTGAAAAAAGGGCGGAAGTCGGAACTCCGTGCAACTCTGGTTAGTAGTGATTGAACAATGGTGTTAGTAGTTCTACCCGAAGAATTCAGAATAATCCGAATGACCAGTCAAAATTGGATTCGACCGTTTTCTGAGGTTTTCTGAGGAGTCAGTCAGTGATAAACAAAGTTATATAAACGAATAGTGATGATAGTACAACATTTACAAAAAAGGTTGTTGACTACGAGTTTATCCTCGAGTAATATGACCATGACCTCTATTCAAATTTTACAGACAACAGGACCTTCATATTCTTTTTGAGGATACGACAAACTCTGTCCAAAATTTTAATTTTTGCTTGTTAAAAGGTGAGGAAAAACAATTAAATCGTTATCGGTGTATTTCTGGGCTTATCCCACTTTTTTGTACTTTCAATTAGAAAAAATTTCACATTTTACAATAATAAGATAAGATCCAAGACACATATGGCCGTTTTCAAACGCGCTCTAATCTCAATTTCGCAGAATGAGTACGGTAGGGTCGGGACTCTCACAACGAACAGTTAGATCTTTGTGGATTTAAATTATTATTCTTACTTTCAGTCCATTGAAATTAAAGGCGCATTACTTTATCATTCTTGTATTTCAAGGCGAAACTGCTACGGTACTAAGTACCCGATTTACGGAGGCTAGACTTTTTTACAGGTAAAGGAAGCTATGTGTACCGTCTGCTAACCTCGAGAAATTTTGAGGAAACAACCTTCCAAGGTGAACACAAAAATTAGATTTTACTAGTGTGCTAACAGCTCTGGATTTCTTAAAATTTAAAGAATTCTGAGCCACGTGACAGTGTTCCTACCGCCACGTAAACCTACACAGAACACTCTAACGGGTATTTGTCTCTGCGTCTCCCCCTCTCGACACTGTCTCACCTCGGCCTCAGTTTTTCACCTCAGTTTTTTCCGTTGTT
>OZ022254.1:1124268-1156867 GCA_963978915.1 Caenorhabditis parvicauda
CTACGTCCGTTCATGTAAACCACCATCTTTTCACTTGATTGCAAACCGAGGGAAAAGTCGGCGAGATGCAAAAGTGTTGTCACAATGGACAGGGTGATGATATAAGAGGATGATGGGAATCGACGATGAAAGGAGGATTTCGGCATGTGAAACATGATGATAGCCTGTCTGGGAGTGACTCGTTTGATCATCTATTGAAAAACTGAACTGACAATTTATAATAGTAATCTTATTCATAGTAAATAACAGAGTTGAACGGACTCAGAGAAGTCAACTCTGATTCAGAGTTGCACGGAAGTAAAATTTTTCAAAACGGAAGTCGGAAGTGAATTTTTTCAACGGTAGTCGGGAGTGCAAAAAAGTTGAAAAAACCCAGAGATATTGTATATTCGTGCATTCTCAACAGGTGATAGGTCAATTCCATACTGAATAGAAACGATTTCACGGTTTTTTCGTCATTTTTCACGGAAAAAAATTTTTTGACGGAAGTCGGAAGTAGAATTTGTTAAACGGAAGTCGGAAGTAGAATTTGTTAAACGGAAGTCGGAAGTCGGAAGTGAAAAAAGGGCGGAAGTCGGAAGTCGGAATTCCGTGCAACTCTGCTCTGATTGGATCCAGAGTTGTGTTCCCAATCGGATATATTTCATACGCAGTGTTTTTATTTGATGGAAAATGGGCCTATAACCATGACGGCACATCATGATGATTCATTCCACAATACTTTTGTTCATGATCTATCTGTTAACTCAAGTTTCGAGTACATCTGGAATATTTAAAAATAATCAGAAAAGTCAACTCTGATTGGGTCCAGAAAAAATCAGATTGGATTCCAGTTATTCCCAAACTAGATGTGGTTATATTCAATCTGAGTTGCCTTCTCTGAGGAAGTCAAAAATTTCAAATCGAAAATCGAAAGTGATGTTTCCCGGAAGTTGAAAGTCGGAAAAAGCCCAAGAGATAAAAAAATAAAAATTGTATAGCCGCTCATTCTTCGATAAACTAGGCTGAATAGACAACAATTCCATTGTCTTTTTCCTCTTTTTAACAAAACAAAAATCTTCAAAGGAAGCTGGAAGTCAAAAACAGTATGATGACGTAACCATAGGGGGGGGGACATCAACAAGTAATCGCCAAATTAGGTGTAATCTTTCAAATTCAGGCGAGTCGCACCAAGTGGGAACCTGTTTGATGGAGTGGGCAGGGGAGAAGGAGAGAGAGAAGGAGTGGCTCTCATCATTTACCGTTAGTCCCAAATGTCAGACATACTCAGGGGAAACGTTCGGTTTCAGTTGTAATCTCTTCGTACGTCCGTGTAGTACTATCCAAGTACCAGGTGTCGAATGTAGAAGTAGAATTATCTCTCGTTATTAACACAAAAAATCGGCCTTATATACAATTTACAAGGGTTCTAGAGCATTCGGGAAACAAGGTTCTAGAATATTCCAGGAGCAATGTTCTATAACCTTCTAGAACAACATAGATTATTTATACAGTCACAACAGTGTCCAACATAATTTAATTTTTTCTTGTTTCAAAAGTTCAACCTCATTCCCAAGGTATTTCGACTTTCATCCTTAGGAAACCCCAATCCTAAAACATACGTTCGCCCTACATAAAAAACCCTATCCTAACCCATACATTCGCCCTACATAAAAATTGCCGCTTTTTTCAACAACAAAAAAGGTCGCACATCTCCCTGTTTATGCGCCGAGGTGAGAACAGTAGCGAAAATCAGAGAGAGCACAGAGACAAACCGCCGGTCATAGAATGTTTTCTGTAGGTTTACGAGGAGGAGGGGGGCAATCGCTTTTCTCGTTTCATCGTCCCGTATTACTTTTTATTTTTAATGAGTATTTTCCCATTTTTACATTCATATTTCTACTCGAGTGTTTAAAATATGCTAACTGTCACTAACGAGCGCTCGAAATTAAAAAATTTCGAACGTTCCTCACAAAAATTAAAAGTAAAATTTCGAGTTACTGTAGAGTTCATTGCGAAGTACTAAACTGTATTTGATCTAGAAAAAAGTGAATTGGATCTTTAAAAAAGGTGAATTTGATCTAGAAAAAAGTGAATTTTTTTAAAGAAAAAATGAATTCGGTCTAGAAAAAAGTCAATTCGACCTAGCCAGTTCTAATTAACTCCTACTTTCTTGAACATGCTCAGCGATGAGCGAGAGCAACAAACCATGTAAAAGGGGGTAACGACATCTGGATGGCAAAAGTTCCACTGTCGCTATAACACGCTTTTTGTCCAAATGCTATTACAAATGGACAAACAAATGACCAGTTTGTGTGAGGTGAAAGCTACACCAAGATATGTACAGAATAATGATGTTGGAAGGACGGGCGGACGGGCGGCCGACAAGAATTCATACGAAACACTCGTGTCTAATTTGAATTTGTGAAAACCGGTTCACAATCCACATATCTAGCAAAAAGTCTGACCGATTTCAAACTCGCGGGAGTCGCATTTTTGTAAAATGAGTACGGTAGGGTCGGGACTCTCACAACGAACAGTTAGATCTTTGTGGATTTAAATTATTATTCTTACTTTCCGTCCATTGAAATTGAAGGCGCATTACTTAATCGTTCATGTATTTCAAAGCGAAACTGCTACGGTAACTAAGTAACCGATTTACGGAGCTCAGACTTTTTTACAGGTAGAGGAAGATATGTGCAATACATTTTTCGGGTTAATGACCTTTGGTCAACTCTCAGGAGCATTCTAATACTCATCGTTTCAATATTTTCATTTTTGAAAATTTGTTGGATTTTTTTGCGGAACAGAGAAACTGATTCCACACACTACTCATGAAAGGAAGGATCTGAATCTCTTCCAGAAGATAAGAAAGAGGAAAACATATTCTAAACTAGCGGTTCGAGATGGTATTCTATACAGTACACACCTCGGCACAAGCATAAGAACAATAAGACCGCTTCGCAGCCGCTTTGCCGACCTCCGCTTTCATTCTCGAAAGTGTTCGTACTTTAACAAATGTTTCTCTTCAAATCTTCAAACTGAATGTGGAGGATGTTTTACTGAAAATGTGCCTTTACTAGCTGTTAAACCTTCGCTGCGCTCAGGCATTTCGCGTGTTTTTTGGACGCGCGCAAAATATCGATAAACCCAAGCCACAAAATAATTTTTCTAACATAAGGTTTTTTTTCAATTTTTCTCGAATGAAATCGAGGAAAACTTCAAAAAAATACCTCTCTCTGCAACTTGTTGATAGTACGTGTCATACGGATGTTACTTGTTGTCAAATGTGAGACGGACATTTATACAGAAACACACACACACAGCAGCAGCAGCAGCAGTAGAAAAGACGATCGGCGATAATACATACCAATGGTGTATGTCTATGTGTTATCTATCGCTAACCATCTGATGGTGAGACGGTTGGCGAGAAAAGGAGAAAGGGCGAAAACATGTAAAGGTGCATAAACATGTCGGTGGAAAGCTGGGTGCGTGTTTGAGAGAAATATTCGAATTTTGAGTTAAAAAAGAATTAGGTTTTGGAAGTTCAAATTGAAATTAACTTCTAAAAACAGGTAGCCATTGAAAATATCCACTAGTCTTGTTGATAATAGAATAATGGTGTGGTATGTTTGTTTTTTTGTTAATTATTGTTTTTTTTTCAATTTTGACCAAATTTAGCTTTGAAGCACACCGAACTACTAACGTTCAGCTATAGAATTTCAAATTCATGACACTAAAGAAAAACGAATGAAACTTTGAAAGCACTCATATTCTTTTCGCTGTAGTTTTCAGACACGACAATTTTGTCTGATATTCAGCCTCACTGCTACTTTTTACTTAGTTTAAACAAGTTGCCAAGACTCGAACCTTCACAAAAGCTGTTTTTTCCAATCTTGCCTAAGTTTATAAGAAAAGGTAAATATTGTTAGCTGAAGATCGAAACTAGAAAATGACGCGCGTAGAGATGATGACAACACAAAAAGTACCTATCCCAATCTCGCCAACTCGCCAATCGAAACTAGGACGTGATGCGCACTCTAAGATAAAATACTCAAATGTGTAGTTTAAAACTCAGAGTACAGCAATATAAAGCAAGTAGCTATATTTCACAGGATATAATTAAAAACTCACGCGTTGAACAAACTTCTCAAGAAGTGGGATCGCTTGAGTCCTCGATTCGTTCATCTTCCTGTAATATGAAATATGTTTGACAGTATGTTGAGGAGAGTGAGAATAAAGTGTTCAGTGGGGGAGAACATTGAAAGACAAGAAAGCAGTCACTTTGTGCTGCTCGGATGATTCATAGACCATTACGATCAGGCGCGTGCGAAGAAACGTTGATGGCGGTGTCGAATCTTTATGATCTCCATTTTCAATGAACACGATGGGAAGAGGGAGATGGTGAGAAAGTTTCGGGATGACTTTCGCATCATGATCCTCATTGGTTTTGAACGTTTCGTCAAACCTTCACTGGGTCATTAGTCGTTGTCAGTTTGTTATCATTTCAATCTTACTCTGAACGGTCGGAACACTTTTATAATCAATTGACTGTTGTATAGGCGTTTCTTCGGAGATTTGGCGCTCTAAAGAGAGTTTAAAAAGTCATTTTCAGCTACAATATCTCGCTTGTAACAAAAAATGAACAAAAATGTTCTACATGAAAACTTCACTTCTCGACCTGATCAACACATCTGGCTAGGTCTCACCTCTAGGTTAGAACGCCATTAGAAGTAAACTCCTGTTAAGAGCCAGAGAACATAAAAGTTCTTCATCAACTCGGTCGTCAAATTTTGAGAAAAATAAAATAAACTACCCTGAGTTGTAAAAAGCCACCATTTTTATTTAAAAATTTCAATACCTCGACCCTAATTCGTTGAAAACCCATAACAGAGAGGGAGTTAAATTGGGTTTGTCCCAAAAATAAAGGTCAAGATACCGCTAGTATAAGATTGAATCCTCGAATTCGTGACATTTTTTCGAAATCTGGTATGCATCGGACTTCAGATCACGATATGAATAACAAATAGAAATTTAAGAATGCGACTAAAACGCAACTATACTGTCTAGCCAGTTAGTATAATAATTACCATGCGGGGAGGAAGAGACAAGTTAGTTACAGTGCAAACGAGAAGGTTTGGAAAGGACACACATCATGAAAGATATTCCAGAAAGATAGCAAGAGACTATTATTGGGTCAGAGAGAGGCAAGAACCCAAACATGTGTGATAATATCTTCTTTGTAATTTAACCGACACTCCTTCTCGTGTGCTGAAGCGACGTTGCGCAAGGGCACCGATAACACACCTTATCAGATTTTTTTAACAGGTTATTTTCAATGAGGATTTTTTGGTATTCATTCAAACGTGAAAAACGTGGTCCGCGCTACCATAGACACCTTTACCTATGCTTACGTAAGGTTTCAGTCAGCTTAAAGTTCAACATAAACCTAAAAAGAGGTGTGTGGGATTGGGATGTTCCGAGAAAAGCAATGAAAATTTGAAAAAACGGGATGCGATGGGATGCTTTCTACTATAGATGCCGATTTTAGTATTCCAGACAACTTTTGATATTAATTTTCTTATATTTTTAAGTTTCCAGTTAGGGGAGGAAGAGCAATCGTGTAAGATAGTAGAAAATTATTTTTCCAAATGAGCGGAAAAATAGTAGGAATTTTGTGATATAACTTTCTTAGGAAATGAATTGATTCCAATTTTATAAGAAAAATATCATGCAACGCGTATGGCAATTAGTAAAATGCACCCCGTTGCACTCTGCACTCTGCACTCCGTTTTCAAAAATGGAGTGCATGCACTTTTTTGTCATTGCACTCCGTTTTCAAAAATGGAGTGCATGCACTTTTTTTTCATTGCACTCCGTTTTCAAAAATGGAGTTGGTTCATAGTTTTACCTTCTGGATTTTTTTAACGTAAGTAGTAACAAAGTCTTCACTGTCACTATTTCAGAGCTAACCAAAAATATTTTTATATGATATACTATTTCAGAAATTTTCTTTTCTTGATGTTTCGATGTTCATGTCATGGAGAATACTGATGTAAGTTTTACAACAATTATCAAGTAATATTTTTTTGATGAATAGAATTTTTTGATGAATAAAATGTGTTTTCTTTATAAAAAAACTTTATTATAAAAAATAATTTTTTTTATGTCAAAATGTAAGAAACATTTTTAAATTTTTCTTTCAGACGTGAAACAGGAACCATGGTGGTTTCGAAACAATTGAAAGATACCGTATCGACACGAAAAGTTGTTTAAAACATGTGTAAGTTTTTCGTTTCTATTTTTGGAAAAATGTCAAGTGTGGAAGCTGACGAACATAGTCATCTCATTCAGAGAAAAGTATTATCACGTCATACCGATAATTTGGATGACTACATGAAAATTGCTAAGCAAAAGTATATGAAATATTCAGAGGCGACCTTGGACTTCATTCAAATTGACGTTGGTGATTATGGCGTGCTCGTAACGCGGGATGATGTTGATGGCTCGAAAGGCGCAGAATTCCAATCTGTGACTGATCAAGGTAATATTTGACTTTAAAGATAAGATTTCACTCAGTGGTTTGTCTATGGATAACTACAGGAATATTGCTAAGCAGAAATATATGACATATTCAGAGGCGACCTTTGACTTCATTCAAATTGACGTTGATGATGGTGGCGTGCTCACGACGCAAGATGATGTTGATTGCTAGAGATGCGCAGAATTCCAATCAATGATCAGTCAGGACCTTGCACTATAATAGTACAAGTTAACGACTTCTACCCAGAGGAAAAATACGTCCATCTGAAAATTTCGTTGAGTATTGAATATTTCCCTCTTCCCAACACAAGTTGATCTTATTCTCTTGTACCGTTGTTCATTTTTTCACATTTTTGAAAATAAATTTAACATCTTTCACAAATTAGTTTTCAGGAATCAGTTTTGGAATTAAACCATGATTCATGTAAGAACATTCGAAAAGATAGAATAATAGGTGAATATCGAACTAACAGTTTGAAAATTTGATTTTACAAATTATCGTTTCAATAAATTAGCACTGTTCAATTGACTTTTTAAAGTGTTAAGGACATTGAAAGAATATGAAAAAAAAACATGTTTAAAATATTTTTGGTTAGCTCTGAAATAGTGAAAGTGAAGACTTTGTTACTACTTAAGTTCAAAAATTCCTTTTCAGAAGGTGAAACTATGAACCAACCCATTTTTCAAAATGGAGTGCAGTAAAAAAGTGCATGCACTCCATTTTTGAAAACGGAGTGCAATGAAAAAAAAGTGCATGCACTCCATTTTTGAAAACGGAGTGCAATGACAAAAAAGTGCATGCACTCCATTTTTGAAAATGGAGTGCAGAGTGCAGAGTGCAACGGGGTGCATTTTACTAATTGCCACGCGTATTATATGGAACAGAACAGCTAACCTCTTTGGAAAAAGACCATCTATCACGGACACGCAACACAGTGAATCGAATCGGAGGATGAGTTATGGATGAAATTTGTCATGCGCGAAGATTACGAAACATGTGTCAGACGGTTACTGCCTTTGTGCACATCGCACCACATGCGCAAGCACTGCTAACTCAAAAAGTGAAAGAAACGAGAGATGAGACCTTCGTTAAAGTCAGCGAGCGCGACGAAACCCGTACGCGAACTGTTAATTTGTTAAAGGGATTATTCTCAAACGGCCAATCGCTTGGAAGAAAAACCGTATGGAGACTGAACTCATGAAACAACTGTGAAGGACGTGAAATGAACTATGTATAGAAAAACATACCTTTTGTTATTGCACAATGGAAACTCGTCCTTAACACGAGCGAGATTGAAAACCATCCTAAGGATCTGAAATTCAATAATATAGAAATTAACGAAATAAACAAGATTTCGAAAATTTGGCGACAGAATTTAATTAGGGCTAAAAATGGGCAAATTTGAAAACGCACGCAATGCACCATGCACCACATGCACCACATCCGGATCCGTGCATTCTGTCGTCGCGTATTTCCACATCCACTATTTTTTCATTATTATGACTCTTTTTCGGAATTTCTTCATAAATTCAGATCATTAACAGCTTCTTTATTTTTTGAACGCTTTTTTCATTGCACTATTTCAGGCAGATGACGATTGAATGGATTTCTGGTGTCATTTGTTACAATTCAATGCTGTCATAGGAAGTGGCGCTTGTGGAATGACGTCAGAATATTCGGTAAGTTTCATTTTTCAAACAGAATTATGAAAATGATAATGCTTTATATGTTTCGAAAATGAAATAAACTTTTTCCAGATAGACGAAGAAAACCCAGAAAGTTGTCGGAGGAGGTCGCGCTTGTACGATGACGTCGAAACACTCGGTAAGTTTTATTTTACAAACTTGAATATAAAATTATTTATGCTTCATACCTTTCGGAATTAAAATAAAATTTTTCAGATAGAGAACGAACTGAATTTTGTCAGTGGTGGTGTACCTCCTAGCAGTCCATATTTTTACTACTATACCTCACGGCTTTTAAGTCTGTTGTCGGAATGCTCACTGTACACCAGTCTTTAAGATAATCCGGTAAGCTAATTCGATTATAGAGCAAAATTCTCATTTCAGAAAGAAAGAAAGTTCCGATCTTGTTGTTGTGAAAACCTGAATCGTCACCGGTTTAGACATCATCAAACATGTCTGTTAGTGTTCATTTTTGTCTATCAGAAGAAATGTACGTTATGATGAATAAAAAGATCTACCATGATTCTATTTATTTTTGTAATCATGTGCAAAAGAATGAACAAGAGGATGCGAGTGAAGGTTGGCTAATCAGATGGTTAAAACATGAAAAAATTAACAATCTGTACTTGTTGCGATATTGGTTCTCCGGGTCGTCGTCTTCTACTTCAAAGGAGCAAAAACTGTTCCTGACGAACTGGTAGGCATAGTTTTCTCTCTTCGAAGAAATCAGAAAATTCGCTTTCAAAAGGTCAGCTAGAGCCACCGACAACATTCCATTCGTTCTCCATCTGAAAAATTTTATTTTAATTCCGAAAGGTATGAAGCATAAATAATTTTATATTCAAGTTTGTAAAATAAAACTTACCGAGTATTTCGACGTCATCGTACAAGCGCGACCTCCTCTGACATTGACAACATTCTGGGTTTTCTTCGTCTATCTGAAAAGTTTATTTCACTTTCAAAACATATAAAGCATAATCATTTTCATAATTCTGTTTGAAAAATGGAACTCACCGAGTGTTCTGACGTCATCCCACAAGTCCGACTTCCTATGACAGCATTAAATCGCAACTAATGACACCAGAAATCCATTCAATCGTCATCTGCCTGAAATAGTGCAATGAAAAAAGCGTTCAAAAAATAAAGAAGCTGTTAATGATCTGAATTTATGAAGAAATTCCGAAAAAGAGTCATAATAATGAAAAAATAGTGGATGTGGAAATACGCGACGACAGAATGCACGGATCAGGATGTGGTGCATGTGGTGCATGGTGCATTGCGTGCGGGCAAATTTGAAAACGCACGCAATGCACCATGCACCACATGCACCACATCCGGATCCGTGCATTCTGTCGTCGCGTATTTCCACATCCACTATTTTTTCATTATTATGACTCTTTTTCGGAATTTCTTCATAAATTCAGATCATTAACAGCTTCTTTATTTTTTGAACGCTTTTTTCATTGCACTATTTCAGGCAGATGACGATTGAATGGATTTCTGGTGTCATTTGTTACAATTCAATGCTGTCATAGGAAGTGGCGCTTGTGGAATGACGTCAGAATATTCGGTAAGTTTCATTTTTCAAACAGAATTATGAAAATGATAATGCTTTATATGTTTTGAAAATGAAATAAACTTTTTCCAGATAGACGAAGAAAACCCAGAAAGTTGTCGGAGGAGGTCGCGCTTGTACGATGACGTCGAAACACTCGGTAAGTCTTATTTTACAAACTTGAATATAAAATTATTTATGCTTCATACCTTTCGGAATTAAAATAAAATTTTTCAGAAAGAGAACGAACTGAATTTTGTCAGTGGTGGTGTACCTCCTAGCAGTCCATATTTTTACTACTATACCTCACGGCTTTTAAGTCTGTTGTCGGAATGCTCACTGTACACCAGTCTTTAAGATAATCCGGTAAGCTAATTCGATTATAGAGCAAAATTCTCATTTCAGAAAAAAAGAAAGTTCCGATCTTGTTGTTGTGAAAACCTGAATCGTCACCGGTTTAGACATCATCAAACATGTCTGTTAGTGTTCATTTTTGTCTATCAGAAGAAATGTACGTTATGATGAATAAAAAGATCTACCATGATTCTATTTATTTTTGTAATCATGTGCAAAAGAATGAACAAGAGGATGCGAGTGAAGGTTGGCTAATCAGATGGTTAAAACATGAAAAAAATTAACAATCTGTACTTGTTGCGATATTGGTTCTCCGGGTCGTCGTCTTCTACTTTAAAGGAGCAAAAACTGTTCCTGACGAACTGGTAGGCATAGTTTTCTCTCTTCGAAGAAATCAGAAAATTCGCTTTCAAAAGGTCAGCGAGAGCCACCGACAACATTCCATTCGTTCTCCATCTGAAAAATTTTATTTTAATTCCGAAAGGTATGAAGCATAAATAATTTTATATTCAAGTTTGTAAAATAAAACTTACCGAGTATTTCGACGTCATCGTACAAGCGCGACCTCCTCTGACATTGACAACATTCTGGGTTTTCTTCGTCTATCTGAAAAGTTTATTTCACTTTCAAAACATATAAAGCATAATCATTTTCATAATTCTGTTTGAAAAATGGAACTCACCGAGTGTTCTGACGTCATCCCACAAGTGCGACTTCCTATGACAGCATTAAATCGCAACTAATGACACCAGAAATCCATTCAATCGTCATCTGCCTGAAATAGTGCAATGAAAAAAGCGTTAAAAAAAATAAAGAAGCTGTTAATGATCTGAATTTATGAAGAAATTCCGAAAAAGAGTCATAATAATGAAAAAATAGTGGATGTGGAAATACGCGACGACGGAATGCACGGATCAGGATGTGGTGCATGTGGTGCATGGTGCATTGCGTGCGTTTTCAAATTTGCCCTAAAAATGATCTACTATTTTCCTACAGTAACCCGTATATCGTTGAGCAACGCTGGCAATAGAGCGCGCATCCACTAGAAATTCAAATTGTTTTTATTTTTTATTTTACTTTTTTCTACAAACAACAGTAAAGATGGCTGGTGAGTATTTTGTTATTGGAGAAAGTAATTTGATTTAAAGATGTAATCAGTACCGACACAACATCCAAGGATCCAATGAGCGTGAGGTACGGAAAATTGTCGCATTTGAAATGATTTTGTTAATTTAGATCTCGCGTTTACGTTGGAAATCTAGCGAAATCACGTGTTAGTCGTGATGACATTATAGTTTTATTCCGTCCATATGGAACAATAACAGCATGCACATATTTCCCAGATAAGGTATCCGAAACTTTTTATCCATTAATTTCCTGCGATTTCAGGGTTTTGGCTTCATCCAGTTTTCTAATGCTCATGAAGCTGACTCATCTTGCATGAAATTAAACCAGAAACCTTTTCTGGGAAATGTCATCGATGTTCACCTCGCTATGCTCGGTCAGAGAAATGGGCCGAACACAGGAGGGTTTGTCACTGTTCCTACTTTTCAAGAAATGATTTTGTTCAAGATCCACCAATTCAATTAAACGTCCAGCGGCTCCAGCTATTAAGACTTACAAGCCTCCTACAGGTTCGTTTTCATTTTTCTTATCTAGCATACGATATAGGAGACCACTTTCAAGTCCAATCGAACGTATTTATTTATTCTCTTAGACATCTGACTAGTTCAATGAGACGTAACACATACCAGAGTTGCACGAAAGTAAAATTCTACAAAACGGAAGTCGGAAGACGGAAGTGAAATTTTTTTCTCGAGAGTCGGAAGTGCAAAAAGGGCGGGAGTCGGAATTCCGTGCAACTCTGATACATACCATTCTCAATGGAGAATTTTCAGCTGCTCCCGCTGCGGACATCTCCGATACGATGATTTGTGGAAACTGTAGATTCCTGACGACCAGCTACGAGCAGTTCAAGAATCATCGTAAAAATCCTTGTGCTCGTCGTGAAGTTGGCAGTGAGTTTTCGTCGTCTCTTATTTAAAATTGAAAAACGTTCAAATTTGACAAATCTAAAAACTTTTGACATTCTTTAATTCAATTTCGAATTCAATGCACATAGCTTCCTCTACCTGTAAAAAAAAGTCTGGCCTCCGTAAATCGGGTACTTAGTACTGTAGTAGTTTCGCCTTGAAATACAAGAACAATTTACGTAATGAGCCTTTAATTTCAGAATGGACTGAAAGTAAGAATAATAATTTAAATCCACAAAGATCTAACTGTTCGTTGTGAGAGTCCCGACCCTACCGTACTCATTCTGCAAAATTGAGATTAGAGCGCGTTTGAAAACGGCCATGCTTCTAGCGATATATGTATGTGCAATGTGTATTTTCACGTTGAAAGAATGAATCTCACACCTTTGAGCTGAAAACGAAGGAGCTATGTTGAAACATTAGCCAAAATTTTCAAAAATAAAATAATGAGGTAAGTGCGCTCCACGGAGGGTCTTGCAATGCGGTTGCAGAGCGGCTATATCCACTTATCTCTGATCCACATTGTGTATTATGGAAAAGATAACAATTTCAGCCGACGATTTCGAGCTCAAGTGTGGTTCTTGCGAAGAGAAGTACGAGACTTCTTGGCAACTCCTCAACCATCTTCACGATTTCCACCGAATGGCTCTTTTCGAAAACTACGAAGACTAAACTCGATCTCACTCACGTTCATCTTGTTCTCTATCTACCTATATGAATAAATCATTAATTTATCGAAAAATAACAAGGCGAAAAGATGAAGATCATAATACGGAGTAACAATACATACAAAGTGATAAAAACTTGTGAGATCGTAGATTATTCATGTTCTGGTTCGTTGGTTCCGTACGGCTGCGCATAGTACTGATCGGTATACGCGGACTCTGAAAATTTTGTTCATTTTGATTGGAGGAGAAATCTTTTTACTTAGTAAACCCTTTTTCCGAACGTCCAGTACGGAACATGAGGTCGAATTTTCCCTGTGACACTTTCATGCAGCGTTTTGTTTGCTTGTAACGAAAACGCGCAATAAACCTAACGTAAGCCTAAGAAAGAGGTGTTCGCACACCACGTTCAGAAAAACCGGATCCGCGATGCGATGAGATGCGTTTTTTTCTCACAAGCAGTCTTATTTCAGCAGTTTTGAATCTCAATAATTGTTGAATTTTTGTCATTTAGTAAAAAACAATGCAAATTCTGAAAATTACCTGAATTATACTGATTTTGATTGTCAACAGTCGGTCCATAGTCGATGATCTGTTCACCACTGGACCCTTGTGTGGTCTGCTGATACTCTGCATCCTCATTGTACGCGTGCTGACTGTCATCAGCGTAGTTTTGAGTGTTGTCCGAGTACATTTGGGTCTGATCGGCTACTAGGTGACTTCCCTCTGTCAGGTTCGTCCGGTCATGATCCTCTCTGCAAATCTCCCTTACACACTGCGGATCAGGGACAAGTGGATATTGCCGCGCTGCAAACGCTTTGCGAGACCTTCCGCGGAGCGCACTTACCCGTTTTTTGTAATATTTTTGCTAGTGTTCAAAACTATTTTCCTCGTTTTCTCAGAGTCCTAGCCTCTGGTTACTGTATCGAGAAGGGAATAAAAACGTGGAAAGTGAAACTTTATTTAGTGGCGGGAATTCAAAATGATCAGTAAATGTTAGTCCTAGCCTCTGGTTACTGTATCGAGAAGGGAATAAAAACGTGGAACGTGAAACTTTATTTCGAGGCGGGAATTCAAAATGATCAGTAAATGTTAGTCCTAGCCTCTGGTTACTGTATCGAGAAGGGAATAAAAACGTGGAACGTGAAACTTTATTTCGAGGCGGGAATTCAAAATGATCAGTAAATGTTAGTCCTAGCCTCTGGTTACTGTATCGAGAAGGGAATAAAAACGTGGAACGTGAAACTTTATTTCGAGGCGGGAATTCAAAATGATCAGTAAATGTTAGTCCTAGCCTCTGGTTACTGTATCGAGAAGGGAATAAAAACGTGGAGACGTGAAACTTTATTTAGTGGCGGGAATTCAAAATGATCAGTAAATGTTAGTCCTAGCCTCTGGTTACTGTATCGAGAAGGGAATAAAAACGTGGAGACGTGAAACTATTTCGAGGCGGGAATTCAAAATGATCAGTAAATGTTAGTCCTAGCCTCTGGTTACTGTATCGAGAAGGGAATAAAAACGTGGAGACGTGAAACTTTATTTCGAGGCGGGAATTCAAAATGATCAGTAAATGTTAGTCCTAGCCTCTGGTTACTGTATCGAGAAGGGAATAAAAACGAAGGGGCGGGGTTAGTGCTCGCTGCTTATTGGTTGCCTCCCCTCGTTGCTTAATCCGACACTTTTCTACTGCGCTCAGCGCAGTGTGCGATAACTCTACCTACTTCAAACATTTTCGTTAAAATGTGTAAATCTGGGATGAAAAAAGCGGCAATTAGTAAATCGCATCCCATTTTCAAAAATAGGACGCGATAACTTTTTTCGCACCGCATGAAAACCTCTTTTTAGGCTTAAGTTAGATTTTGATCAGCTTAACGTTTAACCTAACAAGGGGGGCTAAATACAAGGTGATTGGGCTGTTCCGAGCAAATTTACAGACATTTGAAACAAACGGGATGCGATGGGATGCGATTTACTAATTGCCAAAACAGCAGGAAAAGTAAATTTTTTTTGAACTACAGTAACAGAAATTTGATTCACTCTATCGATTTGCTTTGCTTACATTTTCCACTGAGTTTGCTACAGTGTGTCCCGGTTTCCAACTTTCAAAGATTTAGTCCTACAGCGATGAAAACAGAAACTACTCACTCCATCAAATCGGCATCTTCTTTTTCCATGGAATTTCTTGCAGCTGTGTACACTTCTGGATCGACACCGAACGGAACGTGAACAACCTGAAAATTCCTCGCTATATTACTTTAGAATAGCAAGGAAAATGAGATAGTCAGCCTCTGTCCCACCGATATCGTATACCAGGGGTCCGGATATGGAAAGACACCACGAAGCCACGTTTTGAGTTAGTTCTCGAGAAAGCAAATCACCTCTTCTTCCTCTTCCTCATCGTCCGCAGCTCCAGACTTGGGTACTGTGAAAATGGAGAAAGTAAGGTCAGCGGATGCAGCGATCAAATGTCTTCCTGTCGGACTGAACGTCAACGCCGTCACCTGGCTTCTGTGCTGCGATGGAATGACAATGATGGGGTTGGTCATTTCAACGTGCCACACGAATATTTGACCGTTGATGTTGGAGGTTGCGAATCTCGTTCCATTCGTTCGTGCGTCCACTGTCAACGCCAACACTTCACCATCGTGACCCTCGAAGATGCGTAGTGGCTTGCTGTGTCTGCTCGACTCCACTGGATCACTGAAGAAGATTTGAAAAAAGGCAATTCTAAACAGCTTCTCTCTTTCAACCAATCTTTTATCTCTAACGCAGAAGAAATATAGACTTCACATTTAAAAAAACAGTGTGAGGAAAATGACAGATTGCATCACTTCCACAAAACTCTTCTTACTTACCACTTTTAGGCCAAGAAAAAAGTTCGGTTACTCTGTCAAACTCTCCGAACGGCAACTGACATGCATGTTCTGTTGGCACGGAGATGTACAGAGTCCTAGAAAGACGGGAGTGAGGAATTTGACACATTGTAAAAACCCGCGTTCATAACTCCAAAACTTTGGGTGGACCGGCATCGAACCGTAAATGGGCGACCATCGTCCCGGACATGTGTCGCCCAATTACAGTCCATGTGTCGCCCGGTTGGATGAAACGGGCGACACATGGACTGTAATTGGGCGACACATGTCCGGGACGACTGTCGCCCATTTACGGTCCGATGCCGGTCCACCCAAAGTTTTGGAGTAACGTCATGTATTAATCTCAATCTGCAATCTGCAGCCAACAGTTATTCCCTTTTATAATAATAATAATAAGCTTAGGTTAGGTTGGAAGAACAACTTTTGTGAAGATCCAACACTTGGATACCCAAGTACACTGTGAAGTTAACCATTTTATGATGTGTCGAATTCCTCACTCCCGTCTTTGTAGCACGGCGCGTCGGAGATGCGCATCAGGTCTATAATTCAATCTACTGTGCGCTATCCTGCAGTTATTACTAGTAAAAACTCACATATCAGTCAGCGAGCACATCTTGATTGTTCGGTCATCGCATGCCGATAAAAATCGCTCATCACCGGGCAGAAACTCAATCTTTCGAATTTTCTTCGAGTGGACTTCAAACTTTGCCAGGTGCTTCATGGTCGACGTCTCGTGAATGTCAATAATACCGTCATTGTGTCCGACTGCTATCCGGCTCATGTCGTTCGACTGAAAATGAAATTCTGAACTCATTTGCCCTTCAACAGTCGTTTAGCTATTAGTCTTTCATGTACATATCGTACGCTTTTGACAACAATCTGCTCTTCAATGCAATTTTTGAGACACACCTTTTCGGTTTTTCAAACTTTCATCATTTGTAAATAGTTCACTGACTAAAATAAGAAATTTCTATTTGTTTTCGGAAAAACAAAGAAACTTTGAAAAGTTTTTTGAAAAACCAAACGGTTTTTTGAGACACACCTTTTTCGGTGTTTTTCACGATAACTATTGATTAACTCAACCGATCTAGCTAAAATTGAGCACAATATAGTGTTTCTACATCTATCAACTGTTTGCAAAATGACAAGCGACTAGCCAGAGTATTGGCTGAGAAATTATGGTCGTGGTCATTTTTTTTGACACAGAATGCATCCAATTATAAGCGTTGAATTCCGTTGAGCTACCACTATTCAATCTTATGGTTTTTTCTCTGTTATTGGTGTTAACTTCTCGACCACCCAAGACAAAAATCAATTTTCATAAGAGGTTTGAAAAAAAGGAAAAAACTTACATATTTGAGACAACTAATGTGTTTGACCTTTTCGAAGGGCTCTCTCCGCTTGAACTTGCCAGTGCCTGGTTCGACTTCCGACAAGAAGCCAGTGAAACTTGCTGTAAGAAGTACTCATAATTGAGAATTCAGGAAACACTCACCAGTTATATACGACTGCTTGTCCGACCCGATGCTCACATTGTTCGCCTCCATCAGACCAAAGTCGTGAACGACCGGTGCAACGTTAGCGGCCAGAGCAATCTCGTAAACCTTGGAGTCGATTCCTATCACAACCAGGACTGAAATGGTATATGGTAAATTGAGTATCACAATTTCTTATCACCAAGAATAAATATACAGTTGAGACCAAACCGACAGAGTATTCATTACGTGTCAAAATTCATGAAATTGCGGTCTTGCACACTGCGGCAAAGGCTGTTGAAAAGTGTAAGCAAAGCAAATCGATAGAGTAGATCAAATTTCAGTTACTGTAGTTCGAATAATTTCCTACTTTTTTCATCCCAGATTCACAAATCGTAACGAAAAAATGTTTAAAGTAGGTAAAACTATTGTTGGGGACAGTCCGCAACGTTCATTATGTTAAGTGAAACATTTATTAAAGTACAAACACTTTCGAAAATGGAAGCGGAGGTCGGCAAAGCGGTTGCGAAGCGGTTATATTGTCTTATACCTGTGCCTCGGTGTGTCTTGCCCGTTTGGCATAAAAATTTGTCAACTCGATCGCTTAGTGTCGAGGTTAGTGGCCGGTGTACGAGCCCCGAGATGACTTATATCTCAATATCAACCCCCTCAACATCAGGTTGATTTTTCTGTCAGGTAAAAGAATTTAAAACTGTCAACACGAGCTAATACTTGTCAAAATTTTCTATCAACTGTTCCTTGGTTGAATAAACTTTTCAAAAAACGCACAGTTCCCGTCGGCGGTTGCATCACAAGACTGCACGGCTGGTCTCCATTTTGCTACCACCAGTTTCTCGACAAGAGTAACGTCTCCTGTGTGCCTCGTTTCGTCTCTGGAATAAAGAAAATTCAAATATGCAATTGACTTCTTTCTGAAACCGAGAAAAAACACAGAAGAAAAAATATTCAATCTTGTGGGATTTTCATTGAAAGCCTAGTTTCAGAGAGAGAGAGAGAGAGAGAGAGAGAGAGAGAGAGAGAGAGAGAGAGAGAGAGAGAGAGAGAGAGAGAGAGAGAGAGAGAGAGAGAGAGAGAGAGAGAGAGAGAGAGAGAGAGAAAGAGAGAGAGAGAGAGAGAGAGAGAGAGAGAGAGAGAGAGAGAGAGAGAGAGAGAGAGGAAAAGAGAAAGAGAGAGAAAGAGAAAGAGAGAGAAAGAGAGAGAGAGAGAAAGAGAGGTAATAAGTACCATTCCATACGCTCATGTGACCGAAAATGTTGGTCATGAATGAAAACTAAATCCCACTTCAGAGAAAAAGCGCACAAAATTTGTCTACATGAAAACTTCATTATTCTGTTTACAGAAGAAATCTGAATTCGCATTCCTGTTCAGTAGACAAGAACTGCCGCCAAAAGGCCACAAAATTTACATATTAGAACAGTCAGAATCAAGGAAATTACAAAGCTCTGTAATTTCAATGTCGCATGTACGCAGCATAATCGCGTCCAGAAAATGTTCGCACTTTTATGGACAGATGAAGACGCGTGCCTGCGACTATTGATACACGTGCCTGCCTTATTCGATACGCGTACCTGCCTTCTTGCCATATTGAAATTTCAGAGACAGGCACGCGTATCAATAGTAGCCGGCACACGTCTTCATCTGTCCACAAATGTGCAGGACGTGTTCCCGCCACATTGAAATTACAGAGAAGGTAGTTCTGGTGAGATTTCTAACTTTGAAAGATGAAAAACTTACACCCGCCAGAGCTTTGCACAATCGTGTCCCACCGTGATAACACCAATCTGACCATTTGCGGTCTTGAATGCCCACATACCGCAAACAGGCCTCTCGTGTGCTGAACATGGGCGGTCAGATTGAAATGAGTGAAAAAATCTTACTCTTCGCCACTCGTCCTACTTGCTTCGAGGTTTCAACTGTTTCTTCATCTTCCATGTGAATGCCCTCGTCAGTGTACATCCTGTGACATTTTTAGCGCTAGAAGTCAAATTTCATGTATGCTGTTGGTATATTACCACTTCACTAGTGAATCATCCGAGTACAGTAATCATTCATTTACACCGTTTCATAGGGTCACAGGGAGTGAAAATAAATAAACAAACAAATATGAAGTGATGAAAAGAAATACTATGCTTGGGTATGTTCAAAGAGACTTGGGGAACCATTTCTTGTCGGCGTTCCAGCAGTTAATGAGATCTTCGACTGCATCAGGTGTGTAACGGTCGATGAACGATTGGACAACGCCTTCGGATGTTGCTGGGTAGTTGATCAGGTCGATTTCTGAACAATCTTCTGTACTGTGATAACTAGTATCATTCACGAGGCCACCTCGCTATTTTCTTGTGAATTCCGATTAATCAAAGAGGGTACGGTCACGTTGAGCACACATGAACTCAGAAAAGCCGCGTAGCAACACGCGCTGCTAGATTGAATCATAAAGTGCGACTTTTCATTGAAACCGGGGAGCAAAAGAATTAAAAACATACTTCCGTCCTTCTCCACTGTGTTTGACTGAACAAAGAGACGTCTTGGCTTCCGTCTGGCAACGCAGATGTCTCTCCAGGCGATTTCAGCGGGTCCAACGGCTCCATAAGACTCGAACATCTTTCTTCCTCCTTCGAAGTCTCCGGCAGATTTGTAAGCCTGTAGCAATTCGTATTCAATGTTCTTGTTCAAGCAAAAATACCTGGAGCTTGGCTAGGAAAGCGTTAACAGCCGGTTTTCCAACGGAATCAATCTTCGTCTGATCCAACTTGAACAAGAGATCTGGTTTTCCATCGGCCCCGGTTGTCGTTGTAATCGTCACGAAGTCTTGACCAGCTTCCAAGGCAACTCTGGTAAGGACGTATCTGGCATAGCAATGAGCCTAAATGCGCCATCTATAGGTGAAATAAACTAATAAAACATACCTGACCCCACTTCTGAGCCTTCGGTTGGTAGAATTCTAATGCCATGAGACCTGCACGAATCTCGCTCAACCAGTTGACGTACTTGACTTTCTGAGCTTCATCTCCTTTGTAGCCGAAAATTCTGAAAAACGGCGTTTTGTACTATATTCGATGTTCTATTGGAAAATTATCATAAATTTTGTATTTGGAACTTCTAAAATTGAAACGTTTCACGAATTTGTATGGCAGCCTTGCGCAGGGGCCATGCTAAAGTTCTCTCTAGTTTCCAACTTTAAAATATGTTGTGAAGAACTTTCATGAAACTCACTCAAGAATATCAGAGTCACAGCAAAGAACGTAACCGACAGCTTCTGCGCGGCACTCCTCATAAGCCGATGCGAGTGGTCCGAACTTTGATGACCATGTCTCTCCTGGTTCATACCAAGTGGCGATTGGTTGACCAGTCAGAATATCCTTGGTATTCTTGTCAAAGTTGAAAGTTCCATCTGCGTTCTTCTGGAAAAGTTTTCCACTTCCGTGACCGAGAAGTTCATGAAGTCCGACTTGGACTTCAAAGGAGTCCTTGTGGTACTTGAACATGAGGTCTTCATCAGCGTCGTCCAAGAAGTTCATTTTCTGCTTTGGTTGAGCGGATATGACATTTCCGAGGGACACGTTCTTGAAACCCTCGTTTTGTCGGATGTCATCGTCTGAAGATTTTTTGGTTCAGTATAAAAAAACTAACTTGGTAATTCAAAAACTCACAATTAGGAATGTTGATTCCAGCTGGAATCCCACTTGATGCAAACGCGATAACATCGAGAGCAGTGAAGTCTGGTTTCAAGAAGTGATCCTTCTCATAGGCCGCTCCCCATGGTAGTCTCTTCAAAATTTCTTCCGCTCTAGACACCAGCGTTTGGAACTTCTTGGAGGTTTCCTTGTTGACTGCAGCCACAAACCCTTCGAATTCACTTCTTGTACCAGCAGGGTCACGGTAGTTTTCGATGAAACCAATGTAACTCTCGACAGTTGGTCCAACATCCTTGATCCAAGAACGGGAACCATCTTTGTGCAGGTTGATGTCTCCATTCTTGAAGTGTTCGATGTAGTTCTGGAGCATTTTCTTCTGATTTTCATTAGCTGCAGAAGCGACTGCCGACGTGAGAGACACTTGCAGACGACGCATCAAGGGAGAATAGTCGCCTTGTTCAACGATCACTTCAACGTCTTCGAAATTTTCCGTGGAGATTGTTCCTAGAAAAATGCAATGTCGAAGATTACAACTGGAATGTTACCAAGTTCACTACTGGCCAGCTTCACTCTGAACGTAGTCTTTCCATTGCTGACTTCCTTGAAGAGTCTGGAGTTCCATGATTCGATGTTCTTTGATTTGAAAAATCGATCAATTTTTTCCGCGTCCTCTTTGGTCACATTCTCACTGTGGTAAGTGGTAACTCCCTAGAATCAAATAACTATATGTCTTGAGTTCGAAACGTTACCTTGTTTCCGAAGGCGAGCTGTAGAAAACCCTCGTCCAAATTGTAAACTACTTTTTCAATTGTTGACCAGATCTCAAGAAGTCTAGCGTTGTTGGTAGCAGCAGTGGATGACTTCAAGAGATCACCGATTTTGTTCTGAATTTGAAGACTTTACCGCTATGAGAATGAAAAATTACGGTTGGAACGTCAGGAATGATTTTCGTGTCACCGAAGCCCTTGTAGTTGCCGGAATTAGAGTAGAAAGCAGCTGCGTAGACGAGAAGTGCTGACCATTCCTCTTCGGTGAATCCGACAGAGAAAGCTTTCTCTAAAAATGAAGCGTTCAAGAAGATTTTTGAATGAAAACTCACTCTTCAATGATTCAAGGTTTTCGGCTTTAAAGAGCTGATACAGTACATAGAAAATGGCTGGAGATTCTGGTGAAACTTGAAGAAATACCGATAGGGCTCCATCAAAAGATGCTTTTGCAATGAAATGAGCGTACTTCTGCTCAGTTGGTGTTAGTGCTGAAAATTCCCATAGTATTGACCATTTGAATATTTAATTTACAAAATTTGGTGCCGCGTAGTAGCGCGCGGACCATTCCACTTGCGAATCAACTTTGCACCACCACATCACGATATGCTGGCATTTCAAAAAACACGGACACTGGAAGATCACCTCTTTTCTCAAGCTTAGGTAAGGTTGAGTCTCTGTTTCAACATAGACGAAGCCTACAAAAAGTGCTGATCGATATCCACAAAACTTTGGATCCCAATCTTACCTTAGCCTAGAAAAAGAGGTGGTCTGCCCTTGTTCGTGTATTTCTAAACGCCCGATACATGCTTTGTATTTGTTTTCAGACTAACTCGATACCATGACCATGAGCTGAGAACGGACCGCGGAAAAAGGTTGTGACCTTATCGTGATAAAAAAAAATTGAAAAAGATATTCATTACTAAAATCACCTTTGAAAGCTTCACTGCAGTCAAGAAGGCAAACTGGAGAGTCATTCGGGATGGTGTAGAGAGACTTGTCAACAGTAGTGCTCATTCTCGATAGTTGTGCGGTTAGTAAACTGGGTTTATACCTGAATGATAAGAGCTCGAAAAGTAATCAGACAGAATAGTTTAGCAAACGAAAACAAGACGTCACAAAGATTAATTGGGAATGTAATAATTATCATGGGTTAAACACACATCCAAACCTAGTAACGCAAGGAACTACTTGAACACATCTCCTAACTACTGATAACCGACACCGTGAAAGCATATCTGAAGGTAAAAATGAGTTGTTGATTGATGATGATTTGAAAAATAAATACCAGGCTCCACCTCCTGTGAAACTGTTTTTCGGTCAACATGCAATCGGTGCAGAGTCTTTGTGTCGATCGATGATTCACTCACTTTTATTTTTTCTTCGAAATTCACGCTTATGAGTGTTATTATCATTCTCATGTGTTATTATTCCTGTTCAGTTGATTGTTTGGAATCAATCATGGTTTGTTTTAGATATTCCTCGATATGAACGGAGATCCTGGAGCCGATAAAGTTGTGACCTTGAAGGCATACTACAAGTTGTGCAAGAATCCTGATCACCGAGCGATTATTCTCAAGGTACATTCTCCTTATTTGTTCTATCAGTCCATTTTTCTTCAGGACCAGGTGTTTGTCTCTATGCTACAGTCTTTGCTTTTCGATGACTCATCTGATGTGCTTCGATATGTCGTAAAGGTTTGTTCTGCACTATCACACACGTTTCATTGCTATTCTTGTCTTCAATTTATACTTATCATTAGGGCAGAGAAAGTATACTTCTTAAAACTAGTTAGTCACGATATCACAATAATTTTCCATAATCAATCAACCGAAATCGAGAATATTTAATAAGATGTGATGTGTTTTTGTCTAATTCGTATAGAAAAGCAACCCGCCACTGTTTTGTCCATTTTTTATTTTTCAGATTCTCCTCTTGCTCACCGAAAAACCTGAGCATGTTCTTCTTTTTTCCAAAGCATGTTTGGAAATCAAAAATATTCTGCAACAAGCTACAGAGAAAATTACCAATCCGAGTGTAAATTACAATTTGGTAGTTATTACCAGCAGATTCAACGCACTTGAAGGACCGAGGTAAATTTCTTCGTTATTTTTTATTCCAAAAATATATTCAGAGCATCGGTTCTAAACAAAGACGCCGCCCAGGATTCTCTGACACATCGCGTAAATGAAGCAGACAAGGGAAGACAGGGGCGCCAGTTCATGGGCAAAAAGTCGAAACAGCTCGTTTTTGAGTTCGATTCTGAAGAGTTTAATGAGGTCAGCTGTTCGATTGCTGAATTCCGTCCATCGAAATAATTTCAGACACAGAAAAGAGAAGTCGAGCGTACGCTGCTGAAGAAGAAAGGAACCATCAGTGTCTATCTAACGGATGCCTACGAACACCCACGCGCCGTTCTGCGTGTTGTTCCAACTGTTGACGCTAAAGAAGTTGCCGAACTTCTGTTCTCCATTGGCTGTGAATACGTCGTGCACATTGTGAAGGTCGAGGGAAAAGAAGAAAAGTTCGAAATGTATGCGAGCGATTTCCAAGACGTCGTGAGTGTTTCTTCCGGAATCGCAATTTTTATTTATCCATGGAAATTAGTTATTTTGAAATAGAAAGACGGGCGTAAGGAAGTTGACACATCATAAAATTCCGCGACCAAGACGTCATGTTTTCATCCCAATCTGTAGAAAACAGTAATTCCCGTTTATAAAAAGCTTAAGGAAGGTTGGGCGAACAACTTCTATAAAAAACTGAGATCTTAAAAAATTAAAAAAAAATCATTCTCACTCATGTTTTCCTACCACGGCGTAAATTAGGTTCTCAAAATTAGGACCAGTGCGTCTCAGAGTTAAGACTTTCACGATTTGAGCCATTAAACGTTCAACATTAACATTGAGTTTTAAGAAGGCAAAACTCGACGTACCAGACTATCTCGACGACGAATTGGCCGAAAACTTTGATCCATCAAGCTGTGTGATCACCAACGATCAGGCTCAACAACAGAAGCAGACTGGCGGTTGGTTCAATTCCATCTCGAGCCTTGTCCGAGGTTCTCTCTGGTGAAACTGCCTTTTTTCATTTCATCCATTCGGCTCTCCACACATTTCTCTCGTATTTGCTAGATCTTGACTCAGGTTCGGGTAAAAAATTGCCTTCTCGTTATCTCTTCGTAAAGCTCAACCTCATAATGTATACATACGGATTTTCTTTTACGTTCCCGTCGTGGATCTCCATGTTCGACGAACCCCTATGTGAATAAAAACGTTTTGTCTCTAGTGCTCTCTGCATTTCTACTCATCGCGTTCGATACGCGTAAATACCTCCTTTCCGTCTTTTCAATTTGAAGTTTACCCTTGTTTCAAACAGATGTTGATGCGACCTGCTACGACGGATCACTACATCAGCTCGATCTACTACGAATCGGAGAATGTGGACACCAGAGCGTCGCGTGTACGCGCTGCGATGTTTCCCGACTGGGCGCCAATCTCGTCGGCCACTCCAACAACGTCCAAAGCGACCATCGTGGAGATCGTGAGTGTCCAAGAGAAACGAAAATCATCGTTTTGTTTTCAGATGCAAGAGCCGGCTAGAGAGCTGAAGACTGCTGTCCTGTCTCTTCTGACCTATGAAGGATCCGACGACATGTCTGGACTTGGAGTCGCGGATCTTATTGAGATGTTGTGCGATCATGATGAGGTAAGGTTTATCTTGACTACAAAAATTTGTGATCACAATCTATCTTGATTTTTCATGATCGAGTTTGGAATTTTCAAAATTCAATTTTTCGCTATGTCAATTTGACTTCCATAGCGTCAATCAGAGTTGCACGGAATTCCGTCTTCGGTGCAAAAATTTCACTTCCGACTACCGTTGAAAAAATTCTACTTCTGTCCTTTTTTCACTTCCGACTTCCGTTTTGAAAAATTTTACTTCCGTGCAACTCTGGTGTCAATCCTTGTGAGCAATGAATATACCGTTTTGAGCGTAACGAAAGCTTTTCGGTTAGCGCCGTCTAATCTTCGTCAAGACATTCATAATCCTTGCTTTGGGTTAGGACGTATAAAATATGTTTCCCTCCATATCCGGGCCTATGGTATACAACATTAGATACCACTTTCAAGCCAAAACGGATCTTAATTATTAGAAAATAGTCTATCGTCGTGATGACTTCAGAATGTACAAATTCAGATGTAGCAGTGAATATCATTGAGTTCAAACTACTGACTCTCAGAAACTGAATCAATGAAATTTTCAGACTGTCGTCTCCCGTGCCGTCAACCGCGTGTACACCCTGTTCCGCGAAGACGCGACCCTTGCCAACAACCCGCAGCTCATTGAGGCTCTTCTGGCTGCAGCAAAGAGCAGCAACGTCAACGTTCGTCGTAACGTGACCGGAGCTCTCTTCCATCTGTCCGAGAAGCGTGGTGGACCGATGCTCATCTTCCGTAGCGGAGGTCTCGCTCAAATCATTCGAATGCTCTACGATCAGCATGAAACTGTCGTCCATTACGCTGTCACCACCCTGAGAAATCTTCTGATGCATGTTGAAGCGTCCAAGCCGCAAGCGAGAGCCTTGAACGCTATTGAAGCGTTGACCCCGTTGCTTCATAGGTGAGTCATTGATTAAATGTTGAACTCCGAGGAGAAAACCCAAGCCGCGCGTTACTGCGCAGCAAAATTGAATGCGCACCAGCATTAACAGAGTGCATCTGATTATATGCAAAAGCAGAATTCATTTTAACGGTTTAAAGAATCGAAAATAGGTGCTCATTCCTGCGCTATCTGAATCTACCAGTGTACATACATCTGCTAATTTTAGATAAAATTTTCTCGTGTTGTCATAGATTCTCAATTTACTGTGAGTCAATGATCAACTGTTGAACCTCAGGGAAACTGTTCGGTGTCTGTATGGGTTCTGGAATCCATATTGGTTTAGGCGGTGTCTATATGAATCGGTACAGATACCGTTTGCAAACTGCAAGAAATCGGAGTCTGTATGATTCCACACGTATACCGTTTTTGAAAACGACGTCTGTATGGGTGCAAACGGTACCCAAATTGGTAATTTTATGAATTCCGTTTGGATCCATACAGACACCGAACGTTTTTCCTGAGGAACTCAGAGTTTGCAAATTGGGAAGCGCGATACTGCGCGGATAGACTGGATCAAGAATTGGTTCGCATTCCTCCGCCCTGATTTTCTTCTGATTCTGAATCTAAAAAATCATTTTCAGAACCAACCCGAAACTGCTAGCTCAAGTAGCTGACAGTATCTACTTCCTTCTGCTCGACGACCTTCCATCCAAAGACATTTTCCTGTCACTCAGCGGCCCCAACATCCTCGTCACCATCCTGCGCACCTACCCAGACCATCGCAAGTTGATGTACACAGTCATCCGTTGCATCCGATCGCTTTCCGTGTGCCCACGTAACAAACCAGCCCTGATCAGTCTCGGATGCCTGCCTGCTCTTCACCACGAACTGTGCCAAGCTCAAGACGAACGCACCCAAACCGCCATTCTCGTCGCCATGCGAAACTTGTCCGACGCTGCAACCAACGAAGAGAATCTGACCCCATTGGTCATGAAGCTAGTTGAGATTATTCGTGTCGCCAACGACGCCATGACTGCATGTGCGTGTGGAATCCTCAGCAACCTGACGTGTAACAATATGAGGAACAAGCAGACGGTGAGAGAGAGAGAAAGAGAGAAAGCGATTTAAAACAATTTTCAGGTATGTTCTCATGGTGGAATCGACGCACTCGCCACGTCCATTCGCCGCTTCCCAGAAGTCGAAGATGCGACTGAACCAGCACTCTGCGCACTTAGACACTGTACTGCGAGGTGAGTTTTTTTGCAAAAAGAATCGATGTTCCATCTTGGGCTTTGGGTCTTTTCGGGCTTTGGGCTTTGGGCTTATGGCCAAATCAGCGCTGATTTCTTTGAAAATTTCAATATCCCATGGTGTAGTTCATAGTGTGATCATCGCCTCGCGTAGAAGTAGTTCCATCTAGTCGACTCAATTTTGAATGGTGTTATAACCTTCATCCCCAACCCTGAGACTATGTTTAAATCAGACCAAGCTTCTGAAAAATGAACTTTGATGAATTCCCTTCAGACACTCACTAGCCGAAGAAGCTCAGAACGAGTTGCGTCTGTGCAACGCGTTCCCAGTGATCCTCGACCAGCTGGCAACCCTACGAACACCAGTCATCAAGGCGGCACTCGGAGTGATCCGTAACTGTGCCCTTCTTCCCGCCAACCTTCTCGAGTTGACCCAAGAGACGACCCCCGGCGGCGATACAGTCGTCACCCTCTCCATTGACATTCTCCGTCGCGCAGTGACGGCGATCGATGAGAATCCGGAAATCGAGGTGGACGGTGTGCCCATGTGGGGTGTCGTTGAAGGAGCCGTCTCGGCTCTTCATCAACTTGCAACTCACCCGACAGTTGCATCGCTGTGCTGTGAAGACAGAGGACAACCTGGAAACCCAGAGCATCCACCATTCTTGGACTTGGTTCTTCGCTTGTTGGCTCGTCCGGAGGTTCGTTTTATTTTTTTTTATTAAAACAAAGCTGATGCGCGTGCCGTGAATTTAAAAAATCTTAAAATACATTAAGATGTTATCAGAATGAAAAAATCCTATGAAAACGATTAATTGAGTGTTTGACTGTACATTGCATGAATTTTCGCAAATTCCGCCGAAGCCTTCGAAGTCTGAGTAATGCCGAAAAGCACATGTTTGAATAACAAAAGTGATAAAAATCATGCCGCGCAGCAGCGCGCGGTTGGATTGAGCATTAAGCTTGCCGCGCATCTTCGCACAGACATCAGACATCTGTAACTTCGCTCGGAACTTCTCAACCACCTAGTTTTCGGGCTAAGGTTGAACTTTAAGCGGACCCAAGCCTAACCTACTACCGAAAAAGAGGTTTTATGGTAACGCACCGCACGTTTTTAAAGCTTGGAAAAAAACAGGATGCGATTAGCCCCACATAGCATTTTCATGATAGTGAAAAATACCATAATTTGACTTCGTTAAGGTATGCAACAGTGACGACGAGCTCCTGGAACGTGAACTCCTTGGACTTCTCTACCAGTTGTCGAAGAGACCATCCGGAGCCAAAGCGGTCGAAGAAACTGGAGCAACAGCTTTGCTCATGGATGCAAGGAACTCCCAACACAAGGCGGTCGCCACTTACGCCAATGGTGTACTGAACAATCTTGAAAGGGAATCTGACACTTCTATTTCGTCTAGAGTGAGTTTTCATTCTGTAACTAAATTTAACTTTTTGATCTTCTCATTAGAAAAAAATCGTGAATATTGAAATTAACTAGTACACATAGCTTCCTCTACCTGTAAAAAAAAGTCTAGCCTCCGTAAATCGGGTTCTTAGTACCGTAGCAGTTTCGCCTTGAAATACAAGAACGATTTACGTAATGAGCCTTTAATTTCAGAATGGACTGAAAATAAAAAATTTAAATCCACAAAGATCTAACTGTTCGTTGCGAAAGTCCCGACCCTACCGTACTCATTTTACAAAAACACGAATGGCGCGCGTTTGAAATCGGTCAGACTTTTTGCTAGATATGTGTAGTAAAAAAAATCAAGTTCTTCTCTATGAATCTCGAAAATTTTGTTTGTTTGAACTAGTCAATTCAAAAAGTAATGATTATGTTAAAATGAAGAATGGTCCGGTTAGAATCAGTTTTGAAACTGAAGAATATCGGAAAATCGAAGTTGAGTTCAAGATCTGGCAACCTTTTTATAGGAACTGATATTTATAAGATCTTGTCATCTCGGGATGAGGTCTTATCATAATTTTGCTCACGTTTACCAGGTCTAACCTGTGTTTCTCTGAGTATTTCACATCAACAAAGTAACTTTGCAGCAATTCGACTACGACACCTCTGCTGGTGACTGGCAACGTGACGGGCTCGAACGTGAGCTGTTCTCAGAAATGTATCCGACTCACGATGGTGGACACCACGAGTCGATCACCGCCACCCTAGCCGGAAATCAGAATCATCAGCAGCAGCATAATAATAATAGCTGGTATGATACTGACCTTTAATCAAAAAATAGCACGGGCTGATTATGAAATTCACCGAAATTAGCGAAATTTGACGTTTAATTGGTTTTAACTATTGAAGGTTTTGTTAAATACGGAAAAACGGTTAACGGATTCGTTAGAATTAAAAGTTGAAACCATAGTTGAATGATTTTGTTAAATTTCTAAATTTTATTGTCTTATGCCTTTGCCTAGGTGTGTTAATCGAGTTAAATACGAAAAAACGTTTAATTTATCGGTTAACGAGTTTGTTAAAATCTTAAATTTAACGTTCTCCGGTTTCGTTAAATTCGGAAACTTTGTAATCAGCCCTGACCTATACCACAAAATCATCTTTGAACAATATGCACGTACCATCAACCTATGTAAATTATTTATATCTCTAATAATCGCGAATCGCATCTAATTAAACAATGGGGATTTGGTTTTGGAGATTATTTGTAATAAATATGTACCCCGCAAATTGTGTCCATTTTCTGCCACTTTCCATCCGTTCGTGACGGTGTCCCATACTTTACAACCCATTTTGCAGGTTTTAACGACAAACTCCAGGTGTTTATTGACTCTAATTGGTCCGATTCTTTGTTGATTTTTACCTATAGTCTGTTCAACATTTCCGCTTCCCAGAGAAAACAGCTCAAATCAGATTTTGGCCATGCCCGAAGTGATAGAGTCGTTTGTGGCTGTGTGCGAGTCTGCGTATCGCTCTTCCAAAGTTCTGGCCGTCGATGAACTCAGCGGAAAACTGGCGATCGTCAGGAAGTCGAAGTGAGTTCATATGAAGAATTTATCTCATCAACTAATGTTGCAGAAACAAGAGTAACGGCGACTATGTAGAGGTGTACAATATCCTGCCCGGATGGCTGGCGGTTAGAGAGAATGTGAGATTTTCATTTTTGTCTTGATGGAATAGCTTTTGCACCTTTTGTATCATTTTTGGAAGAATATCTGTTGACCAGAGGCTAAAACAGTGTTAAAAATGTAAATTTGAGTGAAGTTTCCGAAGAAGTGACCATCATTTAAACGTTTTTTTGAAAAGTTTCGCAATTTTTCAATAGCAATCGGCGAAACAAATTCGCTTGTTAACTTGAGAAAAATAGGACGAATGAAAAAATATTGATGTGCTAACGCGCCCTATAGCAAGTTTTCGTTTAATATAATCTTCGTACAACCCGTCTAATTGACAACGATCACCTTGGTGCGTAGCCAAATCTGGAATAAACTGACCAGAACTGGTCAGAATATACCTGGTCGATTTTCGAACCCTAGAGTTCGAAGAAGAAAATAGATACAATTTTCATACTTTAGCTAACAACCATTCAGGTCATCATCGCGGACAACGGAGCGATCGAGAGTGCCCTGTTCGTCGATGGAATCTTGATCACAGCACACGCCAATGGATCGCTTGCGTTCATCGATCCACATAAAATTAATGATGTCGTGGTGAGTTTTACCATTTTTTGTTACCAGTGTGCCGAAGGCAACGAAGCTAGAAAGACGGGAGTGAGGAATTTGACACATTGTGAAATCGCGCGTTGATGACGTCGTGTATTAATCTCAATCTGCAGCCAACAGTAATTTCCTTACAAATAAGCATAAGTTTGGTTGGGAGAACAAATTTTGTGAAGAACCAACTCTTGGATACCAGAGAACACTGTGAAATTAACCATTTTATGATGTGTCAAATTCCTCAATCCCGTCTTCATAGCACGGCGTAACACACAGACGTTGTACGAAAAGTTGACGCGAGTACAAAAAACAGAGGTTCAGGACTAGCTTTCAGGTAGTATTTCAAATTTATTATAGGCTTGTATCTCCAACTTCTCAAATTTCACTCGGTAAACATAATACAAAAGGTCCACAATTCTGTTGCTCGAAAAGGGATCGTTGTGCAAACGGTTCACGGATAGTCGTGCAAGTGGGGAAGGGTAATAAAGATAGAACATAGGTGTTAGTAATTCGACCAGAATATCCAGATCGATTCCGACCAGTAGTAGGACAAATTGTGTTTGATCATAATTAAGGAAGGTTCACATAGCTTCCTCTACCTGTAAAAAAATCTGGTCTCCGTAAATCGGGTACTTAGTACTGTAGCAGTTTCGCCTAGAAACACAAAACGATTTAAGTGATGAGCCTTTAATTTCAATGGACTGAAAGTAAGAATAATAATTTAAATCCACAAAGATCTAACTGTTTGTTATGAGTGTCCTGACCCTAAGGTAGGCCTACCGTACCCATTTTGCAAAATTGAGATTAGATCGCGTTTGAAAACGGCCATGCTTCTAGCGATATATGTGAGGTTCAAATCAGTCAATATAACAAGGGTTAAAAATTGAAAACAAAATAATGATTATGAGAACTGCGGACGATAAAGAGATGAACTAATGTTGAAAAACTTAATACGAAAAAGTGTACTCTATCGTTTCGATCAAGAATCATTTCACATATATCGCTAGAAGCATGGCCGTTTTCAAACGCGCTCTAATCTCAATTTTGCAGAATGAGTACGGTAACTCTCACAACGAACAGTTAGATCTTTGTGGATTTAATTTATTATTCTTACTTACAGTTCATTGAAATTAAAGGCGCATCACTTAATCGTTCTTGTGTTTCAAGGCGAAACTGCTAAAGTACTAAGTAACCGATTTACGGAGGCCAGATTTTTTTACAGGTAGAGGAAGCTATGTGCATTTCCTCAAGGAAAGCTTACAAGGTGAAAATTTTTTTATGATAATCAAGTGATGATCGAATCTTAGCATTGTACCTAACTAGTGCTTTGAACCTTACCTAAGCCTAAAATGTGAGGTGTCGACAAAGATGAATGAAGAAATAATTCTTGATAGAAACGATTCAGTACACTTTTTGTATTAAATTGTTGCAAAGGTAAACTTGATAGTGGAAACAAAGATGCTCCGTGCGTAGCGAGGGTTTTGTG
>OZ022254.1:1157067-1187243 GCA_963978915.1 Caenorhabditis parvicauda
GTTGAAAATTTTTCTCAAACGCGTTTTTTTTTTCAAAATTCATGATAAAAAGCTAGTTACAGAGAAAAGTTACATGATTTGCAATTTTCAATAGCAATCGGCGAAACAAATCCGCTTGTTAACTTGAGAAAAATAGGACAAAAGAATGAAAAATATTGATGTGCGAACGCGCTCTATAGCGAATTTTTGTTCAATATAATTTTGCTGCAACGCGACTAATCGATGACGACCTTCTTTAGCTCGGTGTGGATAATACAACATTTAAAGATACAATATTCGATACAGTAGATCAAATTTCAGTTACTGTAGTTCGAAAAAGTTGATTTTTCTCACCTTTACTCATCCCAGCATTGGCGAGCGATTGGCTTTTCAATGGGCAAAATCATACCGTTCGAAGAACACCATCTTCAACCTCGAGAAAGCTCAGAAAGCGCAACTCCAGGCGCTCGCCAATTGAATAACCAATCGCTCACCAATGCAATTGGCTAACGAAGAGAGGATAGCCAATCGTTAGCCAATGACTGTCGTTTTGCACATCGCTACTCCCTGTATTTCTCTGTGTATCATACGACCAGATCAGAAGTATTGTTCAACTTCTACATATATTCCATGACTGAAACACTGAAATTCTTTCAGATTGCGATCGGAGCACTCGACGGGATTGCCATAGTGAAAGACAATGAGATCAAGGACACATTGAAACTCGACAGAGAGGTATTTATTTCCTATAAAATTTGAATAGTTTGTAAGGTAACTCTTTTCTTCGCGTTTTTCGCAGTAATTTTCGTTTTTTAATGCTCCAAAAGTTAGATTTCGAGAAAAACATTTATTGAAAATTTGATTTCAAAAAAATGTTTTTGAAATAATCGGACATGAAAAAATATTTTTTCCAAATAAAACGAAAAATTTGATTTCGAAAAAGTTATTTGGAGGAGTTTATATTTTGAAAATTTCATTTCGAAAAGTAGTTTTGAAAACATCTGAACATTGAAAAAACATTTAAATTTTTTTTTCATAATATCAAATAATAAAAAAATAATATAATTTTAAAACATAAAGAAACATATTTTGAGAAATTCGGGTAATCGTTTACGAGAAATAGTGTTTTGTTTTCCAGCATGTTCGAGACCCAACGATTGCTTGGACTGTTTGCTTCTACGACAACACGACGTTGGCTTGTGGTGACTCAAAAGGAAATATCACATTCTGGGATATCCCAAACTCTTCGTTGGTCCAGGTGTGCTATTCGATCATTCCCATTTGAAAATGACATATTCAGAGTTTGGTCTGCCTGCAGTCACACGTGCTCACGATGTGCATGAATAACGGAGTACTCAACGCTGTTGGAGTTGATCCGAGGATCAGTCTGATCAAGCGAATGGTAAGAATTTTACAGTAATGTTACTTAAAAAGTGGTGAAGATGTTTTTTTCCTCCTCAATTCATACAGTAACTCTATGAAGCATGCTGCAGATGTACTTATACGGTAACTTTATAAAAACGGAGATATGCTATTCAAAAATGGATCGATGAAAATGTTTCACAAGTTCTCATGATTGTGCAAAGTTTCAGAGAGAAATATAAAAATCAAACAAAGTTGTAAATTTATCTCTGAAAACAAAGTGTCCCACGAATACCACAACTCTTGAGTGAAACGCTATTATGACTGAAACTACACAATACACCTCCAGATGCGTTTATGCGTCTTTGTGAGATAGTTTCGCGACGGAGAGACGCAGAGACAATCCTAGTCAGAGAGTGTTCTTCCACGTTGCGCCCGGAGTGCCAGATCATGCTAGCGCGCGCGAGAGTGTACGATAGCGAGACGTCGCACGCGTAAGGAACATGCGAGAGAGTGCGCTGTTTTTGGAGAGCATTAGAGTCCTAAGAAGTAAGCAGGGAAAGAAGTAGTGAAGCGTAATACCGAAGAATTTGTCTAATATTTCTCACCTTTCACTGACTAAAATCCCGCGTCGTTTCCTCGTCTAGATCTGCAATCTGTAGCCAACAGTATTTTCCTTTTAGTTATAAGCCTGAAGAAGGAAGGAGAACAACTTTTGCGAAGACCTGAGTCTCGCCGCAGATAAACTGAGAGAAAAGTGCTGCTGGGTATTAGACGAGTTCGTTGGATCTGGAAGAGTCCATATTGTGATTTTTGCCTGACATTATGGTCCTGTTAGAATACTCAACAATATTTTATTCAGCCAAACGGTGAATTCGACGTTGTACAACGACGAAATGGCCCAGTCCGCGATGTCCGTTGTATCGTCTCGTACGACTCGAAAGTTTACGTCTGCGGTGACGACTACGAGCTTTTCGTAGGCAGTTCGGGAACACGACAACTTTCCTTCCAGCACATTCGAGTGAGTTTTTCTTCTTTAAACATAACATCTATTTATGGGGAATTCCATCTCTCTCTCTCTCCCTCTCTCTCTCTCCGTCTCTTTCAGTCTCTCTCTGTTTCTTTCAGTCTCTCTCCGTCTCTCTCTCTCTCACCCCTCTCTCTCTCCGTCTCTCCCTCTCCCCCTCTCTCTCTCTCTCTCTCTCTCTCTCTCTCTCTCTCCCAATTGCCAAATTCATATTCAGACAAGCGTCCAACTAGGCAATGAGATGGTTGTCAGCTGTGCCGACGATCATGTTGACGTGTGGTGGAAAGAGACTGGAGAAGACAAGGAGAACAACGACACCATCGTACAGCACCACAAGCCGGTCCTCCTGGCTAAAATCTATTCACCAAAGAAGAAGTTGATCAACTCTTGGTGAGCTTTATCATCAATCTCGAAAAGCTACATTTTACGATGATTGTGAGCTTGGTGTTACGATAAAATGGGTTGATGGAGCACGGATGCCATGTTAGAAGTACTATGTACTGTCAGGCAGCATATCAATAGTACTTTATAACGAATCAGCCTTTACTAAAAAGTACTTCAATCATAGAGAATAAGTTCCCTACGTTTTAGTAGCAGCGAAACCTCTTTGAAAACTGCCCCGGTCTTGAAAGTGATTAACAATCGACTACAAAGATGGGCAGAATGCATAGAAGAATCGGAGAAAATAGCAATAGGGGACTGCAAAGCGGTCATCCGTCGCGGAAAATGGAATTTATCGATTGAAAACCCAATCTAACCCCTACATAGGAATGCAACCAAGCCTAAATGACGATTTTTCAGCAGAAATGAGGTCCCAGTACTATTATTTTTCAGTATTGCGAAAATAAAGAAGCCTACCTTTTTGAAAGCTTATAACTCTCTTTCCAAATTAGGTCAAAATTAAACTTTAAGGGTACTGTCACCGTGTGGAAAGTTCCTCGCGTTGTCCACACTTCTCGGAACTACAGCATATCACATAAACTCGGCCAAGCGAACAGTCAAGAAGTTGGAGGTGACCGGTCCGTCGGCTTCCGCTATCCAGGTATATTTTGAAAATGTAGAAATAATCTTCCATTTATTTCCTTCTAAGTTTTGCTATTGAGTTCCGCTCTGCGTTTTCCTATTAAAGAAAAGTTGATGAAAATATAACTCTTCAAAAAAATTGTTTTGTTTTTTCAACTCTCAAAATGAATTTTACAAAAATCTTGAATATCAATAAGAGTCGAGCGGGAGTAAAAAAAGGGGACGTTAGATGTGGAGAAATGAAAAAAAAGAGTTTTTTATGGAAGTCAGGACAGCGAAAAAAGTCAAATAAACCCAGAAATAGTGTATAGCCGCTCAATTATCGACGAACTTGACTGAATTGAGGAGGATTTCATTGTTTTCTCTCCTTTTTCATGAAATTAATTTCATTAGAATAATTTTTTAAATGAAAATTTATTTTCCTTGCAACTCTGCTATCATTGACTTTCTGACCGTCAGATCTTTCAGATCTCGAACGATTTCCTGGTAATCGCCACATGTGACTTCCACCTGATGAAGATCGCTCTAACCGGAGACTTGAAGTGGAAGGTTTGCCTGCGACAAGGTGGGTATCATTTCTACCTGTATTCCATTCAAATTCCGATGTTTCAGAAGGGTGTGGAGTCGTCACTAAGCTGGATCTATCACCAGACGCGACTACTGCAGTAGTTGTCACCTCCAGGTCACAAGTCTTCACTGTTGATCTCGAACAAGGTATCCCTTCAACCTCGAATTTGAATTGGCTGAACCCTTTTGAACAGCTACTTTGACTAGGCATGGGCATATTGCCAATCATTGGCAGTCGATTGGCAATGCGATTGGCTCGGATTTTAATTTCTAGGCCTTCTTGACGTTAAAGATGGTGTTATAACAAACTGCATTGCAAATAGCATTGCCAATCGACTGCCAATGATTGGCAATATGCCCATGCCTAGACTTCGACTATCCGTCTGAATAGGTGCCGCGCAGCAGCGCGCGGAGCAAAATCGATTTACAAACTTTCGTTTCCAGGCGAATCTCGATTGGTCAAGGTGGATCTGCCAATCGACGTGTGCTGTACATCATCCTCGACATTCGTCCTCTGCACCCAAGACGAGTTTGCGAATCAAGCAGAAGATAAGAAGATATTGTTCGAGGTTTGTGCGCCTCGCTACTCTCGTTGTGAAAAGTTAGGTACCCCCGACTTGATTCTGAAATCAACGAATGTACGCATATTAAGACGTAGTTACTTTATAATCTCACGAAAAAGTTTAAGAAAAAACAGTGGTTTTGTGGGCCGTTTGTAAACCTATACAAAATCCGAACATTGTCTATGTTCGTCTGCCCTCTCCACCCTCTTCTCCCTCCCACTTTGCACTTGGTCGTGCGATGAGTTAGGATGAAAATATACTTTCTTTCCACCGGTCAGACGATACTCTCGTATTCTCATCACTGCGCTGTCCGAAGCAGCTAAAATCATATTCTCTTCTCGTGTACCACATCCATTCTGTGAGCTCGCAGCAGTTATTGCTGGGTTGTTCACGAAGCGCATGAAGCTTTGTTTTTATTGTAAAAAACACCAACGTTTTTCAGGTCAACACAAGCAATGGCCGTGTACTGCACAGTGCGAACGCTCGTCAAATCCGAATGACCCCGAATCTGCCTACGTCCGTCACACAGCTCAACGACACCAAAATCGTTGTCAGTAATGACAAAGGCGCATGGTCCATTATTGACCTGGTGAGTTGTAAAATTCAATGAAATGTATTCCATTTATCAGCTCGGGTGGTCCCATCTCTCTCTCTCTCTCTCTCTCTCTCTCTCTCTCTCTCTCTCTCTCTCTCTCTCTCTCTCTCTTTCTTTCTTTCTTTCTCTCTCTCTCTCTCAACCCCATTGAAACAGTTTTTTCACTCATTTTTTCAGAAATCGAAAAAAGTCGTCACCCCAAAGTTCTCCGAATCCGTCAAAGACAAGAAGGGACGAGTTTTTGAGCACAGTAAAAGAGTTGTCGCTGTTAGAAGACTGGCAGGTACAGATTTTTTTTTAGTTTTTACCAGAATTTTCATAAAACGAACTTCTCCGTTTTTTCATAGAAAAGGTACACATAGCTTCCTCTACCTGTTAAAAAATCTGGCCTCCGTAAATCGGGAACTTAAATTCGCCTCGAAATACAAGAACGATTTAAGTAATGCGCCTTCAATTTCAATGGACTGAAAGTAAGAATAATATGTAAATCCACAAAAATCTAACTGTTCGTTGTGAGAGTTACCGTACTCATTCTGCAAAATTGAGATTAGAGCGCGTTTGAAAACGGCCATGCTTCTAGCGATATATGTGAGGTACCGACTTTAGTGTCAGAAACACGTTTTATACCTTGTACAAGCAACTGTGTCCTACTACCAGAGACTTCCGCCCTTTTTCACTTCCCACTTCCGTTTTGAAAAATTTTACTTCCGTGCAACTCTGCTCACTACGTTTGGCGTCCATTTTTCTTCACAAAATCACATGACCATATTTATAGAATGATCAGCAACTTTCGATTGTTCTTAGAAATTTTCGATCCTTTTTCAGAAATAAACGGTACTTTTTTTCGCGAAATTACTGAAAACAATCGTGTTTTTTCGACCCACGAGCAATCATCATTCGCTCATCGCGAGTTAGAATCCTTGAAATTTGTAAACTTTAATTCAGAGAAGAAAAAAAAAGTTACAAAGAAGAAGCACAAAACCGAACCAGCAATAGTTGGTCTGTGCTCGTGAGCCATTGGGAATGGAGACTGAAATTGAAACCTATGTAAAAGAGCTGTTTGGTCAGGACAGACAAAATTTTTTAAATGCAGATGTATATCCTTCTGTCCGGTCATTTTTGCTTTTCTCTCCCCCTCCGTCTATCAAAACCAAAATCTTCACCAAGAAATCAGTCAAACCATCTTATAAGATCCCTGTTTCAGATGGCACAATCGCGAACCCTGACCGATTAGTAGTTCTGAAGTTGAAAGAAAGCGAGCCGCCCAAGTCGGAACCGTTCAAGCTGAAGAAGTTTGGAATGCAATAGTTGTCGTTCATTTTGTTTCTTGTTGTTGTTATCGGATGTCCCGCTCCATTTTTGACTGTTTCAGTTTTTAGTCTCCCAATTTGTTGACACTTTTATTGTTGAATAAATTTTACAAATTTGTGTTGTTTAATGGTGGTCGTCGTTCACTGAAGCCCGCACTGTAGTATTGGACATCAATTTTCCAAAAGATATTGATTGAAATTATCGATCGAACATATTGATCGCAATTCTTGATTGAAATTATCGATCGGAAATATTGATTAAAATTATCGATCGAAAATATTGATTAAAATTATCGATCGAAAATATTGATTGAAATTATCGATCGAAAATATTGACTGAAATTATCGATCGAAAATATTGATTGAAATTATCGATCGAATATATTGATTGGAATTATCGATCGAAAATATTGACTGAAATTATCGATCGAAAATATTGACGGAAATTATCGATCTAAAATATTGATTGAAATTATCGATCGAAAATATTGATTGAAATTATCTATCGAAAACATTGATTGAAATTATCGATCGAGAATATTGATTGAAATTATCGATTGAAAATATTGATTGAAATTATCGATCGAGAATATTGATTGAAATTATCGATTGAAAATATTGATTGAAATTATCGATCGAGAATATTGATTGAAATTATCGATCGAAAATATTGATTGAAATTATCGATCGAAAATAGTGATTGTGATTATCGATCGGAAATATTGATTAAAATTATCGATCGAAAATATTGATTGAAATTATCGATCGAAAATATTGATTGAAATTATCTATCGAAAATATTGACTGAAATTATCGATCGAAAATATTGACTGAAATTATCGATCGAAAATATTGATTGAAATTATCGATCGAATATATTGATTGGAATTATCGATCGAAAATATTGACTGAAATTATCGATCGAAAATATTGACGGAAATTATCGATCTAAAATATTGATTGAAATTATCGATAGAAAATATTGATTGAAATTATCGATCAAAAATATTGAATGAAATTATCGATCGAAAATATTGATTGAAATTATCTATCGAAAACATTGATTGAAATTAGCGATCGAGAATATTGATTGAAATTATCGATTGAAAATATTGATTGAAATTATCGATCGATAATATTGATTGAAATTATCGATTGAAAATATTGATTGAAATTATCGATCGAGAATATTGATTGAAATTATCGATCGAAAATATTGACTGAAATTATCGATCGAAAATAGTGATTGTGATTATCGATCGGAAATATTGATTAAAATTATCGATCGGAAATATTGATTAAAATTATCGATCGAAAATATTGATTGAAATTATCGATCGAAAATATTGATTGAAATTATCGATCGAAAATATTGACTGAAATTATCGATCAAAAATATAGATTGAAATTATCGATCGAAAATATTGATTGAAATTATCGATCGAAAATATTGATTGAAATTATCGATCGAAAATATTGATTGAAATTATCGATCGAAAAAGTACCAAAATCATGAACTGAAAATTTTTGACCTACCCAACTTTTGACCTGTGAGTGAGTTTTGCCCCACCTTTCTTTGCCGCAACTTTTTTTCATTTTCAACATTTTCTATCTTATTCTCGTCAAAATTTATCCAAATTTTCGGTTGTTAGGACCGAATTTTTTCCCATTATATACAGTTTTTTCATCATCTCCCGGCTGCTATAGACGTTTCAGCTGACCAAATGAAGAAAATTGGATGATTTACAAAAAAAATTCGGAAAATTTTTAAAAACTTGAAAAACTTTCTTTTTTAAGTGATATTCGCTTTTTGATCGTTTACAGCTGGTCTGTAGAAGCCGAAATTGAGCAAATTCGATGAATTTCAAGAAAAAAATTGAAAAAAATCTTTTCGAGAAATAATTTTTTTTCCAGTTTTCCATGAAAATTTTCACTTTTTGATACGATCATGCTGTTTTTACATATTCTTCCACAAGGTATTCGCGTCTCTTCCCTATAGTAGATTCCTTTCTCGATATATTAACTTTTTCAACTTTGTTATTTTTGTCATCATGTCTATTGTCTTCGCTGTTTTTGTAGTTTTTTTCAACACCTGCAGGATACATCTTTCCTAGTCAAAATCCACCCTATTCTATTCATTTCCCATTGTTCACCATATTCTCATCATTCACTTGATTTCGATTTTGGAGTACTGTACCCTAGAAAAACATTGATTTTTGTCACTTTTCCCTACTAAAACGACCTTTTTTTGAATGTTAACTGTCCAATTTTTATTGTAAATCATTATTGAATCGAATTCATGCTTAACACAAGTTGTCCCATCTCAGTGAGACCAAAACTGTCCCTTCGAGTGAAATGTGTGGAGTGTCGGTAGAAAAGATTGTGAGATTTGTTGAGCGGGTCGCCCTTGCCATCACTTGGTGAAACCGAGTATATGTGGTATGGCATTTTTGTCAGTTTCCACCATTAGTGTTTGAAAAACTGAATAAGTCTTTGTTTGAGAAGTTTGAAATCATCATACTATTGATTTTGGGGTACTGTAACCGAGAAATACATTGATTTTTGTCACTTTTCCCTACTAAAACGACCTTTTTTTGAATGTTAACTGTCCAATTTTTATTGTAAATCATTATTGAATCGAATTCATGCTTAACACAAGTTGTCCCATCTCAGTGAGACCAAAACTGTCCCTCCGAATGAAATGTGTGGAGTGTCGGTAGAAAAGATTGTGAGATTTGTTGAGCGGGTCGCCCTTGCCATCAATTGGTGAAACCGAGTATGTGTGGTATGGCATTTTTGTCAGTTTCCACCATTAGTGTTTGAAAAACTGAATAAGTCTTTGTTTGAGAAGTTTGGAATCATCATACTATTGATTTTAGGGTACTGTACCCTAGAAAAACATTGATTTTTGTCACTTTTCCCTACTAAAACGAACTTTTTTTGAATGTTAACTGTCCAATTTTTATTGTAAATCATTATTGAATCGAATTCATGCTTAACACAAGTTGTCCCGTCTCAGTGAGACCAAAACTGTCCCTCCGAATGAAATGTGTGGAGTGTCGGTAGAAAAGATTGTGAGATTTGTTGAGCGGGTCGCCCTTGCCATCACTTGGTGAAACCGAGTATATGTGGTATGGCATTTTTGTCAGTTTCCACCATTAGTGTTTGAAAAGTAGATTAGTCTCGGTATGAGAAGTTTGGAATCATCATACTATTGATTTTAGGGTACTGTACCCTAGAAAAACATTGATTTTTGTCACTTTTCCCTACTAAAACGACCTTTTTTTGAATGTTAACTGTCCAATTTTTATTGTAAATCATTATTGAATCGAATTCATGCTTAACACAAGTTGTCCCATCTCAGTGAGACCAAAACTGTCCCTTCGAGTGAAATGTGTGGAGTGTCGGTAGAAAAGATTGTGAGATTTGTTGAGCGGGTCGCCCTTGCCATCACTTGGTGAAACCGAGTATATGTGGTATGGCATTTTTGTCAGTTTCCACCATTAGTGTTTGAAAAACTGAATAAGTCTTTGTTTGAGAAGTTTGAAATCATCATACTATTGATTTTGGAGTACTGTACCCTAGAAAAACATTGATTTTTGTCACTTTTCCCTACTAAAACGACCTTTTTTTGAATGTTAACTGTCCAATTTTTATTGTAAATCATTATTGAATCGAATTCATGCTTAACACAAGTTGTCCCGTCTCAGTGAGACCAAAACTGTCCCTCCGAATGAAATGTGTGGAGTGTCGGTAGAAAAGATTGTGAGATTTGTTGAGCGGGTCGCCCTTGCCATCACTTGGTGAAACCGAGTATATGTGGTATGGCATTTTTGTCAGTTTCCACCATTAGTGTTTGAAAAACTGAATAAGTCTTTGTTTGAGAAGTTTGAAATCATCATACTATTGATTTTGGAGTACTGTACCCTAGAAAAACATTGATTTTTGTCACTTTTCCCTACTAAAACGACCTTTTTTTGAATGTTAACTGTCCAATTTTTATTGTAAATCATTATTGAATCGAATTCATGCTTAACACAAGTTGTCCCGTCTCAGTGAGACCAAAACTGTCCCTCCGAATGAAATGTGTGGAGTGTCGGTAGAAAAGATTGTGAGATTTGTTGAGCGGGTCGCCCTTGCCATCACTTGGTGAAACCGAGTATATGTGGTATGGCATTTTTGTCAGTTTCCACCATTAGTGTTTGAAAAGTAGATTAGTCTCGGTATGAGAAGTTTGGAATCATCATACTATTGATTTTAGGGTACTGTACCCTAGAAAAACATTGATTTTTGTCACTTTTCCCTACTAAAACGACCTTTTTTTGAATGTTAACTGTCCAATTTTTATTGTAAATCATTATTGAATCGAATTCATGCTTAACACAAGTTGTCCCATCTCAGTGAGACCAAAACTGTCCCTTCGAGTGAAATGTGTGGAGTGTCGGTAGAAAAGATTGTGAGATTTGTTGAGCGGGTCGCCCTTGCCATCACTTGGTGAAACCGAGTATATGTGGTATGGCATTTTTGTCAGTTTCCACCATTAGTGTTTGAAAAACTGAATAAGTCTTTGTATGAGAAGTTTGAAATCATCATACTATTGATTTTGGAGTACTGTACCCTAGAAAAACATTGATTTTTGTCACTTTTCCCTACTAAAACGACCTTTTTTTGAATGTTAACTGTCCAATTTTTATTGTAAATCATTATTGAATCGAATTCATGCTTAACACAAGTTGTCCCGTCTCAGTGAGACCAAAACTGTCCCTCCGAATGAAATGTGTGGAGTGTCGGTAGAAAAGATTGTGAGATTTGTTGAGCGGGTCGCCCTTGCCATCACTTGGTGAAACCGAGTATGTGTGGTATGGCATTTTTGTCAGTTTCCACCATTAGTGTTTGAAAAACTGAATAAGTCTTTGTTTGAGAAGTTTGAAATCATCATACTATTGATTTTGGGGTACTGTAACCGAGAAATACATTGATTTTTGTCACTTTTCCCTACTAAAACGACCTTTTTTTGAATGTTAACTGTCCAATTTTTATTGTAAATCATTATTGAATCGAATTCATGCTTAACACAAGTTGTCCCATCTCAGTGAGACCAAAACTGTCCCTCCGAATGAAATGTGTGGAGTGTCGGTAGAAAAGATTGTGAGATTTGTTGAGCGGGTCGCCCTTGCCATCACTTGGTGAAACCGAGTATATGTGGTATGGCATTTTTGTCAGTTTCCACCATTAGTGTTTGAAAAACTGAATAAGTCTTTGTTTGAGAAGTTTGAAATCATCATACTATTGATTTTGGGGTACTGTAACCGAGAAATACATTGATTTTTGTCACTTTTCCCTACTAAAACGACCTTTTTTTGAATGTTAACTGTCCAATTTTTATTGTAAATAATTATTGAATCGAATTCATGCTTAACACAAGTTGTCCCATCTCAGTGAGACCAAAACTGTCCCTCCGAATGAAATGTGTGGAGTGTCGGTAGAAAAGATTGTCAGATTTGTTGAGCGGGTCGCCCTTGCCATCACTTGGTGAAACCGAGTATGTGTGGTATGGCATTTTTGTCAGTTTCCACCATAAGTGTTTGAAAAACTGAATAAGTCTTTGTATGAGAAGTTTGAAATCATCATACTATTGATTTTGGGGTACTGTAACCGAGAAATACATTGATTTTTGTCACTTTTCCCTACTAAAACGACCTTTTTTTGAATGTTAACTGTCCAATTTTTATTGTAAATCATTATTGAATCGAATTCATGCTTAACACAAGTTGTCCCATCTCAGTGAGACCAAAACTGTCCCTCCGAATGAAATGTGTGGAGTGTCGGTAGAAAAGATTGTGAGATTTGTTGAGCGGGTCGCCCTTGCCATCACTTGGTGAAACCGAGTATATGTGGTATGGCATTTTTGTCAGTTTCCACCATTAGTGTTTGAAAAACTGAATAAGTCTTTGTATGAGAAGTTTGAAATCATCATACTATTGATTTTGGAGTACTGTACCCTAGAAAAACATTGATTTTTGTCACTTTTCCCTACTAAAACGACCTTTTTTTGAATGTTAACTGTCCAATTTTTATTGTAAATCATTATTGAATCGAATTCATGCTTAACACAAGTTGTCCCGTCTCAGTGAGACCAAAACTGTCCCTCCGAATGAAATGTGTGGAGTGTCGGTAGAAAAGATTGTGAGATTTGTTGAGCGGGTCGCCCTTGCCATCACTTGGTGAAACCGAGTATATGTGGTATGGCATTTTTGTCAGTTTCCACCATTAGTGTTTGAAAAACTGAATAAGTCTTTGTTTGAGAAGTTTGAAATCATCATACTATTGATTTTGGGGTACTGTAACCGAGAAATACATTGATTTTTGTCACTTTTCCCTACTAAAACGACCTTTTTTTGAATGTTAACTGTCCAATTTTTATTGTAAATCATTATTGAATCGAATTCATGCTTAACACAAGTTGTCCCATCTCAGTGAGACCAAAACTGTCCCTCCGAATGAAATGTGTGGAGTGTCGGTAGAAAAGATTGTGAGATTTGTTGAGCGGGTCGCCCTTGCCATTACTTGGTGAAACCGAGTATATGTGGTATGGCATTTTTGTCAGTTTCCACCATTAGTGTTTGAAAAGTAGATTAGTCTCGGTATGAGAAGTTTGGAATCATCATACTATTGATTTTGGAGTACTGTACCCTAGAAAAACATTGATTTTTGTCACTTTTCCCTACTAAAACGACCTTTTTTTGAATGTTAACTGTCCAATTTTTATTGTAAATCATTATTGAATCGAATTCATGCTTAACACAAGTTGTCCCGTCTCAGTGAGACCAAAACTGTCCCTCCGAATGAAATGTGTGGAGTGTCGGTAGAAAAGATTGTGAGATTTGTTGAGCGGGTCGCCCTTGCCATCACTTGGTGAAACCGAGTATATGTGGTATGGCATTTTTGTCAGTTTCCACCATTAGTGTTTGAAAAACTGAATAAGTCTTTGTTTGAGAAGTTTGAAATCATCATACTATTGATTTTAGGGTACTGTACCCTAGAAAAACATTGATTTTTGTCACTTTTCCCTACTAAAACGACCTTTTTTTGAATGTTAACTGTCCAATTTTTATTGTAAATCATTATTGAATCGAATTCATGCTTAACACAAGTTGTCCCGTCTCAGTGAGACCAAAACTGTCCCTCCGAATGAAATGTGTGGAGTGTCGGTAGAAAAGATTGTCAGATTTGTTGAGCGGGTCGCCCTTGCCATCACTTGGTGAAACCGAGTATATGTGGTATGGCATTTTTGTCAGTTTCCACCATTAGTGTTTGAAAAACTGAATAAGTCTTTGTTGAGAAGTTTGAAATCATCATACTATTGATTTTGGGGTACTGTAACCGAGAAATACATTGATTTTTGTCACTTTTCCCTACTAAAACGACCTTTTTTTGAATGTTAACTGTCCAATTTTTATTGTAAATCATTATTGAATCGAATTCATGCTTAACACAAGTTGTCCCATCTCAGTGAGACCAAAACTGTCCCTCCGAATGAAATGTGTGGAGTGTCGGTAGAAAAGATTGTGAGATTTGTTGAGCGGGTCGCCCTTGCCATCACTTGGTGAAACCGAGTATATGTGGTATGGCATTTTTGTCAGTTTCCACCATTAGTGTTTGAAAAACTGAATAAGTCTTTGTTTGAGAAGTTTGAAATCATCATACTATTGATTTTAGGGTACTGTACCCTAGAAAAACATTGATTTTTGTCACTTTTCCCTACTAAAACGACCTTTTTTTGAATGTTAACTGTCCAATTTTTATTGTAAATCATTATTGAATCGAATTCATGCTTAACACAAGTTGTCCCGTCTCAGTGAGACCAAAACTGTCCCTCCGAATGAAATGTGTGGAGTGTCGGTAGAAAAGATTGTCAGATTTGTTGAGCGGGTCGCCCTTGCCATCACTTGGTGAAACCGAGTATATGTGGTATGGCATTTTTGTCAGTTTCCACCATTAGTGTTTGAAAAACTGAATAAGTCTTTGTATGAGAAGTTTGAAATCATCATACTATTGATTTTGGGGGTACTGTAACCGAGAAATACATTGATTTTTGTCACTTTTCCCTACTAAAACGACCTTTTTTTGAATGTTAACTGTCCAATTTTTATTGTAAATCATTATTGAATCGAATTCATGCTTAACACAAGTTGTCCCATCTCAGTGAGACCAAAACTGTCCCTTCGAGTGAAATGTGTGGAGTGTCGGTAGAAAAGATTGTGAGATTTGTTGAGCGGGTCGCCCTTGCCATCACTTGGTGAAACCGAGTATGTGTGGTATGGCATTTTTGTCAGTTTCCACCATTAGTGTTTGAAAAGTAGATTAGTCTCGGTATGAGAAGTTTGGAATCATCATACTATTGATTTTGGAGTACTGTACCCTAGAAAAACATTGATTTTTGTCACTTTTCCCTACTAAAACGACCTTTTTTTGAATGTTAACTGTCCAATTTTTATTGTAAATCATTATTGAATCGAATTCATGCTTAACACAAGTTGTCCCGTCTCAGTGAGACCAAAACTGTCCCTCCGAATGAAATGTGTGGAGTGTCGGTAGAAAAGATTGTCAGATTTGTTGAGCGGGTCGCCCTTGCCATCACTTGGTGAAACCGAGTATATGTGGTATGGCATTTTTGTCAGTTTCCACCATTAGTGTTTGAAAAACTGAATAAGTCTTTGTTTGAGAAGTTTGAAATCATCATACTATTGATTTTGGGGTACTGTAACCGAGAAATACATTGATTTTTGTCACTTTTCCCTACTAAAACGACCTTTTTTTGAATGTTAACTGTCCAATTTTTATTGTAAATCATTATTGAATCGAATTCATGCTTAACACAAGTTGTCCCATCTCAGTGAGACCAAAACTGTCCCTCCGAATGAAATGTGTGGAGTGTCGGTAGAAAAGATTGTCAGATTTGTTGAGCGGGTCGCCCTTGCCATCACTTGGTGAAACCGAGTATGTGTGGTATGGCATTTTTGTCAGTTTCCACCATTAGTGTTTGAAAAGTAGATTAGTCTTTGTATGAGAAGTTTGAAATCATCATACTATTGATTTTGGAGTACTGTACCCTAGAAAAACATTGATTTTTGTCACTTTTCCCTACTAAAACGACCTTTTTTTGAATGTTAACTGTCCAATTTTTATTGTAAATCATTATTGAATCGAATTCATGCTTAACACAAGTTGTCCCATCTCAGTGAGACCAAAACTGTCCCTCCGAATGAAATGTGTGGAGTGTCGGTAGAAAAGATTGTGAGATTTGTTGAGCGGGTCGCCCTTGCCATCACTTGGTGAAACCGAGTATATGTGGTATGGCATTTTTGTCAGTTTCCACCATTAGTGTTTGAAAAACTGAATAAGTCTTTGTTTGAGAAGTTTGAAATCATCATACTATTGATTTTGGGGTACTGTAACCGAGAAATACATTGATTTTTGTCACTTTTCCCTACTAAAACGACCTTTTTTTGAATGTTAACTGTCCAATTTTTATTGTAAATCATTATTGAATCGAATTCATGCTTAACACAAGTTGTCCCATCTCAGTGAGACCAAAACTGTCCCTCCGAATGAAATGTGTGGAGTGTCGGTAGAAAAGATTGTCAGATTTGTTGAGCGGGTCGCCCTTGCCATCACTTGGTGAAACCGAGTATGTGTGGTATGGCATTTTTGTCAGTTTCCACCATTAGTGTTTGAAAAACTGAATAAGTCTTTGTATGAGAAGTTTGAAATCATCATACTATTGATTTTGGAGTACTGTACCCTAGAAAAACATTGATTTTTGTCACTTTTCCCTACTAAAACGACCTTTTTTTGAATGTTAACTGTCCAATTTTTATTGTAAATCATTATTGAATCGAATTCATGCTTAACACAAGTTGTCCCGTCTCAGTGAGACCAAAACTGTCCCTCCGAATGAAATGTGTGGAGTGTCGGTAGAAAAGATTGTGAGATTTGTTGAGCGGGTCGCCCTTGCCATCACTTGGTGAAACCGAGTATGTGTGGTATGGCATTTTTGTCAGTTTTCACCATTAGTGTTTGAAAAACTGAATAAGTCTTTGTATGAGAAGTTTGAAATCATCATACTATTGATTTTGGAGTACTGTACCCTAGAAAAACATTGATTTTTGTCACTTTTCCCTACTAAAACGACCTTTTTTTGAATGTTAACTGTCCAATTTTTATTGTAAATCATTATTGAATCGAATTCATGCTTAACACAAGTTGTCCCGTCTCAGTGAGACCAAAACTGTCCCTCCGAATGAAATGTGTGGAGTGTCGGTAGAAAAGATTGTGAGATTTGTTGAGCGGGTCGCCCTTGCCATCACTTGGTGAAACCGAGTATGTGTGGTATGGCATTTTTGTCAGTTTCCACCATAAGTGTTTGAAAAACTGAATAAGTCTTTGTATGAGAAGTTTGAAATCATCATACTATTGATTTTGGAGTACTGTACCCTAGAAAAACATTGATTTTTGTCACTTTTCCCTACTAAAACGACCTTTTTTTGAATGTTAACTGTCCAATTTTTATTGTAAATCATTATTGAATCGAATTCATGCTTAACACAAGTTGTCCCGTCTCAGTGAGACCAAAACTGTCCCTCCGAATGAAATGTGTGGAGTGTCGGTAGAAAAGATTGTGAGATTTGTTGAGCGGGTCGCCCTTGCCATCACTTGGTGAAACCGAGTATATGTGGTATGGCATTTTTGTCAGTTTCCACCATTAGTGTTTGAAAAACTGAATAAGTCTTTGTTTGAGAAGTTTGAAATCATCATACTATTGATTTTGGGGTACTGTAACCGAGAAATACATTGATTTTTGTCACTTTTCCCTACTAAAACGACCTTTTTTTGAATGTTAACTGTCCAATTTTTATTGTAAATCATTATTGAATCGAATTCATGCTTAACACAAGTTGTCCCATCTCAGTGAGACCAAAACTGTCCCTCCGAATGAAATGTGTGGAGTGTCGGTAGAAAAGATTGTCAGATTTGTTGAGCGGGTCGCCCTTGCCATCACTTGGTGAAACCGAGTATGTGTGGTATGGCATTTTTGTCAGTTTCCACCATTAGTGTTTGAAAAACTGAATAAGTCTTTGTTTGAGAAGTTTGAAATCATCATACTATTGATTTTGGGGTACTGTAACCGAGAAATACATTGATTTTTGTCACTTTTCCCTACTAAAACGACCTTTTTTTGAATGTTAACTGTCCAATTTTTATTGTAAATCATTATTGAATCGAATTCATGCTTAACACAAGTTGTCCCATCTCAGTGAGACCAAAACTGTCCCTCCGAATGAAATGTGTGGAGTGTCGGTAGAAAAGATTGTCAGATTTGTTGAGCGGGTCGCCCTTGCCATCACTTGGTGAAACCGAGTATATGTGGTATGGCATTTTTGTCAGTTTCCACCATTAGTGTTTGAAAAACTGAATAAGTCTTTGTATGAGAAGTTTGAAATCATCATACTATTGATTTTGGAGTACTGTACCCTAGAAAAACATTGATTTTTGTCACTTTTCCCTACTAAAACGACCTTTTTTTGAATGTTAACTGTCCAATTTTTATTGTAAATCATTATTGAATCGAATTCATGCTTAACACAAGTTGTCCCGTCTCAGTGAGACCAAAACTGTCCCTCCGAATGAAATGTGTGGAGTGTCGGTAGAAAAGATTGTGAGATTTGTTGAGCGGGTCGCCCTTGCCATCACTTGGTGAAACCGAGTATATGTGGTATGGCATTTTTGTCAGTTTCCACCATTAGTGTTTGAAAAACTGAATAAGTCTTTGTTTGAGAAGTTTGAAATCATCATACTATTGATTTTGGAGTACTGTACCCTAGAAAAACATTGATTTTTGTCACTTTTCCCTACTAAAACGACCTTTTTTTGAATGTTAACTGTCCAATTTTTATTGTAAATCATTATTGAATCGAATTCATGCTTAACACAAGTTGTCCCATCTCAGTGAGACCAAAACTGTCCCTCCGAATGAAATGTGTGGAGTGTCGGTAGAAAAGATTGTCAGATTTGTTGAGCGGGTCGCCCTTGCCATCACTTGGTGAAACCGAGTATGTGTGGTATGGCATTTTTGTCAGTTTCCACCATTAGTGTTTGAAAAACTGAATAAGTCTTTGTATGAGAAGTTTGAAATCATCATACTATTGATTTTGGAGTACTGTACCCTAGAAAAACATTGATTTTTGTCACTTTTCCCTACTAAAACGACCTTTTTTTGAATGTTAACTGTCCAATTTTTATTGTAAATCATTATTGAATCGAATTCATGCTTAACACAAGTTGTCCCATCTTTGTGAGACCAAAACTGCCCCTTCGAGTGAAATGTGTGGAGTGTCGGTAGAAAAGATTGTCAGATTTGTTGAGCGGGTCGCCCTTGCCATCACTTGGTGAAACCGAGTATGTGTGGTATGGCATTTTTGTCAGTTTCCACCATTAGTGTTTGAAAAACTGAATAAGTCTTTGTATGAGAAGTTTGAAATCATCATACTATTGATTTTGGAGTACTGTACCCTAGAAAAACATTGATTTTTGTCACTTTTCCCTACTAAAACGACCTTTTTTTGAATGTTAACTGTCCAATTTTTATTGTAAATCATTATTGAATCGAATTCATGCTTAACACAAGTTGTCCCGTCTCAGTGAGACCAAAACTGTCCCTCCGAATGAAATGTGTGGAGTGTCGGTAGAAAAGATTGTGAGATTTGTTGAGCGGGTCGCCCTTGCCATCACTTGGTGAAACCGAGTATATGTGGTATGGCATTTTTGTCAGTTTCCACCATTAGTGTTTGAAAAACTGAATAAGTCTTTGTTTGAGAAGTTTGAAATCATCATACTATCGATTTTGGGGTACTGTAACCGAGAAATACATTGATTTTTGTCACTTTTCCCTACTAAAACGACCTTTTTTTGAATGTTAACTGTCCAATTTTTATTGTAAATCATTATTGAATCGAATTCATGCTTAACACAAGTTGTCCCATCTCAGTGAGACCAAAACTGTCCCTCCGAATGAAATGTGTGGAGTGTCGGTAGAAAAGATTGTGAGATTTGTTGAGCGGGTCGCCCTTGCCATCACTTGGTGAAACCGAGTATATGTGGTATGGCATTTTTGTCAGTTTCCACCATTAGTGTTTGAAAAACTGAATAAGTCTTTGTTTGAGAAGTTTGAAATCATCATACTATCGATTTTGGGGTACTGTAACCGAGAAATACATTGATTTTTGTCACTTTTCCCTACTAAAACGACCTTTTTTTGAATGTTAACTGTCCAATTTTTATTGTAAATCATTATTGAATCGAATTCATGCTTAACACAAGTTGTCCCATCTCAGTGAGACCAAAACTGTCCCTCCGAATGAAATGTGTGGAGTGTCGGTAGAAAAGATTGTGAGATTTGTTGAGCGGGTCGCCCTTGCCATCACTTGGTGAAACCGAGTATATGTGGTATGGCATTTTTGTCAGTTTCCACCATTAGTGTTTGAAAAACTGAATAAGTCTTTGTTTGAGAAGTTTGAAATCATCATACTATCGATTTTGGGGTACTGTAACCGAGAAATACATTGATTTTTGTCACTTTTCCCTACTAAAACGACCTTTTTTTGAATGTTAACTGTCCAATTTTTATTGTAAATCATTATTGAATCGAATTCATGCTTAACACAAGTTGTCCCATCTCAGTGAGACCAAAACTGTCCCTCCGAATGAAATGTGTGGAGTGTCGGTAGAAAAGATTGTGAGATTTGTTGAGCGGGTCGCCCTTGCCATCACTTGGTGAAACCGAGTATATGTGGTATGGCATTTTTGTCAGTTTCCACCATTAGTGTTTGAAAAACTGAATAAGTCTTTGTTTGAGAAGTTTGAAATCATCATACTATTGATTTTAGGGTACTGTAACCGAGAAATACATTGATTTTTGTCACTTTTCCCTACTAAAACGACCTTTTTTTGAATGTTAACTGTCCAATTTTTATTGTAAATCATTATTGAATCGAATTCATGCTTAACACAAGTTGTCCCATCTCAGTGAGACCAAAACTGCCCCTTCGAGTGAAATGTGTGGAGTGTCGGTAGAAAAGATCGTAAGATTTGTTGAGCGGGTCGCCCTTGCCATCACTTGGTGAAACCGAGTATGTGTGGTATGGCATTTTTGTCAGTTTCCACCATTAGTGTTTGAAAAACTGAATAAGTCTTTGTATGAGAAGTTTGAAATCATCATACTATTGATTTTAGGGTACTGTAACCGAGAAATACATTGATTTTTGTCACTTTTCCCTACTAAAACGACCTTTTTTTGAATGTTAACTGTCCAATTTTTATTGTAAATCATTATTGAATCGAATTCATGTTTAACACAAGTTGTCCCATCTTTGTCAGACCAAAACTGTCCCTCCGAATGAAATGTGTGGAGTGTCGGTAGAAAAGATTGTGAGATTTGTTGAGCGGGTCGCCCTTGCCATCACTTGGTGAAACCGAGTATGTGTGGTATGGCATTTTTGTCAGTTTCCACCATTAGTGTTTGAAAAACTGAATAAGTCTTTGTTTGAGAAGTTTGAAATCATCATACTATTGATTTTAGGGTACTGTAACCGAGAAATACATTGATTTTTGTCACTTTTCCCTACTAAAACGACCTTTTTTTGAATGTTAACTGTCCAATTTTTATTGTAAATCATTATTGAATCGAATTCATGTTTATCACAAGTTGTCCCATCTTTGTCAGACCAAAACTGTCCCTCCGAATGAAATGTGTGGAGTGTCGGTAGAAAAGATTGTGAGATTTGTTGAGCGGGTCGCCCTTGCCATCACTTGGTGAAACCGAGTATGTGTGGTATGGCATTTTTGTCAGTTTCCACCATTAGTGTTTGAAAAACTGAATAAGTCTTTGTTTGAGAAGTTTGAAATCATCATACTATTGATTTTAGGGTACTGTAACCGAGAAATACATTGATTTTTGTCACTTTTCCCTACTAAAACGACCTTTTTTTGAATGTTAACTGTCCAATTTTTATTGTAAATCATTATTGAATCGAATTCATGCTTAACACAAGTTGTCCCATCTCAGTGAGACCAAAACTGCCCCTTCGAGTGAAATGTGTGGAGTGTCGGTAGAAAAGATTGTGAGATTTGTTGAGCGGGTCGCCCTTGCCATCACTTGGTGAAACCGAGTATGTGTGGTATGGCATTTTTGTCAGTTTCCACCATTAGTGTTTGAAAAACTGAATAAGTCTTTGTATGAGAAGTTTGAAATCATCATACTATTGATTTTGGAGTACTGTACCCTAGAAAAACATTGATTTTTGTCACTTTTCCCTACTAAAACGACCTTTTTTTGAATGTTAACTGTCCAATTTTTATTGTAAATCATTATTGAATCGAATTCATGCTTAACACAAGTTGTCCCATCTTTGTCAGACCAAAACTGCCCCTTCGAGTGAAATGTGTGGAGTGTCGGTAGAAAAGATTGTGAGATTTGTTGAGCGGGTCGCCCTTGCCATCACTTGGTGAAACCGAGTATGTTTGGTATCACTTTTTGTCAGTTTCCACCATTAGTGTTTGGAAAACTGAATATGTCTTTGTATGAGAAGTTTGAAATCATCATACTATTGATTTTGGGGTACTGTAACCGAGAAAAACATTGATTTTTGTCACTTTTCCCTACTAAAACGACCTTTTTCTGAATGTTAACTGTCCAATTTCTATTGTAAATCATTATTGAATCGAATTCATGTTTAACACAAGTTGTCCCATCTTTTTCAGACCAAAACTGCCCCTTCGAGTGAAATGTGTGGAGTGTCGGTAGAAAAGATTGTGAGATTTGTTGAGCGGGTCGCCCTTGCCATCACTTGGTGAAACCGAGTATGTGTGGTATCACTTTTTTGTCAGTTTCCACCATTAGTGTTTGAAAAGTAGATTAGTTTCGGTATGAGAAGTTTGAAATCATCATACTATTGATTTTGGGGTACTGTAACCGAGAAAAACATTGATTTTTGTCACTTTTCCCTACTAAAACGACCTTTTTCTGAATGTTAACTGTCCAATTTCTATTGTAAATCATTATTGAATCGAATTCATGTTTAACACAAGTTGTCCCATCTTTTTCAGACCAAAACTGCCCCTTCGAGTGAAATGTGTGGAGTGTCGGTAGAAAAGATTGTGAGATTTGTTGAGCGGGTCGCCCTTGCCATCACTTGGTGAAACCGAGTATGTGTGGTATCACTTTTTTGTCAGTTTCCACCATTAGTGTTTGAAAAGTAGATTAGTTTCGGTATGAGAAGTTTGGAATCATCATACTATTGATTTTGGGGTACTGTAACCGAGAAAAACATTGATTTTTGTCACTTTTCCCTACTAAAACGACCTTATTTTGAATGTTAACTGTCCAATTTTTATTGTAAATCATTATTGAATCGAATTCATGTTTAACACAAGTTGTCCCATCTTTGTCAGACCAAAACTGCCCCTTCGAGTGAAATGTGTGGAGTGTCGGTAGAAAAGATTGTGAGATTTGTTGAGCGGGTCGCCCTTGCCATCACTTGGTGAAACCGAGTATGTGTGGTATCACTTTTTTGTCAGTTTCCACCATTAGTGTTTGAAAAGTAGATTAGTCTCGGTATGAGAAGTTTGGAATCATCATACTATTGATTTTGGGGTACTGTAACCGAGAAAAACATTGATTTTTGTCACTTTTCCCTACTAAAACGACCTTATTTTGAATGTTAACTGTCCAATTTTTATTGTAAATCATTATTGAATCGAATTCATGTTTAACACAAGTTGTCCCATCTTTGTCAGACCAAAACTGCCCCTTCGAGTGAAATGTGTGGAGTGTCGGTAGAAAAGATTGTGAGATTTGTTGAGCGGGTCGCCCTTGCCATCACTTGGTGAAACCGAGTATGTGTGGTATCACTTTTTTGTCAGTTTCCACCATTAGTGTTTGAAAAGTGGATTAGTCTCGGTATGAGAAGTTTGGAATCATGATACTATTGATTTTGGGGTACTGTAACCGAGAAAAACATTGATTTTTGTCACTTTTCCCTACTAAAACGACCTTATTTTGAATGTTAACTGTCCAGTTTTTAATGTTTATCGTTGCTTGATCGAATTTATGTTCAACACAAGTTGTCCCATCTTTGTCAGACCAAAACTGTCCCTCCGAATGAAATGTGTGGAGTGTCGGTAGAAAAGATTGTGAGATTTGTTGTCGATCGCGAATGGACCGGCAATGGCCCGTGAGTGGTCAAAAGTCGTCTGTTCCATTCATCGTCCTTCAATGGTCCAATCCTGTCCATCCAAAACTAGTGTATGTGTTCTCTCTCTATCTCTCGCTGCGCCTAAGCCTGATCGCCTTGTCTAAGCCCAATCGACATGCCTCTATCCTTTACTCACTCACGTTTCCAACCCTCACTCTTTTTTCTTCACAATTGTCAATGTACGCATTCACCATTACGGAAAATTGCAGACTAGACAAGGCTCATGTGTCATTATGGGCCGTCTTCAGTCAAAAAGCGGAGGAAGTAGTGTCATCATCGTCAGCTTCCTTCTCTTCCACTCGGCGATCGCTGCTGTTTGTCCCCTCCGCAATATTCAGTCAACAACGCCGACTAGTGGTGAGTTCGCTTTTTTGTTTCTATTGTAAAATAGACGGGGCGACACGCCTCTTTGCTTTCTCTCTCTCTCTCTCTCTCTCTCTCTCTCTCTCTCTCTCTCTCTCTCTCTCTCTCTCCCCTCTCTCTCTCCCTCTGTCTCCCCCTCTCCTCTCTCTCTCTCTCTCTCTCTCTCTCTCTCTCTCTCTCTCTCTCTCTCTCTCTCTCTCCCCTCTCTCTCTCCCTCTCTCTCTCCCTCTCTCTCTCTCTCTCTCTCTCTCTCTCTCTCTCTCTCTCTCTCTCTCTCTCTCTCTCTCTCTCTCTCTCTCTCTCTCTCTCTCTCTCTCTCTCTCTCTCTCTCTCTCTCTCTCTCTCTCTCCTCTCTCTCTCTCTCTCTCTCTCTCTCTCTCTCTCTCTCTCTCTCTCTCTCTCCCTCTCTCCCCCCCCTCTCTCTCTCTCGTAGCGAGTCCGAAAAAAGATAATGCGCCATTATGGTGCCTAATGTGGTGTTGCCCATCTGCCAAATTGGAAAGAGGTACCCTGTTGTGTGTGTGTAGAGTGCACACCCAAAGAGCCGTGGAAGGGGGAGGCGAGCGAGCAGAAGAAGATGGGCCATAATGAAATTTCTTCAATTTTGCCGTGCACACTAGAGAAGCAAGCCTCGAGTCCACTACACTCGCTTGCTCTTCATCATCTCCACATAAAGCCACAAACATCGCAAGACTGATCAATGAGTGGTCAATCTTTCTTCCGGTGTTTAGGTTTCTCGTCACATCCCCTTGTTCCAAACGCTCATAAACTTGCTCGGAACTTCCCATCAACTTGTTAGGTTGAACCTTACTTACTTCTTCAGATACTTCAGAGATCCAATGTTCGCGTTGTCATGTGACGGCGTGGATCAGAAACTTCCAGGTTGAACGGTCCTTTGCCAACGTGGACCATGGGGTCCTCCGCACCAGGAAACCAACTAGCCTTCTTTGCCCAGTCATGGACCAGTATAACCGCTTCGCAACCGCGTTGCCGACCTCCGCCTCTGATACTTCAGAGACACATAGTTTCCTCTACCAGTAAATAAGTCTGACTTCCGTAAATCGGATACTTAGTACTGTAGCAGTTTCGCCATGAAATACAAGAACGATTTACGTAATGAGCCTCTGAATTTCAGAATGGACTGAAAATAAAAAAAAGTTTGAATCCACAAAGAACTAACGGCTCGTTGCGAGAGTCCCGACCCTACCGTACTCATTTTACAAAAACACGACCGGCGCGCGTTTGAAATCGGTCAGACTTTTTGCTAGATATGTGCAGATACGTTGGAGATCCATTGTTCGCATTGTCATGTGACGGCGTGGATCAGAAACTTCCAGGTTGAACGGTCCTTTGCCGACGTAGACCACGGAGTCTTTCTCACCAGTGTACCAGCACCCAGACATGAAACGGATATGAAGAAAATCGTCTCACACTTTGACGATGTCGACGAGAGACGATTTTCTTCACATCCTTTCCATGTCTGGTCAGAGATGACGTGCTGGTACTCTGGTGAGAAAGACTCCGTGGTCTACGTTGGCAAAAGACAGTTCAACCTGGAAGTTTCTGATCCACGCCGTCACATGACAACGCGAACAATGGATCTCTGAAGTATCTGAAGAAGTAAGTAAGGTTCAACCAACCTACTCTGGTGAGAAAGACGAACCTTAAGCTAACTCAAACCTGATTTCATGTTTTCTGTCATCATTCTCGTACGCTAGAAACGAAATACCGTTGATATGAAGTTCATGCGTTCTTGATAGATTTTATGATAGATTTTCTATGAAGTGCATAGACTGTAGATATCTGTGACTTAATTGCGCTGTTGATATCAACAGCCTATGAATTTCGTAAATGCGGTTTTTCGTTTCTAGAGGAAGCCTAAAAAATAGGTGTTCAATCACATGGTAACACCACGTTTTCTGAGCTTCGAAAAAACCGGATACAGGAAAAATAGAAGCACTAATGTTGAACTACCCAACTGCGTTCATATTAGTAGTTTGTATTCTTTCCGAGTGTTTTAAAAATATAATTAGTCACAATTACATTACCTCCAATCATATTCATAAGTTTTGAGTTCTCTCTCTCTCTCTCTCTCTCTCTCTCTCTCTCTCTCTCTCTTTCACTCCCTCTCTTTCTCACCCTCTCTCTAACCGCCCAATCTCTCTCCCTCTCTCCCTCTCTCTCTCACTCCTCTCTCACCCCTCTCTCTCTCTCTCTCTCCCGCCCTCTCTCTCTCTCTCTCTCTCTCTCTCTCTCTCTCTCTCTCTCTCTCTCTCTCTCTCTCTTTCTTTCTCTCTCTCTTTCTCTCTCTAACCGCCCAATCTCTCTCCCTCTCTCTCTCTCACTCCTCTCTCACCCCCTCTCTCTCTCTCTCCCGCCCTCTCTCTCTCTCTCTTCTCTCTCTCTCTCTCTCTCTCTCTCTCTCTCTCTCTCTCTCTCTCTCTTTCTCTCTCTTTCTCTCTCTAACCGCCCAATCTCTCTCCCTCTCTCTCTCTCACTCCTCTCTCACTCTCTCTCTCTCTCTCTCTCTCTCTCTCTCTCTCTCTCTCTCTCTCTCTCTCTCTCTCTCTCTCTCTCTCTCTCTCTTCTTTCTCTCTCTCTCTCTCTCTCTCTCTCTCTCTCTCTCCCGCCCTCTCTTTCTCCCGCCCTCTATCTCACCTTCTCTCTCTCTCACCCTCCTCTCTCTCTCTCTCTCTCTCTCTCTCTCTCTCTCTCTCTCTCTCTCTCTCTCTTTCTCTCTCTCTCTCTCTCTCTCTCTCTCTTTGTCATGTTATCCCATCCTTTCAATTTCGGAGCACTAACACAAAATTCAATTTTTATGTTTACCAGAAACTTTTTGCGCTGAACGAACCAACTTTTTATGTTCACTCCCTTTCTCAGCACATGTCACAAATTTTCCTTCATTGCCTTCTTGCAGAAAAAAGAAGATGCATTCGGCGAGTGTTCCTTCTCCTTGATTGTTTTTCATTTCAATTTACTGCACATGTTTCCAGTCCTTTCCTTCTGCCAGCCAACTTGTGCCATTTCCCTACTAATTTGACTTCGCTCAGGGGAGAATTTTCCTAAGCCTTATCGCCATGCTCTAGCCTGGTAGTTATGCCTTGGCCTAGTAGCCATGCCTAAGCCTAGTAGCCATGCCTAAGCCTAGTAGTCGTACCTAAGCCTAGTAGTCGTGCCTAAGCCTAGTAGTCGTGCCTCAGCCTAGTAGTCATGCCTCAGCCTAGTAGTCGTGCTTAAGCCTAGTAATCGTGCCTAAGCCTTGTAGTCATGCCTAAGCCTAGTAGTCGTGCCTAAGCCTAGTAGTCGTGCCTAAGCCTAGTAGCCATTTTTTTTCGTTGAATCGGCATTTTCAGGAGGGTGAATCATTATAAGGGGGTTAGGATTGGGTTTTCCTGGGCTTAAGCATAGCTGCAACGTAGTATATCAGGTCGACCCCCCAAATCAAGACATTTTGGCCAAAGCTAAGCCTAAATGCACAACAAGCCCGATCGCCATGCTTTGGCCTAGTAGCTATTCCTCAGCCTAGTGGCTGCGCCTATGCCTAAAAGCCTATGCCCTATCACCATGCCTAAGCCTTATGGCCATGCCTAAGCCTTATGGCCTTGCCTAAGCCTAGTAGTCATGCCTTAATGTTAGCCTAGTGGCTGCGCCTATGCCTAACGTGGGAATGACAATGATTCGCCGAGAATATGTGAGGCCTGACTGAGTTCTAGGGTTTTCGACTATGCTGAAAACGATAGAACTGGTTTCAAAAACTGCTATGTCGACCTTATTCTGGAGTTATGGCGTCTGCTCTGCTTACCTTGCCTATGTCTCATCACCATGCCTAAGCCTGATCGCTTTGTCTAAGCCCAATCGACATGCCTCTATCCTTTACTCACTCACGTTTCTAACCCTCACTCTTTTTCTTCACAATTGTCAATGTACGCATCCACCATGACGGAAAATTGCAGACTAGACAAGGCTCATGTGTCATTATGGGCCGTCTTCAGTCAAAAAGCGGAGGAAGTAGTATCATCGTCGTCAGTTTCCTTCTCTTCCACTCGGCGATCGCTGCTGTTTGTCCCCTCCGCAATATTCAATCAACAACGCCGACCAGTGGTGAGTTCGCTTGTGTTGCTATTGTAAAAGGGGCGGGGCGACACGCCTATTTGCTCTCTCTTGATTTTTTATTTTTTTTCTGATTTTCAAATCCTATCAAATCGCAAAAGCTGACACCTAACGGCTCACGAGAGTTCAAAGTTATCTCTCTCTCTCTCTCTCTCTCTCTCTCTCTCTCTCTCTCTCTCTCTCTCTCTCTCTCTCTCTCTTTCTCTCTTCCTCTCTCTCTCTCTCTCTCTCTCTCACACTCACTTTCTCTCTCTCTCACACTCACTTTCTCTCTCTCTCTCTCTCTCTCTCTCTCTCTCTCTCTCTCTCTCTCTCTCTCTCTCCCTCTCTCCCTCTCTCTCTATTCCTCACGAATTACAGGTTTTATCGAATCTCCCGGCTTTCCTACTCCGTACAAATCACCACTCGATTGTATCTTCAATCTTACAACAACCCCTACCAACGTCATCCAGCTCTCCTTCACATCGTTCGACTTGGAGTCTCCTAACCCGGTCAGCAATCAATGCTTAGAAGCCTACGTCGTGATCATCGTTGTAGACAGACAAGGTGAATTAAAACTTAGGAACCAACTAATGAAACATTCAGGACGTCATCATGTTGGACCAAGGTTGTGCGGCAACTCGCTACCACCCCCGATCAACACGATGCAATATTGGGTACAGGTGTGTAAGAGAAGAAAAATGATTTTCGACGTGATTGGTGTGCCTCGCTAGATCTGATACAACTTGCGTCAAATCTAATGTAGGCTGAATTCCATCTCAGGGAAAGCGACTTGCAACAGATCTGGCCTCAGTCGAATCAGATCTGCTCTCAGTCGAATTCAGCGTGGCACGATCTGGCATGGTTACAGCCAGATCTGATTCGACTCAGGCGAGATCAGATTCAAAATCTCTCCTTTATATTTAGGGTTTTTCTTATCAAAAATAACACTTTTCAATATGATCAAATTTATTATACAAATACACATATACAATTAAATAGACCAATGTCCTCTTCGGGTCTCCGTTTTATCTTGTAGTGGGACTTCTTCGAGTCATTGGACGTTGAGACTCCTGTAATGAAGTTCTGTTTTTTTTTCGAATAGAATTTCACTGTCACTAACATCCAACGAGTCGATACATATCAAGAAATTTATCTATGACACATGACTCCGACTAGGCATCGGCCTCAGAAGTATGTGTATGACTATACAGCGTTGTCACACGTATTTCAACGACTAGGCAGACTTACTTAGACACTTAGAAATATTTTTGACTGGGCATCGGCGTCAGGAGTATGTCAACAATGAAGCAATGTTGTCAGAAATTTGTCTATGGATAGACAGCGGTGTCAGAAAGCGGTCTACAACTAGGGAGAAACGTTTTGGAATTTTCAACAAGCGCAAATATAATTATACACTAAAGAACTACCTTCGAATATCCTCCAATTTTTCTATCCTGTTGTCGTCCACTATGATGTCTTGAAAATCTTCATGCCGATGTCTTCGACGATCTGGAATGAAGTTGAAACCTTGATTTCATGAGACTTTTTTGTCGGTAATTTCTACAACTATGTAGGTAGCGGTATCAAAATTTTTTTTTTTGAATGCACAGTGTTGTCAGAAACATGTCAAAGACTAGACAACAGGGTCAGAAAAATATCTACAACTAAGATAAAGAAGAGTGTTTGCATGATCAAAAATCACAATTTAAATAAAAGACTGAAGAGCTACCTTTGAATCTTCCTTATGTTCTTGTCGATCCAGTGTGTGTTAGCCGTCTGGTCCTGGAGTTTCACGCTATCCTGTCCAGCAGAGCTTTCCGTTGCCGTCTTTTACAATCTGAAATGAAGTTGAAACCGTGATTTTATGAAATTTCTCTTTATTTTGTACGAGATGGCTTGAATTGTACCATTGTAAGAGTTATCCTGTAATTTTTTGGCTGTTTATAATTTCTACGAGACAGTGATAAAACTTGCACGTTATCA
>OZ022254.1:1194943-1202443 GCA_963978915.1 Caenorhabditis parvicauda
ACCCGCTGTCATTGGGGTCAGAACCACACCTCGGCAAAAGCATAAGACAAAGAAACCGCTTCGCAAACGCTTTGCCGACCTCCGCTTTCATTTTCGAAATTTTTTGTACTTTATTGAATGTTTCACTAGACATATTGAACGTTGCGGACTGTTGCCAACGATAGTTTCAAACATTTTTTACATTACGATTAGTCAATCTGGGACGAAGAAAAGTAGGAAAAGTGAAATTTTCTGAACTACAGTAAGTGAAATTTGATCTACTACATCGATTTTATATGCTTACACTTTTCAACTGCGTTTGCCAAAAATATTCCATTCTTCTAAATGAATGAAAAAACTAAGAGAGTGTGATCTTTCTCCATCCACAACTCATTCAATGGTGTTTTATTTGTCATCAAAAGGCAGTTTTCTCGATCCAAAAGCCAAAATTCGAACAAATTTATCTCATTTTAGAGAGTTACAATATCTCATCCAGAAGCTGAAAAATGGGAAAAAATTGATACGGAAACTATACTATCTAGGGGGAGGGGCATTCTCGGTCCATAACTTTATGAACAAAGCTCGAGACGACAGTTTCCGACACCTCCAGATCCCTCTTTAAAGAGGACCCCCCAATTTTTTTTTACAGAACCATTCGTTCTAACTCATTTCCGATCGAACGAGCCCTAGTTGAGCACATTTTGAGCGCAACTGGGGGACTTTTTTCCGAAAAAGTACAAAAAAGTACTAAATTCAGAGTCCCAGTCATGAATTAGTCAACCCCAAAGACTAGGAGCTTAAGACCCCTAAATCCATAAGCTATGTGACCTGTTTCTGTGACGTAACGTCTCCTTGTCTGTTTGTTGATTAGTTGCGTAACTGTTGATTACACCATGGGTACACCATCCCCCCCCCCCCCACTCCACCAACCGTTTCACCATATCCGCCAAAACCAACCGACACCAGTCTAATGGGTGTGGAAGGTCACGAACAGTTAATCTCAATTATTGGACAATGGAGGAGGTGGGGGGGGGGGGGGGGAGGTAAACGGTTCTTTATAATCGAGAAACGGGACGACGCGAGACCTTGAGGTGTAGTCTATGGTGGATGGTGGATCCCAATGGTGTCCAACTGTTTGGTGTCTTTAATTATGTCCACCTATTAATCATCCGAAAATGTCAATCTGGGTGCAGTCACCATGGTGTCCCATGGTGGTGGTGTGTATTAATTATGCACAAGGATTCCGAAACGTTAGATTGAACAAGCAGAAGGTTTCTCACGAGGGTCGGATAACTCCATCAACTTGGATTTTCTTGGCAAACTTGAAAATGTCACGAGTACGGTAAGAGCTACAGTAACCGAAAAAAAGGTATTATATTACAAACCCGTTACCAAGTTACAGTAAGAGCTACAGTAATATGAGAAACCGCCCAGTGTAGATCAAAACTTGAAAAGTACAGTAACCCAGTGTATATCAGTCGCATCCCCATTTCTGCACTCTGTCGTGAGTGCTTACGTACACAACTCTTGAAAAAATCGCCTTTTCAGCCATGTTCCGTTAGTAGTCAAGTTACAATAACAGGTACAGTAATCTGAGCAAACTCCACAAGGTAGGTCAAAACCTGACAACTACAGTAACCCATTTCTGCACTCTGTCGTGAGTGTTTACGTACACTACTCTTGAAAACTAGCCGAGCGCTGTCAACTGAAACAGAGTGAGAGCTACAGCATTCAAAAAACCACACAAGGTAGGTCAAAACCTGACATCTACAGTAACCCATTTCTGCACTCTGTCGTGAGTGTTTACGTACACTACTCTTGAAAACTAGCCGAGCGCTGTCAACTGAAACAGAGTGAGAGCTACAGCATTCAAAAAACCACACAAGGTAGGTCAAAACCTGACATCTACAGTAACCCTTTTCCCGCAGACTGTCGTGAGTGTTTACGTACACTACTTTTGAAAACTAGCCAAGAGCTGTCAACTTAAATGAGTGAGAGCTATAGTATCTTTTAAAAAAAAACCCCCACAAGGTAGGTCAAAACCTGACATCTACAGTAACCCTTTTCCCGCAGACTGTCGTGAGTGTTTACGTACACTACTTTTGAAAACTAGCCAAGAGCTGTCAACTTAAATGAGTGAGAGCAGTATTCCGAAAAAAAAACCCAGAAGGTAGGTCAAAACCTGACATCTACAGTAACCCTTTTCCCGCAGACTGTCGTGAGTGTTTACGTACACTACTCTTGGAAACTAACAGAAAATGCGTCCTATACTCATTTTTATGCAGCACTACTCATTGTCATGTCAAATTTAGATCATAACTGGAACAGCGACTAAGAAGGGAGCCTCGGTTTATAAATATTGAGCAACAGATGCCCCTGGCCAGCTGCCACATACGTATGCAGATTTAGTCTTGTAAACATGACCTGCTGGGAAGCACATATGGTTTCGAAAACAATAACTCATCGGTACGCGCTTGGTATAAATCATTGATCTGTCAAAATTTCCCGGCAAACGCAGTTGAAAAGTGTAAGCAAAGAAAATCGATAGAGTAGATCAAATCTCAGTTACTGTAGTTCGAAAAATTTTACTTTTTCATCATCCCAGATTCACAAATCGTAAAGTCAAACAAGTTTGAAGTGAGTAAAATTATGAACAGTCCGCAACGTTCAATACGTCTAGTGAAACATTTTTCATCGTACAAACACTTTCGAAAATGAAAGCGGAGGTCGCCAACGCGGTTGCGACGCGGTTTTATCGTCTTCTGTCTTTGCCGAGGTGTGTGGCAACTATCAATGTGACTTTTTTTCAAACTTTCTGCTTTCGAGCACAAAATAAGTTAATGAAATTTGAAGATTTTCTATTAAAATACTTCTCTCTGATGCATTGCCAAACGCCTTCGCAGTGAACAAAGGTTGATACATATGAAACTACCCTTACCCACATGTGTTCACAATAAGTCATCAGTAAATTATTTCACGGTTCGAAGGGCTAACGGACATACGGTACTTAGTATTATTAGTGTGAGACCGCCACTCTTGGTAGTAATTGAACTCGGTGTTAATGGAAGAGAGAGTGGGAGAGAGAGAGAGAGAGAGAGAGAGAGAGAGAGAGAGAGAGAGAGACCGATCGAGGTTAACCATAAACCAACAGCGCTAATTGAATGATGATTAGTTGGGTCGTCACTTAGTTTTCCCTTGAGGGTTAACGACCTTTAATTTCGAAGACTTCAATTAGTTCCATTTGGTATGGAACCAAGGAAGAGAATGATTATCTTCTCATCAAAAAGGCAAAAATCACATCGTGTGGTCGAACCTATGGGGAAAATTTATAAATGTGAAACCAACTCATCGGATCCAGCATCCCCCTCGGAAAAAAGCAAAAAAATAGGGAAGGACTGAGATCGAACCCTCGGTCATTCCATGGAGCCACAACTCTGGGTATTTGAGGTTCGGTGGCCACAATCTCTACGACCCCTGGAAAAAGCAAAAGATAGGGAGGGACCGAGATCGAACCCTCGGTCATTCCATGGAGCCACAACTCTGGGTATTTGAGGTTCGGTGGCCACAATCTCTACGACCCCTGGAAAAAGCAAAAAAATAGGGAAGGACTGAGATCGAACCCTCGGTCATTCCATGGAGCCACAACTCTGGGTATTTGAGGTTCGGTGACCATAATCTCTACTGCCTATGGAAAAAGCAAAAAATGTGAGGGGAAGGACCGAGATCGAACCCCCGGTCATTCCATGGAGCCACAACTCTGGGTATTTGAGGTTCGGTGGCCACAATCTCTACGACCCCTGGAAAAAGCAAAAAAATAGGGAAGGACTGAGATCGAACCCTCGGTCATTCCATGGAGCCACAACTCTGGGTATTTGAGGTTCGGTGGCCACAATCTCTACGACCCCTGGAAAAAGCAAAAAAATAGGGAAGGACTGAGATCGAACCCCCGGTCATTCCATGGAGCCAAAACTCTGGGTATTTGAGGTTCGGTGGCCACAATCCCTACTACCCATGGAAAAAGCAAAAAAAAAGGGGAAGGACCGAGATCGAACCCCGGTCATTCTATGGAGCCACAACTCTGGGTATTTGAGGTTCGGTGGCCACAATCCCTACTACCCATGGAAAAAGCAAAAAAAAAAGGGGAAGGACCGAGATCGAACCCCGGTCATTCTATGGAGCCACAACTCTGGGTATTTGAGGTTCGGTGGCCACAATCCCTACTACCCATGGAAAAAGCAAAAAAATAGGGAGGGACTGAGATCGAACCCCCGGTCATTCCATGGAGCCACAACTCTGGGTATTTGAGGTTCGGTGGCCATAATCTCTACTGCCTATGGAAAAAGCAAAAAACTAGGGAGGGACTGAGATCGAACCCCCGGTCCCTTCATGGAGCCAAAACTCTGGGTATTTGAGGTTCGGTGGCCACAATCTCTACGACCCCTGGAAAAAGCAAAAAAATAGGGAGGGACTGAGATCGAACCACCGGTCATTCCATGGAGCCAAAACTCTGGGTATTTGAGGTTCGGTGGCCACAATCCCTACTACCCATGGAAAAAGCAAAAAAAAAGGGGAAGGACCGAGATCGAACCCCGGTCATTCTATGGAGCCACAACTCTGGGTATTTGAGGTTCGGTGGCCACAATCCCTACTACCCATGGAAAAAGCAAAAAAAAAGGGGAAGGACCGAGATCGAACCCCGGTCATTCTATGGAGCCACAACTCTGGGTATTTGAGGTTCGGTGGCCACAATCCCTACTACCCATGGAAAAAGCAAAAAAATAGGGAGGGACTGAGATCGAACCCCCGGTCATTCCATGGAGCCACAACTCTGGGTATTTGAGGTTCGGTGGCCATAATCTCTACTGCCTATGGAAAAAGCAAAAAACTAGGGAGGGACTGAGATCGAACCCCCGGTCATTCCATGGAGCCACAACTCTGGGTATTTGAGGTTCGGTGGCCATAATCTCTACTGCCTATGGAAAAAGCAAAAAATGTGAGGGGGACCGAGATCGAACCCCCGGTCATTCCATGGAGCCACAACTCTGGGTATTTGAGGTTCGGTGGCCACAATCTCTACGACCCCTGGAAAAAGCAAAAAAATAGGGAGGGACCGAGATCGAACCCCGGTCATTCTATGGAGCCACAACTCTGGGTATTTGAGGTTCGGTGGCCACAATCTCTACGACCCCTGGAAAAAGCAAAAAAATAGGGAGGGACCGAGATCGAACCCCGGTCATTCTATGGAGCCACAACTCTGGGTATTTGAGGTTCGGTGGCCACAATCTCTACGACCCCTGGAAAAAGCAAAAAAATAGGGAGGGACCGAGATCGAACCCCGGTCATTCTATGGAGCCACAACTCTGGGTATTTGAGGTTCGGTGGCCACAATCTCTACGACCCCTGGAAAAAGCAAAAAAAAGGGGAAGGACCGAGATCGAACCCCCGGTCCCTTCATGGAGCCACAACTCTGGGTATTTGAGGTTCGGTGGCCACAATCTCTACGACCCCTGGAAAAAGCAAAAAAATAGGGAGGGACTGAGATCGAACCCCCGGTCATTCCATGGAGCCACAACTCTGGGTATTTGAGGTTCGGTGGCCACAACCTCTACGACCCCTGGAAAAAGCAAAAAAATAGGGAGGGACTGAGATCGAACCCCCGATAATTCCATGGAGCCACAATTCTATGGGTATTCGATGGCTAGTTTCCGTTTTCATATGAGGAAGTTTGTGTTTGTGTTGAATTGCATGTAATAACACAATTGTGAGGGTAAACACTACATGGTGCAGAAACACGTCTGGCTACAGGTGGTGCTGGCGAAAATGTACATATTCATTCTGATGTGTGAATTACTCAACTTTAAAGATTACCATGAGGTTGAGACTAATCTGAATATCCTGGTTGAACAACCAACGCACACCGCGGCAAAGGCATAAGACGATAAAACCGCGTCGCAACCGCGTTGCCGACCTCTGCTTTCATTTTCGAAAGTGTTTGTACTTTGAGAAATGTTTCACTTGATATAATGAGCGTTGCAGACTGTTCCTAACGATAGCTTTAACTACTTCAAACATTTTCTTGTTACGATTTTTGAATCTGGGGTGAAAAAAAAGGAGAAGTAAAAGTTTTTGAACTACAGAAACTGCAAATTTGATCTACTGATGACTATCCCGATTGAACAACGGTCATCACTAACACTACTTATAAGTTATTGCTAGTCGCTGTTAATGCGTTCGCAACTTATTTACTGTGAATAAGGTTATAAACTCAATAATTTACCTCGCTCCGACCAGCAGAGACTCTCCATCGGCAGCGAGAAGTTTGAAGTGATCACTGACGTCAGGACTGCTACGGTCACCTCCGAATCGGCTTCCAAGACCATCTGCAAAATTGTTTTCTTACAGTTTTACACAAATTTGCAGTACTTGGTATATTTGTACCCCCAAGTGTTCAAGTCTTGCTTCAGACTACATACAGTATGATTAATAATTTCCGGTTCCACCTTGTGCCCAAAAAAGTTCTCGGCTGCCACACCTTTTGGCCACACTTCTCGACGACTATCAGATTGCCATAAATCATTCACCTCGCTTCGGTGATAACACTGATGGACGGGCGTCATGGCACCCATGTCTCACATCATTGACACATAGGTTAACGCACGACTCTAACACTCTTAGACAGTATCGCACTGTCTCGTCGCCTCTGCGTCTCGAGCCTCTTGCGTACTCTAGCCACCTGGCTCTAGTGCAGTAACTACTACGAGCATGAAATGTGCTGCGAACATTTGGAAAACATTTTAAACACTTGACGGTCTATTGAATGTGGAACAAGACAAATAATCCGGGGAAATGAAAAATCTACGAATTAATAAGAAGAGAATATCGACCAGCCCCGTAAACCTACACTAAACACTCTCTAACCAGAAGTAGTCTCTGCGCTCTCTCACATTCGCCGCTGCCCTCACTTCGGTGCATAAACAGAGAGATGGTTAACGGGTGAATCTACTACAAGAGGGGGACGAACTTTTGCCATGTTCAGCACTGAGCGAGACCATAACCCCTACACCATGTCATACCCAATTTGAGTGTCGTTTTAATAGCCCTTTTATAGCACTATCAACAGAGAACACTAGCGTAGTTCGAACCGACTGTTCTCAAATTGTTCCTGTTCTTCTCGGTGATTTCACAAAAATTTTGAAGGTTCCAGCTGATTTTAAAAGATTCAGCTCAAGAATTCATCACTGAAAACATTCATTTTTTGCAAATTTGGAGAATTGAAAACCAAGGGGTCATTTCCATCAGTCGCCGACCTTTCGCGAGTTTCGCCGATTCGACAAATCGGATGAATTCAACACTCCCACTGATCCTTCTAGTACCCAACTTTGGAGAAAATTGAACACCAAGGGGTCATTGAAATGAGTCGCCGACCGTTCGCGGGTTTCGCCAATTCAGCAAACCCCGAAACAGTCAGACACAGTCAGCACGGACCGTTCTGAAAGAAGCAGCGACAGTGTATTGCGCGCG
>OZ022254.1:1207443-1211022 GCA_963978915.1 Caenorhabditis parvicauda
AGAGAGAGAGAGAGAGAGAGAGAGAGAGAGAGAGAGAGAGAGAGAGAGACCAATGCAGCTCTTCTACAAAAATGACGTCACCAAAAAGTGCAAAATCTGTGGGTCTAAAAAGGGATTGCGTATATGCGTGCGTGTTTGTATGGTGGGCCTGAGACTAACATCTGGTAAAAGCTCATTTTTCCAGCATCCAATTACTTTTTTGCTGCGAGAAAGTGAGTGATGAGTGGTCGGGAAGAAGACGAGCAGAAGAGAGGAGAAGGGGCCTGGATTTTCGAGAAGAAACGGGCCGACTGTAAAGTCAATCGTGAATGGAGGTGCGAAGGATTGAAAGAGGATTTGGATGTCATTAAAAAGTACTAAAGCTGGTGTTATGATATCTATCTCTCTCTCTCTCTCTCTCTCTCTCTCTCTCTCTCTCTCTCTCTCTCTCTCTCTCTCCTCTCTCTCTCTCTCTCTCTCTCTCTCTCTCTCTCTCTCTCTCTCTCTCTCTTTCTCTCTCTCCCTCTCTCTCTCTCTCTCTCTCTCTCTCTCTCTCTCTCTCTCTCCTCGAGTTCGTAACAGTACCATAGAGCTCAAGTATCCGATAGATAAGCTCCACCATGCATGGTAAATATTGGCCCTTCTCACCATTATACTATTCGCTCTTGATCCTGATAGCCTCTGGCCGTCCCGAGAATCTGCTATACTAGTGGGCTCGAGATCCTTCAGGTTAATCGTCATACACCAATGTTTAACTCCAATGTGTAGGACCGTGGAAGGGCCACAGTTGGATCGGATATCAAAATTCCGGTCTAATCCCGGTCGATCGACCGCCCATCTGTCACCCTACTCGAAAATTTGAAGTCAAAGATCAAAAGTTATACAGTACAAAAGTCGGAAGTGAAAAAGGAAACGGAGTTGGACGGTAGTTTTTTTTTAATGGAAGTCGCAAGTGCAAAAAAGTCGGAAACAAATTTGAATAACACGAGAACTACTGAACTAAACTGCGTAGATAAAAATTTCACCTTTTTTCTCAAATTCTCATATTTTTGAAGATCACTCTGATCAGGAAATATTCAATGGATAACTTTAGCTAACAAAAAAGAATATTCGTAAAGACTGAATTTGACGAAACACAACTGAAAAATGATGATACCATTCAAGAAGATGATGATAAAAATGCAGAAACAGACTAAAATATTTGTAGCGACTGAAATTACATGGAAATGACTAAAAACTACAGAAAAAGTTAATTAATGATAAAGATTTTCCAAATCCTATCACAACGCGAATGCTGACACGTAAAGAAGCTTCCTGTTGCACTGCATATTTACAGACTGTCAAAAATTGTTTGAACTACTGATTTCATATCAATAATAAATCGGTTTTTTGATTCTAACGGCTCACGAGAGCTCAAAGTTATCTCTCTCTGTCTCTGTCTCTGTCTCTCTCTCTCTCTCTCTCTCTCTCTCTCTCTCTCTCTCTCTCTCCAACCTGAGTACTATTGGCCCAACTTATCGACCCATAACACATTCACAAACATATGTACATAGAAAGAAAATGGTTGGCAATTAATTGAAACATGTTTGACCCTGTTCTCGAGACTTCTTCTTAATCTGAATTAGCCGCCACCAAAGAATGTCCGCCAACCACCATATGTATATGGTGAAGAACTTTTTGGAGACTGGCGTTCAAAAGGGCATTTAGTAAAACGCACCGGGTGCACCACTCCGACTTTTTGTTCCGTATGCAGGCTTAGGCAGAACCTTAGCTGGCCTAAACCCAACCTAAGCCTAAAATAGAGATGAACTTTTAACAATGATAAATTTCAAAGTAACAACATAACTAACCTAATAACTGAAAAAGTTCATACTAAATGTAGACTTTTTATTCCGTATGTAGGCTTAGGCTGAACCTTAGCTGGCCCAAACCTAATCTAAGCCTAAACTTGAGATGATGAACTTTTACAATGTTAAATTTCAAAGTAACAACATAACTAACCTAATAACTGAAAAAGTTCATACTAAATGTAGACTTTCTATTCCGTATATAGGCTTAGGCTGAACCTTAGCTGGCCTAAAACAGAGATGAACTTTTAACAATGTTAAAATTTCAAAGTAACAACATAACTAACCTAATAACTGAAAAAGTTCATACTAAATGTAGACTTTTTATTCCGTATACAGGCTTAGGCTGAACCTTAGCTGGCCTAAAATAGTGATGAACTTTTATAATGTTAAATTTCAAAGTAACAACATAACTAACCTAATAACTGAAAAAGTTCATACTAAATGTGAACTTTCTATTCCGTATACAGGCTTAGGCTGAACCTTAGCTGGCCTAAACCTAACCTAAGTCTAAACTTGAGATGATGAACTATATGTAGACTTCTTATTCCGTACAGAGGCTTAGGCTGAACCTTAGCTGGCCTAAAATAGAGATGAACTTTTACAATGTTAAGTTTCAAAGTAACAACATAACTAACCTAATAACTGAAAAAGTTCATACTAAATGTAGACTTTTTATTCCGTATATAGGCTTAGGCTGAACCTTTGCTGGCCTAAAATAGAGATGAACTTTTACAATGTTAAATTTCAAAGTAACAACATAACTAACCTAATAACTGAAAAAGTTCATACTAAACGTAGAAAGTCTGCGCGGTGCATCCCGTGCAATAGGTGCGTTTCACTAAATGCCATTGAAAAGGTGAAGAATTTAATCGAGAAGACATTCTCAGAGAGAATAGAACAAACACAAAAGTGTTCATTAGGTGTTATTGTGCGTTTGGTTGTATGAGTACTAATCATGAATGTCGACCAGCAGATTCGTCTATTGTTTTCTTCGAAACAAACAAATCTCGGCTTCTGAATTATTCGGATGATTTCTTTTCGCAAAGTCAAATTTCTTTTGTCGGGACTAAAAGATGCCAGATTTCTGTTTTCTAGGGAAAAATTTAATTAATACGACAAGCACGCTTGGCCTCGCTACGCTCGGGGCCTTTTTTCCCACACACACTCTCTCTCTCCAATCTGAATACGACCACTTCTAATGCTAGTATTGCTAGAACCAATGCAAAAACACTCTTCGACCCCCGCAGGCATGACTACTCACGCAAAAGGTCGCCACAAAATTTCGTGCAGTGGTGACCGAGTGGTTAAAGCAGACAACTTCCACGTGCTCGTCGCGGGTTCGTATCTCCCCTCTGGGCACTTTTGCACAACCCCTCCAACCAAAACCGAAAAGCTTCACACAAAAATTTGCCTCACGAAAAAGGGGGCGGGGCAAAGTGGGCGGAGGATTTGTCAATTAATAATATGATAAAATGTTGATCTTTCTACATATTTCAAAAAGGAGTTATTTTCAGGAAAAAATAGATTAATACTATATTATCTTCGTGTGTGGTATTCTACATATTTCGAAAATGGATTATTTTCAGGAAAAACAGATTTATACGATATTATCTTCGTGTGTGGTATTCTACATATTTCGAAAATAGATTTATACTATACAAGCAGGTAGTCCTCGCTACGCTCAGAGCCGTTTTTCATTACAAAAACACATATTCAGACCTTTTTATTGAAAAAATAAGTAGTTTCACTC
>OZ022254.1:1211222-1261222 GCA_963978915.1 Caenorhabditis parvicauda
GTAACACTTCGGTAACATTGTGGTCTTGCTGGCTACGTTATCAAAGTCATACGGGAACATTAAGAGATTGATATTCGAATGATATCTACAGAGTAATACTCATGCAAGTTTCAGAGAACTCAAATGTGGAATCCGGTGAATGGTCGTCAGGACGATTGTCTGTCGTGTCTAACTCCAAAACTTTTGGTGGACCGGCATTGGACCGTAAATGGGCGACAGATGGACTGTGAATGGACCGGCATTGGACCGTAAATGGACGACAGATGGACTGTGAATGGATCGGCATTAGACCGTAAATGGGCGACAGATGGACTGTGAATGGACCGGCATTGGACCGTAATTGGGCGACAGACGGACTGTGAATGGACCGGCATTGGATCGTAACTGGGCGACAGATGGACTGTGAATGGACCGGCATTAGACCGTAAATGGACGACAGATGGACTGTGAATGGACCGGCATTGGATCGTAACTGGGCGACAGATGGACTGTGAATGAACCGGCATTGGATCGTAAATGGGCGACAGATGGACTGTGAATGGACCGGCATTGGACCGTAACTGGGCGACAGATGGACTGTGAATGGACCGGCATTGGACCGTAATTGGGCGACAGATGGACTGTGAATGAACCGGCATTGGATCGTAAATGGGCGACAGATGGACTGTGAATGGACCGGCATTGGACCGTAACTGGGCGACAGATGGACTGTGAATGGACCGGCATTGGACCGTAAATGGACGACAGATGGACTATGAATGGACCAGACTGTCGCCCATTTACGGTCCAATGCCGTTCCACTCAAATTTTTGGAGTGCTCTGTGATGGAATTGAGAACATAGGTACATTACCTCCACCTGGAGACGAATGATGAGTTGGATCCCAGTGTGGGAAAGGAGAGAGCCGTCTCATGGATGAGCACTGGGTGGGAAACCTGTTTGGACGCGTGAACATTCACGCAGTATGAAGTGCTTTACACTTGCATCTTTTTCCGCTTTTTTATGGTCTGTTCTAGACACGTGGGAAAGAGAATGGGAGAGAGAGAGAGAGAGAGGGCCGTTTTCAAACGCGCTATAATCTCAATTTTGCAGAATGAGTACGGTAGGCCTACCCTAGGGTCGGGACTCTCACAACGAACAGTTAGTTCTTTGTGGATTTTAATTATTATTCTTACTTTCAGTCCATTAAAGGCTCATAAATTAAATCGTTCTTGTATTTCAAGGCGAAACTGCTACGGTACTAAGTACCCGATTTACGGAGGCCAGACTTTTTTACAGGTAGAGGAAGCTATGTGAGATGTCGAATTAGACATTGCATCAGATTGATAGAAAGAGAGCGGGAGAGACAAAGAGAGAGACAGTGAAAGAGAAGGAGGGTAAGAAAGAGAGAGAGAGAGAGAGAGAGAGAGAGAGAGAGAGAGAGAGAGAGCCCGAGTTGAGCTGTTGTGCGAAGGATGAACATCCACTCTTCTGTGCTGGACAATGGAAGTCAGTCAAAATCCTCCACCTCCCAAGATGGCCACAACAGGAGGAGAGACAGAAAGAACAAACACAAAGTATATCTTTCACAGGTATGTAAACAGTTTGAGCGCACAGGTGCTCACTTCTCTCTCTCCGCATATCAACTTCACTCCGCGCCGCACTGCTCACCTGGCCGCATCTTCACGCTCGCGCATCATGATCTGTGTGCATACAAGACAACGCGCGAGGATTAGTCGCTGACATATGCTGCGAGAAACACACTAATAAATCTACTTTTAAGACCTATGGAGGTACTTGTGAGTCAAAATAACCGAAAAACGGCTTCAAAAAAATCTGTGCAGTTATAGCTCAGTGGCAAACCTTTTGCTTACCACTGAACATAGCAGAGGTTCGATCACCTGACCAGACTGATATTTTTGGGAACAAATGCTACTTTTCAAAGATTCAACGGGGACGCGTGGAGAAATAAATAAGAGATGAATGGACCGGAAGGACGGCTAAAAAGATTTCAACACAGATAAGATAGTTTATTTGAAACTGCAGTGTGGCGTGTGAACACATGGCAAACACTTATACTGAATGATCCTACAAATACATACAAACTTCAAATTTCGACTACGAGGTTCCCACGACTTCCTTGGTTCTCCATGACGTCTCTGTGTGCCTGTTGGATTTCAGTCAGAGAATACTTCTTGAGTACGGGCGGCTTTGAAGATGTTTCTCTGAGCATTCTGACTATTTCTGATCCAGACTTCTCGAGGTCTTCTGGGGTAGAACGTCCGAGTGCTACGCCTGGAAATTGGGAGTCAGAGAGAGAGAGAGAGAGAGAGAGAGAGAGAGAGAGAGAGAGATAGAGAGAGAGAGAGAGAGGTACCTTACCGTAAACAGATCCTTCAGTTTGCATCAACAACCTCGGATTGACGTTGGTATCTCCTCGGTTTCCGATAACAGCGACTTTTCCGTTCGGAGCAATCAGAGAACAATCAAGGTTCAGATTGATGTGAGCAGCCATTTCGAGAATAACGTTGAACCCTGAAGAATATTTTCTCTCTCTCTCTCCCTATCTCCCTCTCTCTCTCTCCCTCTCCCTATCTCCCTCTCTCCCTCTCCCTATCTCCCTCTCCCTCTCTCTCTCTCCCTATCTCTCTTTCTCTCTCTCTCTCTCTCTCTCTCTCTCTCTCTCTCTCTCTCTCTCTCTCTCTCACTCTCTCTCTCTCACTCTCTCTCTCTCCCTCTCTCTCTCTCTCTCTCTCTCTCTCTCTCTCTCTCTCTCTCTCTCTCTCTCTCTCTCTCTCTCTCTCTCTCTCTCTCTCTCTCCTCTCCCTCCCTCTCTCTCTCTCTCTCTCTCTCTCTCTCTCTCTCTCTCTCTCTCTTTCTCTCTCTCTCTCTCTCCCCATCTCCCTCTCTCTCTCTCTCCCTCTCTCTCTCTCTCTCTCTCTCTCTCTCTCTCTCTCTCTCTCTCTCTCTCTCTCTCTCTCTCTCTCTCTCTCTCTCTCTCTCTCAGATGTTAAAGTTACCTTGTGGAAAAGCTTTCTTCAATTCTTCTCCATACCCTTGTTCTCTATGGTTGAAAACATGATCCGCGCCCAAAGACTTCACAAATTCAACGCCGTCTTTTGTCCCTGCAGTGCCGACCACCGTCAGTCCTTTCCACTTGGCCAGCTGAACGGCTGCAGAGCCCACGCCTCCCGATGCTCCATGCACCAGTATGACGTCACTCTCCTGTAACTCGAGAATTTTTACCGTAAACATGGGATATATAACCTTCACACTTCCTGCTATGAAGAGAGCTCGGTATGCAGTCAGATATGGGACTCCCAGGGATGCTCCTTCGACGAATGAAACGTCTGAAAATTACTGTAACTTTGGTAACCGTACACTTTCTTTTCTTACAGTACATTGAGTGTTCTTGTTTTTTTTCAGGAACACCCTGTTTTTGACATTTTCTGTTATAACTTGAATAAATCGTTCGATTCAGCTGATATTCGGTAGATAACATTGTAACTGCTTGTAAAAAAAACCTTCGTGGAGTGGCATAGTTCTAACATGAATATGAGCTGAGAAATATGAGAAAACATAGGTGTTCTTGTTTCATAGTAACAGAGTGTATCTCCAAACTTACGATCAGGGAGCGGAAAAGCTTGCTCGACTATGGAATATTCTGCAGCACTCCCAGTCTTGTTGAGGCCGTACCAAACACGGTCGCCAACTTTCAGGTTCTTCACGTTTACTCCAACCTGGGAATATTGAAAAGTATGATTTTGAACAAGGTGTTGAAAAATTGGATTGAGTAACTTTGCACAATAACGTCATATACTGTTCTCGGAGAAAGTTTTTTTTTTGAAAAATAGGTATTTAGTAAAATTCATCCCGTTTTTTTTTCAAAAGTGAAAAGCGTGGTGTGTGTTACCAGGAACACCATTTTAGGCTTAGGTTAGGCTTCGATCAGCTTACGGTTTACCCTAAGCTTAAAAGCCAGGTGCTCGGGATGTTCTGAGCAGTTATGAACGTTAGAAAAACGGGATGCGATTTACTAAATCCTGGGGGGGAATAACTACTACATTTTCTACACTAAACTTCATTTTTTTTCGTAAATTGGATAAGAACACTAGAATTAAAGAGTTCAAACGAAAAATTACCTTCTCCACAACTCCAGCTCCATCTTTGCCGACAACATACGGCAATTTTGGTAGAACTGCGTATGCGCCAGACCGAACGTACGTATCGACAGGATTGACACCAGAAGCGTGATTCTTGATGAGAATCTTAATGTATTCAATTAAAATCGTTTTTCCTAGTGTTTAGTGCGATTTTTTAAAAGTTTCAGACTCGAAGATTTCGTCTAATATTCAATCTTTTTAGTTTATCCGCGCTTCCAAGACTCGGATGTTCACGAGATAAAGTAAAATTTTTGCTTGCTGCAGATTGCAGATCACGATCAGGACATGACGCGGGATTTTAAACAGTGATTATTAGACAAATTCGTTGGACAGTTACTAGTAGTACTCACAATTTCAACTTTATTTATTCTGCTTGTTCCCACCGTCCATTCTCAGCTCATAGGATTGGCCCAAGAGCTAACCCGTGGTGAGAATTCCTAAGCCTAAATGCACCAGTGTCAATCAGAGTTGCACGGAAGTAAAATTTTTCAAAACGGAAGTCGGAAATAAATTTTTAAAACGGAAGTCGGAAGTGAAAAAAGGGCGGAAGTCGGAAGTAGAATTTTTTCAACGGTAGTCGGGAGTGCAAAAAAGTTGGAAGAAACCCAGAGATATTGTATATCCGCGCATTCTCAACAGGTGAAGGTCAATTCCAGACTGAGTAGAAACGATTTCACGGTTTTTTCGTCATTTTTCACGAAAAAAATTTTTGACGAAAGTCGGAAGTAGAATTTCTTGAACGGAAGTCGAAAGTCGGAAGTGAAATTTTTTCACGAAAGTCGGAATTCCGTGCAACTCTGGTGCACATATCTAGCAAAAAGTCTGACCGATTTCAAACTCGCGGCAGTCGCATTTTTGTAAAATTAGTACGGTAGGGTCGGGACTCTCACAACGAAGAGTTAGATCTTTGTGGATTTAAATTATTATTCTTACTTTCAGTCCATTGAAATTGAAGGCGCATTACTTAATCGTTCATGTATTTCAAAGCGAAACTGCTACGGTAACTAAGTCACCGATTTACGGAGGTCAGACTTTTTTACATGTAGAGAAAGATATGTGTGGTGTCAATCCATGTTGCAAGTTGTTAAGTCTTCTCTCTCTCTCAAAAATCCAATGCGCGCATTTAACCGCTCCCTTAACGTGACCCATTCGAACGATGATCCATTTCAATTTTTGATGCCTTTGAAAACCAGCACAGTATAACAGCATGTTGGTGGCAACCATGGCGCGTGGATTGCGAGCAGAAGAAAGTAGCAGATGGTGTAGTGCCTCGTCGCATAATTACGCGCCCCACCAAATTCTGTCCAACGTTTTGTCTTTTGCTCTTGGTTGTATATCGGTATTGATCCGGCCTTCGACCAATAATTGCAATCGGAATTTGAGGTATTTAGTGAAACGCATCCCGTTTCTTTCAAACGTGGTGCGTGTTATCATGAATACTTCTTTTATTAGGTTAGGGCCATCTTAAGGTTCAAGCTAAGCCTAAGAAGAGGTGATTGAGATGTTCCGAGCAACGTTGTTGACGTTTTGAATAAAGGGATACGTTTTACTAGATGCCGAATTTTTTTTAAAGTCACATTGTGAGAAAATCTTCCTTTCTATGGAAAAAAGTACTTCCGCGGCTCGGGTTATACTCACAGGTTCCATTGGTCTTTTTTGGCAAAAGAAACGAAGCAAAACCTCGTAAGTACTGCTAGTCATTTAACTCAAATAAATTTACAATTACCTTCTGTCATACCTGATTCTCGGCGACTTCGGTCAACTTCGCTGTCTCAGCAACTGTGATAACTTCTGGTCCGCCAAATGTTCGAACAACTGCAGCACGCATCATTTTCTTGGTAGAAGTAGAAACAACAACAATAAGATGAAATTTGCGGCGAACTGCAGTCAGATTCTTATCAATGAAGTCATGCGCTGTTGATCTTCGGAGAAGTGTAGTATAAATTTTGTAGTGTTTTGTTATCGTTGAAAGATCATAACGTGTTGATCAACACCAGATAAAAAACATCATTTTAAAAAAACAGAAGACAACTTCATTCTACGATACAACCATCACTCAAACGTTTTTTTACTTGTGAAATTGAAACCATTCTTTTTCATGGGTTATCTGAGTACATAATTCAGAGTAAAGTTCTACCAACAACAATTTATAACGAAACAGTGATCGGAATCATGAATCATTTTTCATTTATCGCGATATATGGTTATGGACACCTCGAATTTTAGGCTTAGGTAAGTCTTAGAGCACTAGTTGGGTACAAAGCTAATATTTGACTAAAGTTTGAATCAGGTTTTTACAAAACAAATTGCACTTTGAATAAAAAATCCGTATTAGTTTTACAGAGAGTAAAATTTTTACAGGAAGAGGAAGCTAAGTGTACGCTTACATATAAATGATTCATGATTCAGATGACTGTTCCGTTATAAGTTCTACTAACAACAAGGAAATTCGTGACAACTTTCGAATTCAAAAAAAGCAAAAATAATGTGTAAACATGCTCCTATGAAAATCTGTAACAGCTGCGAATTGCGCTATTGTCTTTAATCCTCCTTCTTGTATACACTCTCTCGTCTGTCTTACATGTCTGCCACACTCCGATCGATAAGTTCTATTACAATCTCGGACTTATTTTTCCTTTTTCTTCTTTTTCAAAGCATTTCAATCACTGTTCTCGTAATTGGCTGGTTCAGTGGTTGTTAAATTTTTAGACACTCCCGAAAGTTTTCAAATTGCAAAGAATTTCAGGGTATCAACTACTCACACAGTGAAGAAATGGGTTAGTTTCTTCTCAATTTCTTTGTTTGTTAACTCACCGGTTTTAGTTGATGTACCACGTAACTTCCGTCTTCTGGAAGAATTAGAAGATGGTCAGAAAGGAAAAGGAGACGGAAACATCTCGTGGGGACTCGAGGATGATAGTGATATGACGCTTACTAGATGGATTGGAACTATTATCGGTCCTCCAAGAGTGAGTTTTGGAAAATCTGTTCACTCTTGTTTTGTTATTTTTCTATCACTGTCTCTCACTTACATCAATACCACTCACCGAATATTTACTTTACTTCACGCAAATTTCAGACGCCATTCGAGTCACGCATCTATAATCTTCAAATCCAATGTGGAGCCAGTTATCCTCGTGAGTCACCAACCGTTCGGTTCACCACAAAAATCAACATGGCCGGGGTCAATCACAGTAACGGAGTGGTACGTGTAGAGAAATATTTCATCTTATTTTTCTGTTGAAGATTGACAAAAAGAATCTGTCAACTCTACGAAACTGGAACTCGAGCTACTTGATCAAGACAGTGCTCGACGACATCCGAAAAAACATGATGATGGCAAAGGAGAACATGAAGCTAGTGCAACCTCCTGAGGGAGCTCAATATTGGTGAGTAAAATTATATGTTCAAAAATTGTTCTTATTATGTTAACTCAAATGGCATGCATTAATCATAAAAATTTCAGAATGGCCCAATCATGTCACCATGCTCTACAAAATCATCAATTTCATTTATATCTAGGGTTTAATTATTGAAATCAAAACTGGAAGTTTGCTTCTCTATGGTCTGTCAGCCTCGCATTCCAGATTCGTCCGAGGTATCAGACCATAGAGATCGAACTTCAATGCAAAATAGCCATCTTCTCCTAGCCTTCTACCACCACCTCTACGATATATTAGTCTGCGTTATTACAAACTGTTCTCGGTGACGATAATGGGGACGGGGACTCTGTTGTCGATGTCCACGACGATTTCGATACACAGGAGACTTGTGGTTGCCTTGGAAACAATGACTTCATCCAGAAGTCTCCAGATTCCACCTCCGTATGTACAATTCTCAGCAATGACATTGACCAACAAAGTTCCTGACCCCAGTGATAATGGCGAATGGGAACTGTAGCGATACAGTATCCCCGACGTCCTCCTCACAATTCCTTTTGTGTTTTTGTAGTACGTGTAACACCAACATTGAGAACCGAACCCGTAGCTGCCCAAGTATATTCCCACAAACTTCTTCCATTTTTCTCGCCGCTTTCAATTTTATTACGACTGTTCTATCGAAATATTTTTGCATTAAAATTTCGCGATATCCGGTTTTTGTGTGAATTGAGTCGTTTGAAACGATTTTATATCTCATTCATTGTTTTCTTTGTCACGTTTTGAGTATTGTTGGTGTTTACTTGTTCCAGGGACAGAATAGAAATCCTTGATATCGAAAATGGTCAAGATTTCTATTTTTATTCTGGAATAGGTATCACCTTGAATATCTCCCGAATAAGTGGTAGAAATAGATTACTCGCAAGTTGTTTTCCTTGTTTAAATGAAAACGTTAAGATGGATGACGAAGAAGCATCGAACGCTTCCTTCTTCAACTCAACAGCTCCGTCAAGTAGTACAAATCAGCGTCTAGGTGAGTTACTTCATAATAAATTCGTGCCCTTCTTATCGCCATCCGGTACAGTGACAATACGGTGTTACGTTCCGGTAAAAGTATGACGCAGTATCGCCGACAAGGTGAGAAAACAGCGAAATCATTCAATTTTTGCCGGTACGTCGCCGTATAGTCACCAGTACGTGACCGTTTGGTCGGGTCGGTGTATTTCCCGTGCTAAGGCAATCAGAAATACGCACTATGATATAACAAGATTGTACGAGTTATGGAACTTCCCTAAAAAACTGTATCTAGATATGCCAAATTAAGAGCGAGATACGGAAAAATTTCGAGTGGCAAGAACTTTTGTTTGATCTATGAATCTGTTGAATGTGCTCCCAGTATCTCGGAATTTATACAAAAATTTTGCGACATGACGTCACAAGTTCGGTTCATGCCCTCTTCCATCTCATTTTTGCAAGAATAGTCTTTCCAGTCACAGTGGAAGTTAATACGATAAGAACAGATGCTATCGTTTCTCCTAGTTCATTCCCGAATTGACCGAGTCCAACCTCAATCAGTCGCGGACCCGACGCTGGTTGGAAATGGCTAGATGTCTCAAGATATAGCATGATACGGACTAAATTTCATAGCGAGACAAAAATTCCATATCTTTGCCCTAACTCTAGCATTTGCCGATTTTTCGAGAGTTAAGGAGAAGATACGTAAAAAAATGGCCGATTTACGGATAATTTGCGTACTTCTGATTGCCTGAGTGTTCAGCCGCACGATTCCTTCCTGTTAGTTTTGACATGAGTTCTTAGGACTCGGACCTTCACAAAAGTTTTTCTCCGCCTCACCTAAACTTATAATACTAGGAGTAGTGCTATTGCCTCCGGATTTCAGATCTGAGGGCATGAAGCGCGTTTTTAACAGGGAATGTTAGACTTAATCGTAGGATTTTTTACACTCATAACTGTCAATGATCACGTTCAGATTCCGCGTTGGTCGTCTACCAATGGTTGTCAGAAAGCGGCTTCGGCGATGTTGCTCTTCATATGAAACGGAGATTGTTGACTAGCATGGTGTGTTGTTGAGAATTGTTTTTTTTTCAGGCAAACTCAGTTAGAATATCTTTCAACAATTCATTTTCGACTGTACACTGAAGAAAATTAGAGTTATCGAACCTGAAAAAATCTTGTGATTTTCAATATTTTAGTAGTAACTAAATATAAATTTTAAGGTTCCCGCTCCGAGGTACGACTACAAGGGAGCAAAACACCCGAGAAGTTTCAAAGAATATGTAAGTTGTCAGTTCTGAACTTCAACTATACAATGTAGGAGGGTATATGGTGTGCACAATAATAAATTCTCAACTTTTGAAAGTTAGATTAAGAAATGACGTTTGAGATGTCGGTTTTTTTCGGTATTTAGTAAATCGAGCTCGGTCGCATCCCTTTTTTGAACGTAAAAAATGTGGTGTGCGTGAACTCCTCTTTTTTAAAGCTTAGGTTACGTTTGAATCAGCTTAAGATTTAACCAAGGCCTAAAACAGGGTTGTTGAGATGTTCTGAGCAATGTTCTTGACGTTTAAAAAAATGGAATGCGATTTACTAAATGCGATGTCTTTCAACAGCAAATTTTGCATTACAGGAAAAGATTGTGTCTCTGACAAGCAACAAAGGCATTCTGGAAAACATGGTGAAGCGGCTGAACGAGCAGATCACTTTATCCGTACCCCCACCCATCCCTGGAATCGACTCTGTGCTGTTTGGCAATTCTAAAGTTTCCATTACAAGATCGCAGGGTGAGTTTTCAAGATAATTGACTTCTACATAATTTACAAAGTTTTTTTGATTTTTTCCGGAAAATCAGCTTAACAGAGTTGCACGAAAGTAAAATTTTTTCTCGGAAGTCGGAAGTGAAAAAAGAACAGAAGTCGGAAGTAGAATTTTTCAACGGTAGTCGGGAGTGCAAAAAAGTTGGAAAAAACCCAGAGATATTGTATATCCGCGCATTCTCAACAGGTGAAGGTCAATTCCAGACTGAGTAGAAACGATTTCACGGTCTTTTCGTCATTTTTCACGAAAAAAATTTTTTGACGGAAGTCGGAAGTGAAAAAAGTACGGAAGTCGGAATTCCGTGCAACTCTGCAGCTTAATAATAAGTTGACAGGAAATTCCTATTTTTCCCAGTCATGTTCACCCGTTCATAGCGAGCCAACAAGAAGTCCGACGATTTTGTAGAAAGTTTAATGTTTTAGATTCCTAGTCATGTAGATCTGCAATTTGCAGGGAACAGTAATTTGCCTTTTGTTTAAATCTCAGGCAAGGTTGGAAAAACGACTTGTGAAGATCTGTGTCATTGAAACGCGGGTGAAATAAGAAAAAAAGAAGTTCGGCTTCATATTAGACAAAATCGTCTGATCCACTAACTAGAAGATGAAATGAAATATAATCTTCAGCGCTAAGTTAACCAATTAAAATTCCAGAAACAATGACCAGATCGCGTCGCAAGCCGCGTTCGCTTCTCCACAATCTAGACGTGGACATTCACAGTGTCGAAGTGAGGTTGAACGCACGTGAAATTTCCGGCAGGTCGACCATGTCAATGCTTGACTCATCAAGTGTCCAAAGACTCCAACGACATTTTCGCATTTGTGGTCATCATGGCAACGCGTACTGCGTCGCGTTTGACAGATCAGGTCGCTATATTATCACGGTATGTTGCTTGATTACAATCAAAAGTAGGGATATGAGAGTTACAGAGCATTTTTCAAAGTCCCAACGTTATTTTCCGGTGTTTAGTAAAATGTATCCCGATTTTTCAAATGTCCATAACTTTGCGAGGAACATCCCAATCAATTATTTTTTTTAGATTTGTTAGTCCTTAAGCTGATCCAAACCAAAACTAAGTCTAAAAATTAGGCGTTCATGGTAACGCACACTATGTTTTTCACGTTGGAAAGAACGGGATGAGTTTTACCTATTTTTCAATAAAAAAAATGAAATTTTTCGGTAAAATAAGGCTTCAGGGAGGTGATGACGGTTTGATCAAAGTCTGGGACGGTCAAACAGGCTATCTGCAGCACTCGTTCAGAGGACACCACAACGAGGTCTCCGACATTTGCATCTCGCAGTGCAACCAGCTGATTATATCAGGAAGTGTAGACAAGTCTGTCAGGTTGGTTCAGAATAATATAAGATCTTTTTTAAGAGGAAAAACGGTAAACGAACATATAGAACATCATATCTTTGTTAACACGGAAAATTATCATGTAGAAGGCGTGTAAGGCTTGTTAGCTGAAGTCGCTGGTGGATAATTTTGTCCAATTTGAAGAACGTAAAACCTTTTTATTTCTAGACCTGGAGAAAGTATAATTCAATGTTTATCATTAAATCACGTTATTTCTCAGGTTTAACAAAACCGCGAATCGTTAAATTAACGGTTTTCCCACTTTGAACCTATTCTTCAAGGTTATAACCAATTTTGTATTGCGAACTCTTATCGTATTTTGGAATTTCGAAACTATGTAGCGGGGTTTAATGGAGTTTCGTGAATTTCGTGACAGCGGAATCAAAGAAAAACATGGCAGAAAACTGTTATGATGTTACGTGACTGAAACTAACGTGAGCTACGTGTCCCTATAAAAGGCACCAAATTGGTGACAACATACTTTGACTCTTCAACTTTGTAACTGTCGAGCAGTAACCACTATAAGGTCTTACCTAGTTTTTTTTTACGTTCTAGGAAATTGGAATTACTTTTGGTTGCAGATTGATGTTAGAGCCTATTGCTGGCGATTTTTGATAAACTCATGTTTATTTGCATCTCCGAGGCTTAGTTCATCACAAAAGTTGTTCCTTTTATCTTACCCAAGCTTATTATGAGTGAAAAATCACTGTTGCATGCGATTTTCAAAATGAGTATAGAGCCGTTTGCTGTTGATCTCACTTCGACTTTCTAATTAAACTAAAAAATTTTTTATTTCTAAATCTTATCTTTTATCCGACTTCCCACATATCTTCCTCTACCTGTAAAAAAGTCTGACCTCCGTAAATCGGTTACTTAGTACCGTAGCAGTTTCGCTTTGAAATACATGAAATGCGCCTTCAATTTCAATGCACTGAAAGTAAGAATAATAATTTAAATCCACAAAGATCTAACTGTTCGTTGTGAGAGTCCCGACCCTACCGTACTCATTTTAAAAAAATGCGACTGCCGCGAATTTGAAATCGGTCAGCCTTTTTGCTAGATATGTGCTTCCCTAAATAGAGTAAAGTTCTCTTCTCCCCTTTTTTTCTCGTTAATACTCGACACGTTCCGCATAGTTCCATACGATTAGTAAAATTTCCATTGAGGGCTTTTCCCGAAAAAAAACATTATTTATTTATTCGAATAAACCATTAGCAAGAAAATTTTCAGACTCTGGTGCCTACAGTCGGCTCGTCACCTTCGTCAGTTCACAGAACACACGGCGTCCATCGTCCGAGTCGCGTTCCTTCCTTACGCATCAAAGAAGCATCCGAAAATGAGGTTCTTCGTCTCGTGCGCCTACGATTGCAAAGTCATCTTTGGAGCGTTTTGCGAAGACGCGAAGAACTTTTAGTGAGTTCTTTATTACTTTTTTTTAGAAATGGCGGGAAATCGACAGAGTAGGTCAAATTTCAGTTACTGTAGTTCAAAATAACTTATTTTCCCTACTTTTCTTTCATCCATTGAAGAAAAACGTTTAGAGTAGAACCTTGGGAACAATCCGTAACGTTTATAGGGATGAGAAAACGAGGAAAATGGGTTTGAAAATTGCAAAAAAAACGAAAATAAATTAATGAGGTAAGTGCGCTCCGCGGAGGGTTTTGCGAAGCGGTTGCAGCGCGGTTATATCCACTTATTCCCGGTATGCAGTGTGTCATTCAATTGTTTTCGTAAAACTAGAAGTTGACTACTGTTTCGATATCAATACACATAGCTTCCTCTACCTGTAAAAAAAATCTGGCCTCCGTAAATCGGTTACTTAGTACTGTAGCAGTTTCGACTTGAAACACAAGAACGATTAAGTAATGCGCCTTTAATTTCAATGGACTGAAAGTGAGAATAATAATTTGAATCCACAAAGATCTAACTGTTCGTTGTGAGAGTCCCGACCCTAGGGTAGGCCTACCGTACTCATTTTACAAAAATGCGGCTGGCGCGCGTTTGAAATCGGTCTGACTTTTTGCTAGATATGTGTTTCGATAATACTGAAAAGTTTTGCGAAAATCAAACGAAACAAAGTTTTCTTACTTTTTAAAGTGAAATATATCACCCGAAACATAAAATTGAATTGAATGTTTTGATTGGAGTTGACGGACTCGCGCCGTTTTCGAAACTCCGCTCACACCCGATTTCTGAAATCTTGATACATTGTGCCCAACCCGTGTCAATCTCAACAATTCAGTGTGAAAGACATCTTCGAAGAACGCGATCAGCCGGGAAGCAAAATGATCTCGATGTGCTACAGCCCATGTGGTCGCTACGTTGCGTGCGGTGACTCGAAGTACAACATCAAAGTGTTCCATATCACAGAGGACTTTCTGGTGCAAAAGTTGGCCGAGATACCTCATGCTCACAATGTAAGAATACCCTTTCACATGCATAAAATCAAAAAATGTTTCCAGGACAAAGTTGACAGTATTGACTGGGCGAATTCCAAACCACTATTTGTCTCTGGAAGCCCTGACGGGTCTACAAGAATGTGGTCTCCGAATGGTGTTGCCTGGAGTTCGACCGAGTTTAGTTTGTGAGTCTTTTTTTCCATTGTATACACTCTGTGTCAAAAAAACGTCCACACCCATATTTTTCAAAATTTCTCAGTTCATATTTGGCCTAACCGCTTGCTACTCTATTTAATGTTAGTAGACGTGGAAACACTATTGTGTGTACAATTTTAGCTAGATAACTTGTGTTAATCAAAAGTTATAATCAAAAACACCGAAAATGGTGTGTGTCAAAAAAACGTACACACTCTGACAAATCGTTTGCTTCTTTAAAGTTCTGATCTTTTCTACTTTTTTCTGGTTTTTCTGTGAACAAAAAACTTTTTTCCAGCAGGCAAAAAAAGTCTAACTGCGTAGAAGTCAGAAAAAATATAAAAAGTGTGAAAAATGTCAATTTTTCGAAAATTTATCGAAAAACGGGAAAAGTTTATCTTGAATTGGTCTGAACATTACGATCATCAGCAGATCCCTTATGTTGATCATTTTCTGATTATAATCGAACAACATACCAATAATCAAGGCTCAAAAACTCGATTTGAGAAGAAAAAGGCGTCCAACTCGGAAACATGAGTTCGCGCATCGTCCCATTTGTCCGTGAATCTTGATTAATCTGCACTGTTTGAAATTGGTATGATGAATGCAATCATCTGAATCGTAAAACCATTCATCAGATTCCAAATCTTGCAATCAAACAAAAATTTTCGACGGCTGGAGTAATGATGTACCACTACTGATTTGGAAAAATATTTTAATTAGTTCTTCTTTTTTTTATTTTCCTTGAAAACAGTTTTAACTTTTTTTGAGAACGTAAAACATGTTAAAGAACGCTTTTCCTCAAAATAAATGGTAAGAAAAAAAACAATTAATGGAGAAAGAATAGTTTTTAGTATGTTACTAAATCAGTACTGGAAAATCATTCTTCCAACCATCACAATTTTGTTTGAATGCGTTGAATTGCGATCTTATGATTGGTTTCACAATTCAGAAGATTGCATCCGTCATACCGATTTCAAAACAGTGCAGATAAATCAAGATTCATGCACAAATGGGACGATGCGCGTACTCATGTTTCCGAGTTGGACACCTTTTTCTTCTCAAATCGAGTTTTTGAACCTCGATTCTTGGTATGTTGTTTGATTATAATGAGAAAATTATCAACAAAAGTGATCTGCTGATGTTTGTAATGTTCAGACCAATTCAAGATAAACTTTTCCCGTGTTTCGAGAAATTTTCGAAAAATTGACATTTTTCACATTTTAAAATTTTTTTCTCACGTCTACGCAGTTAGATTTTTGTTGCCTGTTCGAAAATCGTTTTTTGTTTACAGAGAAATAAGAAAAAAGTAGGAAAGATTAGAATTTTAAAGAAGCAAACGGTTTTTCAGAGTGTGTACGTTTTTTTGACACACACCATTTTCGGTGTTTTTGATTATAACTTTTGATTAACACAAGTGATCTAGCTAAAATTGTACACACAACAGTGTTTTCACGTCTACTAACATTAAATAGAGTAGCAAGCGGTTAGGTCAAATATGAACTGAGAAATTTCGAAAAATATGGGTGTGGACGTTTTTTTGACACAGAGTGTATTAGAGTTGCACGGAAGTAAAAATTTTCAAAAAGAAAGTGAAAAAAGAGCGGAAGTTGGAAGTAGATATTTTTCAACGGTAGTCGGGAGTGCAAAAAAGTTGGAAAACCCCAGAGATATTGTATATCCGCGCATTCTCAACAGGTGATGGGTCAATTCCAGACTGAGTAGAAACGATTTCACGGTTTTTTCGTAATTTTTCACGAAAAAAAATTTTTTGACGGAAGTTGGAAGTAGAATTTGTTAAACGGAAGTCGGAAGTGAAATTTTTTCACGGAAGTCGGAAGTGAAAAAAGGGCGGAAGTCGGAATTCCGTGCAACTCTGTTGTATATCCTTTTCAAAACATGATTTTCATTAGATGCAATTGTGATTCATGAGAAATATGTGGAAGATAGGTGGCTTTTACTGTAATAGATCCGACGATTTTGTTTGATATTGAGCCGAACCTTTTTTTGAGATTATTCACGAAAGTTGTTTTCCCAAGTCCACCCAAGCTCTTGATAAAAGGTAAATCACTGTTGGCTGCAGATTGCACATCCAGATACATGACACGAGATTTTGAAGAAAGGTTCAAACTGAACCTTTTTTTAGGGAGTTATTTGGATTTTTTGACCAGTTATGGACATTCGAAAAAAACTGGATGCATTTTACTAAATGCCGTCTTGAATAAACATGGTCAAAACCACCTTCAGGTTCGAGGAACCATCACTGGGTAACAAGAAGATCAAAGTAACGACTCTCAAATGGACCCTTGATGATCGTTTTGTGATTACTGCGAGCAGTGATTGTCTGTGTAAGTGAGACATTGTACGATCACGAAATTAATAATACTGCTTGCAGTGCGTGTATTGGACCCATACAATTCAAAAATGGTTCGCAAGTACAAGCTCCACACACAGTCGGTCTACACGATCAAACCACACCCAGTGCATGCGAACATCTTTTTCAGCTCTGGTCACGATGGAATTCTCGCGGTATGATTTTTCTGTTGCAACCTACTAATATTAAGAATTTCAATATTTCACAATTTATTCCGATTCTTTCTATAGTAGTATTGTTTGATTTCGGGAAAAGCTACAAATGGAAATATTACTGATCGTATGGCACTATGCTGAATATGTCAAATATTAAGAAGGAAGAAGAAAGGATAATCGGAGAAAGTTAAAGTTTGGGGGTTCAGAGAATATTTTTGTATTCGACTGAAAAAAACAATTTCGCATAATTTTAGCGATATTTTTCAAAATTTCGAACCACGGTAACAGTAAGAAGTAGCAGATTCATCTAGAACTTACAGGTTCAACTGATTTTTTGAAATTTATTCTCACGACTGGAAAATCAATTTTCTCATAATATCCGCGATTTTTCAACGTTTCTAGCCAAAATAACAAAAAAAATCATCCAGAACTGTTACAGGCATGGGACGTGGACTCGCCATCAGAAGCGCCGGTCTGGAAGTACACCAACAATGTGCAACACCGTGGTGAAATTGCCATCTTCGACATTGACCTGGTGGACGATGGTGCCTTCATTTCGATCATTGACGCTCACGGACAGGTATAAAAAGCATGTATGACGCACTTTAACCGAAATGTTCTTACAGCTCTCCTTATTCGGTCTCGGAGAGAACTCGGAATGCAAGAAGGTGCCGAAAGAGCAGTTCTTCACTGCTGACGGAGACACGTTCGCTGCGTTAGTTTTTTCTTGTGAAAAGATGGTTCTTATAAAGTTCTTGACGGCACACAATGTATCACTTTTGGTCACTTCAAAAGTAGGCGTGTCGTTGCGAGACGATCGAAAATGATCGGTCAAAAATCGCTCACTTGCGCTCACAAAGTTCGAACGTGATTTTTGGAATGAAAAAGATTCGCTGATACTCTGTCGAATCTGACTGTGTTCAAAGGGTTTCAACTGTGCTGAAGATGATATAACTGGTCTCAAAAAGTGATATGTCGAACTTATTTCGGAGTAATGGTCTGTTTACTTGGGATGTCTTTCACCGCCTAAGTTTCCCAAACCTTAACTCCGAAATAAGGTCGACATAGAAGTTTTGCGACCAGTTTCATCGTTTCCAGCAAAGTCGTAATTCCTAGAACCCAGTCAGACCTCACAGATTCTTGGCGGGTCGTTATTAACTATTTAAATTCTACATATAAGAGTAGTCATTTGACAACACGTTTTCAGGTACAGAAACTGGATCATCGGCGCTACGCCACCTGAGCCAGGTCCACCGCAGTTGTTGGGCAGCGCCTACGAGGGCCCCTGGGGTCCAGAACATCAACGACATGTGCCCGGTCGAGAAAATCTTCCCGCCGACCAGCTGATGCTCCCTCGACCCGTCGACCCGTCGCCATGGACCGAGCATCGTAAGCTCTGTCCGCCAATCAGCGTAGTCTCGCGAAAAGTCTGGCAGGAGGACATGTCTATGAGAGGAGAAGAGGAAACACGTGAATTTGAAGCATACAAACGGGCCAACGCAGCACGGATTGCCGATGCGGCAATTGTTCAAGCGAACGACCTCGCCAGAACGTATGGATCGAGACGTGCGGCCAGAATGCGTTAGTTTTTTTTGTATCATGACCGATAGTACTAATAGCTGGCTCGACCAGTCGTTGCAAAAAGGACTAGACATCTCTTTGATTTGTGTCGTTTATGCGATATTTTGAGAGTATTTTCTAGGCTAATAGAAAACAGTGGCGCCGCTCGCAACGTTATTCCTACTATTCATCTATTACATTGTTGGATATTTCTGCAAAACTGCAAATCTTCCGCATGAACAACGAATAATACATGAAGATGACCTATATCTCTCTAATTTCAGTCGGAATAGGACCACAACGTTCACTGCCGGCCCGTCGTCTCTTTTCGTCTCAAGCTCTCACCCAATCAGCCCAAAGAAGAAACGCGATTGTAGAGCTCGCTCCGACTCTGGCGTACGTCCCACCGGCTCCGCTTGCGCCAAATCCACCACGTGAGCCGTCTCCACCAAATGGTATTCTGCCGGCGTACAACAGCGAGGATGATGTCACGTATAGGTGAGCTTTCCGACAGTAGAAAAATGGGGGAGAATGTGACTTTGCGACATTATCAACTTCAGGTCAGTGCGGTTCAGGAAATTACCGATGAATTTGTTCGTTGAATTCGATTTATCGATTAAAACGTTTTGGTGAAAAATATAAAAAAAAATAGGGTAACACGAATCTCCTACTTTTCTCTATGTTTCTTGTCAGTTTGTGTTTATATAATGATTGATCTTTATTTTTTGAATTCGAACCCAGCGTTATAAGTATTCGCAAGATGCGGGTGAATTTTCAATAAGTTAACGTGGAAATTCTCTCTAATTTGTGTGCACTTCGTTATGGTAATATCAGATAATTTTCTTTCAGCTTTAAATTTTTGTTGGAAACACGAAATCACCATACTTCATTAGTTAGGTAGTATTACCCTGTCGGAAGCTTCATTCATTGAAACTACTACTTGTTGGGAGTCAAGAAAAACGAGTTTGAACTCCTTCATGAAACTGGTTTTTCCTATCTTTAGTGAGAATATCTACCAATTCTCTGTATTTCACCACTGATGAAATGATTTCCAGGGTGAATTCTGACGATGCAGCGTCTTCGGATACCGATGACTCGGACTATGTGGTCGAGGAACGTAACAACCAGTCTGCGGAAGCGGTCGAAGAACCGCAGGAACAAGTGACAACGACATCGTCCGGAAGGCGTGTCGTGCAGAGAAGACCGATGGATGTGACAGCGTCGCCGGCGAGATCGAGACGACGTGCTGTTGTGAGTTTAAAAATTGAAACTTTTCAAAAGTCCGAAGAATATTCTGTGAATGGGAAGACAAGTTTTTTTTAAAGAGACTTTGGCACACAAGTTTGCACTGATTCTTTTTTGCAATGGAAAGGATTTCTACATGTGGTCCTAAAAAAAATTCTGAAGTCAGAGATTCTGAAGTTTTTAAAAACAGACTCATAGACTTTTGAGCGACTTTTCGGAGTCATGTCATCATAAGTAAAAATTCTTAGTGGAACAGAGTTGAGACTGACAAACACCTATTTCTATGTAAATCTGTAATATGTTGATTTCAATTGAATTCATTTCAGATCGAAGATGATAGCAGCGACGATCAAGAAGAAGAAGAGGAAGACGAAGAGTCCGAAAACGAGGACGTTGCTCCTGATGAGAATCTTGTCGACGACAATGAACCATCAACTTCGAACCCACAACCTTCAACTTCGCAGGCTCCTACTTCTTCGAGGAAGAAACCAAAAGGTAAGTTGATTGTTTTCAACATGAGAGAAGTTTTTTTTACCATTGTTAGCTTCAAGTCCACTCTCTTCCTCGAATTATTTTTTAAATTTCAAAGAAAAAGGTTCTTCTTACTCTAAAAACTATATAAATTATGAAATTGAAAAAAATCTTACAGCTCCGGTCACCTCGACGTTCCCTGCCTGGATGAGCGTAACTCGGCCACTCCGTTTCCCATACTTTGCCCAGTTGGGAGACAAAGTTGTCTTCTTCCGCCAAGGGTACGAGTTCTACTTGAAGAATGTCGAAGAGTTCAACATTTACACCGTCCCCAGATCCCAATGGCCTTCGTGAGTTCTTCTCTTGGTATAGTAAAACGGAAGAAGTGCATGTACTGATCTGAAAACTATGATGTTCTTTCATGTAAGGGGTGATCATGGCTTTATACTGAAGCTCGTAATAAGGCCTGTGCTCGCCCTAATTTGCGTTGTACGGCATTTTAGTACAGCGCGGAAAAGAACCGCCGCCATTGTGCGTTTTTGCTATCAGTTGCGGCAAACCGCCAATTTGGTGAGTAATCTATACCAAAAATCATTAATTTTCTACCGAGATATCAAAACATTCACAAGATACGTAAACTTTCTTCAACTCCCTTCTAGATTTCACATTTTGCAAAGATGAAAGGGGTAATTCAATGAACATTGTACCAGTGCAGTACATCTGAATCAACTTGGCGAACTCTTGCCATGTGTTGGGGTCGGTGGGAGTATTATCCAAAAATTGCATTGTTGCCATTCTCAAGTCTTTGAATCCGGAAATGCATAATGCTCTTATTGCAGATCAGAAAGACGCGACGATGAAGTGTGTATCATCGACGAGCTGCGTTACGTCCGACAACCTCACCGTCTGGCAGTCGCGACGCTCTCGCAGCTCGGCGACAACGGCAGACGAACCGGCATCAAATGGACGGTCAAGTTCCACGATGTTGACAATCTACCCGACTTCCTGGTCCCGTACCAACTCTACGAACGGTCAGTCGCCAGCGGCCTGGAAGAAGGAAGTGGCATCGAGTCGATCATTGACGGAAAATGGTGGACGGGAACGGTACAGGCGGTTGAGACGTGGAACGCAGAGTTTCCGAATTCTACCTGGAATAGCGTCAAGGTGAGTGAAGCTGCATTACTCGGCTAATCTTACTGAAGTTTATCTATGCAAGATGTACTGATCGTGTCAATGCGAAAGTGTTCAAATCCGTAACAATCAACGTTAAATGCCTAACGGTCAATATTTTCAAGCGACTATCGTTACCAATGTTGCTCGGTCTCAGGAAATTGGAACTTTATAAGACTTGGTAAACTTCACATAAGGTCCATGTAACCTTGTAGTAAGATCCCCATAACCTACGTATAAGGCCTGAGTCAGTATAAGACTTGGTAACTTCAACATAAGACCTTATAAATTCACATTAATCTCACATAAACTGAATCTCAAAAATGATGAATTTCTGAGATTTAACTATAAGACCTGGTAAATGTGGTATAAGATCTGGGTATGGTTCATGAGAGTCGGAGTAGTATAAGACTTGCTAACTTCTGTTCAAGACCTGCTAACTTCCATATAAGACTTTGTAACTTCCAACTAAACTCACTATACCGATGTTTAAAAGTTTGAATACGTATTCAAACTTTTAAAAAAAATGTATTTCATCAAAAGAAGTGAAAAAGTTATCGGATCTGGATGAAAGATAGACAATGAAATCTCCATCTACACAGTCTACTGCAACTTTTTTTTCCACTTTTGAGAGCCGTTTGTAAAATTCCAGTTCAGGTTCGTTGGGACAGCGGAGACGATGACGTGCTGTCACCTTGGGAAGTTCAGCCGCGACAAACGAACAGACGAAACGACTCGTCGGCCACCGACCAGGATATTCTTGACTATGGCGCGTACGGAGTAGCTGCCGACGCGTGGCCAACTCATGACCGCGCGGAGATGACCCCAGAAGAAGCTAGAGACTACAATTGCGATCGTCTGGTGTCAGCCATCACCAACCTGCGTGAATACTCGACCATCGCCGACTTCAACCTGCCGGTTAGCTTGGAGACGTACCCCAACTACGCGCTCGTCATCGACTACCCCATCGACTTGAGCACCATTGTTGAACGTCTCAATAACCGCTTCTATAGGTACTTTTGAGTTTCCTGAGAGAGAGAGAGAGAGAGAGAGAGAGAGAGAGAGAGAGAGAGAGAGAGAGAGAGAGAGAGAGAGAGAGGGAGAGAGAGAGGGAGAGAGAGAGAGAGAGAGAGAGAGAGAAGTTTAAACACGGACGTATCACTTCAGAAACATTCATGCGGTGTACAATGAAATCAGAAGAATCGGAATCGCCACGAAACAGTTCAACGAAGCAACCTCTACCATCGTCAGAAACTCTAGAATCCTTATTGAGGCTTTGATCAGGTTTTCGAAGTGAGTTTTCAAACAGGGATGTTTAAGTGTGATGTATTCTACACGTGCATTGATTTTAGTAACTAGGAATAGGGTTGGGAATTCCGCCCGCCTGATTCTACCGCGTGCGGCGTTTTAGCACCGCGCGGAAAAAAGCCACCGCCACTACGTTGCTTCTGTGGTGATTTTGCTGGTGGTTTAAACCTGCGGTGATGGCGGGTTTTTGCCGCGCGGTGACAAGAAACCGCACGCGGTAAGATCAGGCGAGCGGTATTCCCAATCTTAACTAGGACTGACCGACTAGGAATCTGGTTGAAGTTATGTGAAAAATTTCCAGAGATCCACAAATCGAGTCTATATCAAGTCTCTACGAATCGCTCTTCACCGAGCCGCCCGAGTCAATTGTCGAGTACAAGAACCGAACAATGGAGGTGGTCGAAACGGAGGAGACGAACAATGCAGAAAACCTTCCCGAGTCGCTACTCAGTGAGCCAGCCTGGGTGGTTGCTGCGTATCGTGCCATCGGCGAGATTACAAAGTGCGCAGTGTCCAAGATCTTCTACGACAAGAGCCTCAGCACCGACGAGGTGTTCAAAAGAGTGCTAACTCGCACAACAGACATAAAAGAAGTGGAGAGACGGTTGCTGGAAGGAAGAGCCTTCAGAAGACCTCAAGACGTCGTTCAAGAAATTGAGAAGATGGTCGAAGAAGTGAGAATGGAGTATGATGATACTAGACATCAGGTGAGTTTTTTTTTCATATCGAGTACAAAAGTTGACATTTTGATTGACTCTTGGAATTCAAAGTAGATCCTTCTATGCGTTCAAAAAGTTCCGGAAACAAATTTATCAGTCCAAATATGTTCTTGGATTATGTTTATTTTTATTTTCCTGAAGCCTGAAAAGGGAAAGACTATGAGGTCTCTCTGCGCTTAGCTGACAACCTGCTATTTACAACTTGCCATCATTTTTAAAAGTCGAAATTCAGTATCACAAGGCGACCATCACCCTCACAAACCTTCTTCACGCAAAGATGAGACCATCGTTCGAGGCGTTCAACCGACGGCCTCCTTCGATCGGCGTCAGCACACTACGATCCCGTAGGGTTGGACGAGAACTCCGTCGTTCACGTCGTCACCAAATTGGCAGTGATTCGTCACCGACCTCGGAAGCGGTCAGAGAAGAGTCACCGGCAGAGGCACGCAGACCACAACCGGCCAGAAATGCGGTCATTCTCGACTCGCCATCGCCGCCTCCCGACTCTGACGTTGAAATTCACCGGAATCCGCGTCGAAGAGGAAGACGAGTTCGAGTTTCACTTTTTCAGCACGATTCAAGTCCAGGGTTAGTCGAATTTTTAACCAATAAACAAGTTGGTTACTCCCCTGACAAAATTTTGCAACCAGTAGCCAATAGCAATTTTTATAATAAGTTTGAGTAATGTAAGGGGAACAACTTTTGCGAAGGGTCAAGTCTCGGGCTTTCTCTTTTCCTCGCTTCTGCGCAAAAAAGCAAGTGATGTTAGAGCCGCTTCGCGTATTATTCAAATCCTCCGCCCACTTTTTGTGAAGCGAATTTTAGAAATTTTGTAGTGTTTTTGTAGCACTTCCTTCAAATGCCTATGATCTGAGAACGAACAACGGAAACACCTTGTGAGATAGCGTTGTAGAAAAAATGGATTTTAAATTTACCTGATGATTCATTGTAATCTCCTTCCCGTACAAGTAGAAAGTGAATGCTCTTAAATGCGCTGTTAAGTTTTCTTCAGATGATAATGAAAACGCGAAATTTATAGGTCGAATTGGAATCCTCGCGCAGGATCGTATGAAAGACAATCACCAACTACAGACAGATCATACTGGCGCTACACCTCTGAATCCGGCTCAGATGATTCTTCTTACGAAGAGGGATCTGAGAATGAAGTAGTTCCGGACAGAACAAGAGCCAGAAGAAGGTGAGTGTCTTTTGTACTACCGATCAGAGGTAGGCCTGTAAAAGTGAGGAGTACAAAAAGTCGAAGAAACCCAGTTATACTCCGGAAAAAAATAAATGTGATTTAAAGGTGCCATAAGAATCTTTGAAGACCATTTAAATTTCTTTAAGGTTCCTTTAAATGCCATTGTTTTTTCCGAATGTTAAAGACATCTGAGATATCTTTATGGCACCTTTGAATTCCATTAAAATATTAGGCGTTTCTGAGATCACTTCAAAGAGTATTTAAATGCACATCGGATGTCATTTAAAGATTAGACATTTCAAAAGTGAAGAATAGTAATTAAATTTAATACGAAAAAGTGTGCTGAATCGTTTCTATCCAGAATCATTTTTCATTTATCTTTGTCGACACCTCAAATTTTAGGCTTAGGTTAGGTTCAAAGCACTAGTTAGGTACAATGCTAAGATTTGATAAAAGTTCAAACTTGATTATCACAAAAAACATTTTTCACCTTGTAAGCTTTCCTTAAGGAAATGATTCTTGATAGAAACGATTCAGTACACTTTTTCGTATTAAGTCAGTAATCAATCACATTTAAATGTGCTATAAAGAACATAAATGAATTCAGACATAATCTTTAAATCACATTCACTATTTTCCGGAGTGTAGGTAAATCGAATATGAACTTGCATAAACCGTGCTACTATAACTTGCATGTTCACTCAAAATCTTTAGAATTTTCAGGCTTGCAACGCCGATAAACGTACAAGAAATACTAGCGGCGAATAGACTTCGAAGGGAACAGCAAGCAGCGGAGCGGGCTGCAGAGCGTGCTGCAGCCGAAGCAGCAAACAATGCTGTAGTACAGAGAGCAAGAACGAGAAGAAGTCGAGTGACTAGAAGAACTCGAACAGGAGGAGGGAGGGCGTCGGCTAGAGCTAACAGGTTGGACTATGGTCTGAGGACTCTTGAATTTATTAGATTCGACGATTTTTTCTAATGTTCATCTACACTTCTTTTTTCTCAACATTAATTTCTCGAACACAGATCTTCACAAAAGTTGTTTTTCGGCTTTCAATTTTGGCTGCAAATTGCAGAGATTGATGCGATTTCTCAAACAATGAACATTAGTTAAAATCGTCGGATTTAACTCTAAATATTTGTGTGCATTACAGTATCCTTTCGACTCTCAAATTGCAGGAACCGAGAACGAGCGGAGCCAGATACCCTACAGGATCCCGAACTCGAAGAGGAGGAACAAGAAAGGATGCCAACAAGAAGACGAGCAACTAGATCTAGAAGAAGGTTTGAGATCGTTTTGAGTAGATTTGGTAACTTTGTGCGTTCTAAAGATTGACGTTGAAATTTATACCACTGGTCTCAATGACTGCTGTTCGACCTTATTTCGGAGTATTTTAGTACTTGAGAGATCCATTGTTCACGTTGTCAAGTGACGTCGTGAATCAGAAACTTCCAGGTTGAACGGTCCTTAGTCAACGTGGACCATGGGGTCTTGCGCGCCAGGAAATACTCACGAAATTTTGAAAATTGGGTTGAGTGATTTGAAAAAAAAACCTGCCAATTAAATCTCTATAAGAAGGTCTGCAGAAGAAATCCTACCGGCTCTATCTTTCTTAGCGGGCGATAACTCTCACTTGAACATTTCAGAAATCAAGAACCAGCGGAATCACGTCTGTTACTGGGAATTGAGAATTCCGATGATCAAGAAGAGATTCCAAGAACAAGACGAGGGACTAGATCTAGAAGGTTTTTTTCGTTTTAATTAAGTGTTTTTTTTTCGAAATTGGACTAGGTTTATTGTTTTTTATCCCAGAAGCACAAATCGTAACGGCAAAGTGTTCGAATTAGGAAAAATTAATCTCGGGAACGATTCGTAACGTTTATAGAGAGAATAGGTTGAAGAAAAAATATTCGAAAAGGAAATTATGAGGTAAATGCGCTCCGCGATGTTTCTTGCAGAGCGGTCGCAGAGCGGCTCTATCCTCTTATGATCCGCAGTGTGCATATTCTTGTCAGTTTTAAAATACAGTTTTGAAGAACTCGACAAAGTAGCCCTGAAGAAGAAGAAGAAGAGGTGGAAGAAGTAGAAGAAGATCAGCCGAGCACGAGCAATGGCAGGACCAGAAGACCACCTAAACGCAACCCGCCAAGAGGAAGAAAGTAATATTTTCCTCATAAAATCAGTTTTTATCGCGAACTTGGTAATTAATCACTTTGAAAAGACTTTAAACTAGTTTTGAGATTGATAATTTAGACGCCGAGAACAATCAGATAATGATGAAGACGACGACGACGACGAGGGAGAAGAAGAAGAGCCGACGACAAGCCAAAGACCGCGTCGTGCGACTGCTCGTAAACGTCCACGTCGCTATCTGGAAGACGAAGAGGAAGAAGAAGAAGACGATGATGATGAAGCGCCACGTCGTCCGACCAGGTAACTCTACACGACGCCTCGTTTACATTGCTAACATGTTTGCAGAACGTCGACACGCGCAACCAGACGGAGTGTTCTTTACAATGAGTGAGATTCATTATTACCCTGTAAATAGCTTTTTTGTTTCACATTTACCCTTCTTGCATGATGCGTGGTGGTTGGCGGGCGTATGTAAATCATAGTGGCGTATATGTTTGGGAAGCCTGCGATTTGCCGCGTGCGGCGTTTTAGTACCGCGCGGAAAGTAATCCGCCTCTGTGGCGCCTTTGCTGCTTGTTGAGACGAAATTCCCACTCATAGGCGCGATAATTTCCATTTTTTGTGCGATGAATTCTCTGATGACGTAACCGTGACGGTACTGGCTATCTCTTTTTCGCGTAGTACTGTAGTACTGTGTCATCTAGGTACTCGGGCAACAAAAATCCGACCGTCATCAGAAACGGGCGAATTTTGTTGCCTGAATACAACAGTCATTCAAATGTACAGTAAAATCATACTGTTGCTGAACGTCGTGTCTACACCGCCAACCAACAGTCTATACCATCATCAACAAAGTCTTTTCCGCCCTAATTTATCTCTGTTATCGTTGAAAACCCCGCCAACAAATAGATCTGTGACAATCTCTGCAACTACCTTGCAAAATACGTTTGTAAACATGCCCCCGATACTTCTCATGAAACATATCTCAACAGACTGTAGGAAAAAACCCCGTTTGGTCATTTTTGACACCTTAAATTGACGATTTTACAGAAGAATTTTAATAATCTCCATTTTTTTAATTCTCGCACCTCAATCCATAGCTACAGTATCTGATAGAATCTTTTTCGGTTTTCTGATCCATGTCTGAAAACAGTTTTGATATCAATAGAAATGAAAAGTTTTAAAAAAAGTAGCGAATAAGATTTTGTCCGATACCATCCCGTTATGTCTCGCAGAAGACGAAAATTCTCATTTTTCAGTTTGTTCTTGTTGTCTAGAAGAAATCCATGATAGATTTGTAGCACAGTCAAAAGTTTCGGCAGAAAAGTACCGTTACTATTCTGCTACAAATCAATGTCACACGATGATTCTACAGTACCATCACCCCTCGAAAAGCACAATTTGAGATTGCTCTCTCTCTCTCTGTAAGATTTTCTTCTGTTTGATCTCTTTCGTTACCTAAGTATTTTTTCAATAATATTATTATTTCTCAATTTGTATCATGGATAGTATCATTGTTCAATGGTCAATGTGAATATCTCTTGCTTCCCCTGGCTTGCGCCTTCATCAACCCTCACTCAGAGTTCAGATGACATTATACGCCGACCTGAAACCGGTACAGTTGGTCGATTCGACCGACTACGGGGGTCAGCAGCAAATGCAACATCAACCCCATGCCAGCTCGTTTCCTTACTTCTACTCGGCACCAATTGGCGGACAAATGCAACATCAACACCAACACGTGGCGCAGGTGAGTGTTTTTCCTTGAATCGAGTAAAAGTGCAAAATGTAAACTGCAGGGCCGCAAGGTCAACTTTTTTTCAGGCTTTGGAAAATTCCAAATAACACGTACGGTTCCTAAATAGGCTTAGGTAAGGTTCTAAGCACAAGTACGGTCCGAAAATGGGGGTCCGATTTTTCCTAAGCCTGATATAAGAAAAACTCTGCGACTCTGCTGTTTACATTTTGCCGAGTAAAAGTTTTGTAGCTCTGTAATTTCAATGTGGCATGCACGCGACATCTCATGGGCATTTTTGTGCCAAAACGTGATTTGTGGCAGGATAAAGGAACAATTTGGGCGTAATTGTGCCGTTTTGGATGTGGCTGGTAGGTGCATGCCACATTCCACTTTTGGTCATGCACAGAACCTTCAATATGGCATGCAAACGATATCTTTTGGGCGACTTTGTGCTGGAATGAGTCATGTGGCAGAACAAGGAACAATTTGGGCGTAATTGTGCCGTTTTGGATATGGTCGGCAGGTGCACGCCACATTCCACTTTTGGTCATGCACGTGCCCAACTCGGCACTGTGCCAATAATACGAATGTGCGCCCTTTAGACAATACTTTCGAAAAGCGTCCATCTTTTTTTTTCGCCCTGTTCTTCTAATTTGGTGTATATATCATTTTTCCTTTTGAATTTTGTACTGTTTTGCGACTCAAAAAACATCAAAAGTACGAAAGTATTATTTTTCTGCGTTATAACACTAGATTTTGATTTTTGTAATACTTTAACCGAGAAATAACTAATTATAACTCAATTTCGAAAGATAAGCGTTACTGAAAATGGTTTTTTTTGAGATCGACATTTCAGTTTATCCGTTTATATCGTTTCGTCACGTTTTAATTTCCTATGTTTCAGTAAAATATCAAGTGAGTTTCCAACGTCACAAGCGGCACACATGATCGAGTCTTACAGACAACGTCAGGATGGAAAAGTTCTCAAAGCTCTGTCCTTGTCGAATAGTGTACCACAATCGGCGTCCATGTTCAATTCCAAGGTATTTTTTGAGAATTTGAATTAAATGCTTCAGATTATTCATATTGAATTTTTTAAAAGTGTAGGTGATAACGTATTTCAGCGTAGTTAAAACGGTGAAAATTACTTAAAGTCAGAATTGTTATGACTCTAAAACGGTCTTTAGCCGTACTTTGTACACTCTACGAGAAACGATAATCAATTGATCCACTTTTCTCGTTCTTGTTTCGAGATTGTGGTAACTTTAAGTCGAAAGGTTGTTCGTATCATTAGGAACACTTAGGAAGTAGTTGTTAATGAGTTTTATCATAGATATCGTGATGTGGACCATGAACAAGGAACCACGAAAGAATATCCGTTGATTTTCAAAAGGGTTTATTACCGATTTCAGGGGTCAACAACTTCTGGTGCGTCTGGAACTCCATCCTGTGACTAATCTCAAGGATTGAACGAGCAACTCCGTACCGTGTTGGTTCGTCGGCCGTTGAAGAATAGAATCTTTCATCTGGATATCGTCCGACAGTTTGCGACGTGGCAAGACGTGAGTTTCTTTCAATTTTCTCTTGAGGGGTTTCTCTCGAGCATAAAAATTTACTTTTCCATAAAAACTGAAGCAACTTTTTCAGATTTACAAGAGGCAAGAGGCTCCGGCATTCCAACCCCACCAACGTTATCTCGACCATCGGCAGGTGCTGGAATCAATAGAACGAACATCGCGCAAAGAATCCAACACCAACACCCATCAAGCAGCTGAAGAGACTTGCTTGCTGATAAGAGCGATGTTAGTTTTTGGAATTTTTACCGAACGCAAGTAAAATGTTAGTAAACACTTTTTCTGAACAACTCCCGTGAGAATTCGAAAAATCTTGTTCCAAGAATTTTGATAAAATGTTATTGCGAGTATGAAAATCTTAAAATTGAATGAATAGGCCTGTAAATAATCATATCACATCATAAGTGCGAAATGGAACTTTGACAACGCATCGTGATGACGCTTAACTGATACTTCGCAAGTTTCGAAAAACTTTGACATAGTTGATCGATATCTTATTTTCAGGATAACGGAACAAATGGAAGAAGCGGCGGAAGAGTGAGAGAAAAGACCAGCAATTGCCAAGAACTAACGCGAGTATCAAACACTGTTAATGGTTTTTTTGCCTATTCGTTTGTATCTATATATGTGAATAAATTTAAAGGAGAGAATTTCTTGCTTTTTTGAGCAGGCAAACGTCATGATTTGGGCAGGTACACGTTTTGTAGGTCGCTGGCACGCGGTTAGATAGGGGCAGGCACACGTTTAGATTGGTGTAGGAACACATCTTGTTAGTCGCTGGCACGCGGTCAGATTGAGGCAGGAACACGTCTTTATTTCTCTCCGAATGTGCGACCATTTTCCGGTCGCAATCATGCCGTGTGCATGCCACATTGAAATTACAGAGTAGTGCATCCCCTAGTTTGCGCGCGCGCAGTTTTCCAACAAGCATCAATCGACACAGTGATGAATGAGATTTTGAATGTAGAAATATCTTTTTTCTATTCCTTTTCTTTTTTTTCAGTTCACTTTCGGCTTCATGAAAAGTGCGCGCGGCAAAGAAGGCAGAGGATTCGTCCTTGATTAGTGTGATACAACATGGTATATCGGGGGTGGTGAAGCGCCCCGTTTTTTTTTTCAAAAGTCCATAACTTTGCTCGGAATAATAAAATCACCTCTTTTTTTTCAGGCTTAACCTTTAAAAATCTTAAACTGACTAAAACCCAACCTGAGCCGAAAAAAGATAACGCGCACCTCATTTTATAAGTTTGAAAATAGCTGTATGATTTTTTTTACTAAATACCGTTAAACCAATCGTTAGCTTTGAACAGGTTGTAGTAACACACATTCAGATGTCTTCTCCGCAAGTCCAACAAGCACGAACATTTGGGTTCTCACAATCACCGTGTACAGAGCCATACGAACCCCAAATGCTCACAACTTCACCACAAGCATACCGCCAGAATTGTGAGTTTTTGATGCATAACTATGAATCTAGAACGTATCGAAAAGGTTTCTACCAGAGTTGCATGAAAGTGAAAATTTTCAAAACGGGATTCGGAAGACGGGAGTGGATTTTTTTTACGGAAATCGGAAGTTGAAGGTCGGGAGTGCAGAAAAGTCAGGAAAAACCAGAAATATTGTATACCCGCTCTTTCTTAGACGAACTAGACAACGCTTTCACTGTCTTTTCCCGTCATTTTTCACATAATTCACATCACAAAAAAAGTTTCGACGGAAGTCGAAATTTCGAGCAACTCTGATATCTACTTTATTCATATGAGAAAACATTCAAAAATGTTGACAAAAAACTCGCCTATCATTAAAAAGTCCTGAAATTTCGAGAGACATTATTTCTTTTTTTTCTCGGTAATTGCTTTTGAAAAACTCTAGTTTCAGAAAATACTGAGCTCTTAACTGAAAGTTTTGAGAAAATAAACTTGAGTTTTTACAAGGTTTCAAGTTATGAACCAGTCAATACATTGAAATTGTGAATATCACATACGGTCGCGTTAAAATTTGAGTCGATGTGTTTTTTACGGATTTCAAGGAATCGAGGTCTACTCTATCCAGCTGAGAATTCTGAAAATTAAGAGTTCACATTGCTATCAAAAACAGTATGAGATGCCTAATAATTCTAAGAAATGTGATAAAAGAAGAATTACAGCATTCGTACAAATGCCAGTCCGAGCCGCCCCACCACCAGCCACCATCGCTAGCGCCAAGCATCTAGCCGTCACCCCAGACGACAAAAGTGTTGTGAATGGAGTCAGTGAAGAGATGATCTGTCACTGGATGCCGACAAGCTGGGTGGAACGAAATTCCGATAATGATGGTGAGATTTTTAATGAAAAAACGAAAGGAAAAATGAATGGAATCGTTTGATTGTTTTGGAAAAGGTAACATTTCAAGAAAAATGTATACTGCCTACTGTACGCCGGTTTTGGCTTGAAAGTGATATCCAATACACATATATCGCTAGAAGAATGGCCGTTTTCAAACGCGCTCTAATCTCAATTTTGCAGAATGAGTACGGTAACTCTCACAACGAACAGTTAGTTCTTTGTGGATTTAAATTATTACAAGCACGCTTGGCCTCGCTACGCTCGGGACCTTTTTTCCCACACACACTCTCTCTCCAATCCGAATGCGACCGTAACTAATGCTAGTGTTGTTAGAACCAATGCAATAACACACTTCGACCTCCACAGACATGACTACTCACGCGAACTGTCGCCACAAAATTTGTGCAGCGGTGACCGAGTGGTTAAAGCATAGAATTTTCACGTGTTCCGTCGCGGGTTCGTATCTCCCCTTGGGCACTTTTGCGCAACCCCTTCCTCTCCCGCCCCCACAACCGAAACCAAAAAGCTTCACCCAAAAATGTGCCTCACGAAAAAGGGGCGGGGCAAAGTGGGCGGAGGATTTGTCAATTAATAATATGATTCTTACTTACAGTTTATTGAAATTAAAGGCGCATCACTTAATCGTTCTTGTGTTTCAAGGCGAAACTGCTACAGTACTAAGTAACCGATTTACGGAGGCCAGATTTTTTTACAGGTAGAGGAAGCTATGTGCAATATCCCGGTAGAAGAAAAAATGGCATGTGCAAATGCCTATAGGCATAACTTAATACGAAAAAGTGTACTGAATCGTTTGAATCAAGAATAATTTCCTTAAGGAAAGCTTACAATGTGAAAACTTTTTGTAATAATCAAGTTTAAACTTTGATCAATTTAGCATTGTACCTAACTAGTGCTTTGAACCTTACCTAAGCCTAAAATTTGAGGTGTCGACAAAGATAAATGAAAAAATGATTCTTGATAGAAACGATTCAGTACACTTTTTCGTATTAAATTATAGGCAAACAGAAAATGACGATTATCGAAAGAAATGTTTGAGGTTGCTGAACGAAAATTTTCCGTTTTTTACTCCCTGGTTAAGTTGAATTTTGATCTTGTTTCACAGAAGACCACCAATCGCACATTCGGTTCAGATCCATTGTTTCAAAAAAGTAACAATAAACAGATGCCCTTTATTTTACTCAAGTACGAATTCCAGAACTCACCTACGTCTGCCTCTGGGGAATGTGCATTCAGTCATTCCAGTCGAGAGAGATTTTCGTTGATCATCTACACGCTCACATTGAACTATTGGAACTCGAGAAACCCGAACCGTCTGATGATTTCCAGGGTTAGTTTACTTATACAAACAGTTATAATAATAATAATATAGATTTATTCAGTTAATCGGAAAAATAGATAAAAAGAGAAATGTGTGTATAAATAGAAGTAATAGGAAATGGTGATCCTTCACCAGTCGTTTGTGAGATATGTCGTATGATTTTGAATCGAAAAAAGGGCCCCTTCAGGGGGAGTAGATGGCAGATTCTAAGGCACCGGGGCACGGGCGGACCCAAGTCCCGAAGAAAGTAGCCCTTATGGATAGAAAAATAATAAGATAATAGATATTATTCGACATCTAGTAATCTTATCCTCGCTACACTCGGGTTCTCTTTCTTTTACCTTTTTCACTTTTTTTAAAATTCACTCACGGCTCCACGGTGGCTCAACAACAGGGTAGAACAAGGTTGATTGATCAGGCGTTTAGTAAAACACATTCCATTTTTTAAAACGTCCAAAACTGCTCCAAACGTCTTAATAACCTGTTTTTCCGCTCAGGTTGAACCTTAAGCTGACCCAAACCTAATCTAAGCCTAAATACAGGTGTTTTGGAAACGCACACCGCGTATTTCACGTTTGAAAAATATGGAAGCTACTGGATGCGGATAAAAACGGGATGCTAACGGCTGCGTTTTACTAACTTCTCATTTATTCCCTTTCAGCCGATAAAAGCTACAAGTGCCGTGTACGTGGATGTCAGAAGTCAGTTGCGTCGATCTACGACCTTCAACGTCATCTCACAATGCATATCTTTCAGGTTAGTGAGAGTGATTTTTTGTGTATAGGAACCATGTAAGGTTTCGGACAAAATTGTATTTGGTATATTCTCCAATCTATGAATTTTCAACATTTTATACAGAATGAAACCCATTTCGTACATCATTTCTCATGTCGCCAAGACTAGTTGAAGCTTTTGTAATCTCCTTCTCGAAAATTTTCATCAAGTCAGGTGGCGTGAAAAAATATTCCCCTGGTATACGATACCACTTTCAAGCCAAAACAAGTGTTATTGAATCTAATTGAAGGTTTCAATCACTTGTCTACATTTGGACTGTTACTATTGATACGTCTTTGTTTTCCGCGAAAATCATGAATTAAATTTTTCCAGGCCGACTGTCAACACAGTGGAAGCGAAGCGATGGCAGAAAAGCCAGAAACAAAGAACCTCGAGTGTTGTGGCTTCGACCCGCTGATAAACGTGCACTACGACGGTGAAGTGTTGATCTGTCAATGGTACGAGTGTGGTCGGCCGTTCACATCGGTCCCGGCTCTCTTCGAGCACGTCACATCCCATTCGGACGTGCTCACCGACTATGATCGTTGCCCGACTGTTGGTGAAAGTGAGTTTTGCACATAGCTTCCTCTACCTGTAAAAAAGTCTGGCGTCCGTAAATCGGGTACTTAGTACCGTAGCAGTTTCTCCTCGAAATACAAGAACGATTTACCTAATGAGCCTTTAATTTAAGAATGGACTGAAAGTAAGAAGAATAATTTAAATCCACAAAGATCTAACTGTTCTTTGTGAGAGTCCCGACCCTACCGTACTCATTCTGCAAAATTGAGATTAGAGCGCGTTTGAAAACGGACATGCTTCTAGCGATATATGTGTTTTGGCTCACAGAAAATTATTTTTTGAAAAGTTTCAAGTTATATCCGGCATTTTCATTCCCACGGTTACCGGGTCTTCTCGCAAGGTTTTGCTTAATTTAATACATATCACCAAAATCGAATTTCTTTTGAGGTTAGTATGTCTCAAAAGCTCCGCGAACGACTAGAAATGAGCCGTACAAGCCCGTACTAGCAATCTGTGTTAAAAATTACTCCGTTCAATACAGTAGGGCGTTTTTTTTCAAAATCAATACCAACATGTCCTATGAATTTTCATTTTCCTGAGTATTTGAACAGAAACGAGCATATAAATACGAACGGTACCATATTGGGCTGTTCTAGATTATTTCTTGTGTATAACTTTTTTGTTTCAGAAGGCGAAGTCAAAAACCTGTACGCGTGTCGTTGGGGTAGTTGCAGTCAATTCTTTGACCACAAGTCTTCCTTGAAGTGAGTTTTGGACGTTTTCCCATTGTAACTTACAACGAAAAAGTAGACTGAATCGTGAATCATACATGTCAGTTTACAATGTGTGAAATTCTCTGTGATAATCAAGTTAGTTTTAACTGTTAGCTTTGTACCTAACTAGTGCTTTGACTCATGATTAAGTCCACTTTTTCGTATTAAATTCTATTGCATACATGTTTTAGTCGAATCCATCACTTTTATACTAACAATATGTCTTTACAGACGTCACATCAAGCATCACAGTGGTGAAAAATGCCTCGCCTGCCCGTTCTGTGCCCGATTTTTCTCGAGGAAAGACAAGCTGGTTGAGCACGCGTTGCGACGAGCTCATATCAATGAGGATTCTACGCTGGTTCGTTTTTTAATTTTTTTTTACTCGAAACTTTGTTGCTCTCAAACTTTGAGAATGAAAGTTTTTTCGTCACTTTTCAAGGGAAAACTGTAAACAGCAGAGTTTCCGAGTGTCCTCTGCGCTCTGCTGTTCACAATTTGCCTTTTTCAAGTTTAAATCAAGATTTTCCTTTTTTCGCAATACTTTCATTGATACCACCGTCTTATCAATCAAGTTAATTGTGTGAAGAAAAGGCTGAAATGACTAGAATAAGGTTGAAAAAGGATCGAGATTAATAAATTATACGGAATTTTAAACAGTGAGGAATATTGGACAAAATTGTCAAATTTAAAATATAGTGAAACTGAAGAATGTTGATTTTATACGATAAAGTAGACTGAATTCTATGAATCAAGAATCGCGTCAAGAATCATTTTTTCATTTATCTTTGTCGACACCTCAAATTTTAGGCTTAGGTAAGGTTCAAAGCTAAAATTTGATCAAAGTTTAAACTTGATTACCACAAAAAATTTTGCACCTTGTAAGAAAATGATTCTTGATTCGATGATTCGGTCTACTTTTTCGTATTAAATATAATATTGTTGCTTATGCATGTTACTCGATTGAATTGATTTCAGAAGTGCAAACTTTGCCAAAAGACGTTTGGTACGGAGCGACTACTATGCCTGCATATGACTCGTCACATCTCCAACTACCAATGTCCACTGTGCGGCTTGGGAGTCGGCAACCGGTCCGACATGCACAGGCATTTAATGTTGAAACACTCAAGTCGTTCCAAGGATCACATTTGTGAAGTATGCGAGAAGGCCTTCTATTCTGAGGTGAGCTTTCGACGGTAACCATTTGTTTTTTGAGACTTGAAATAGCTCGAGATGTTTGGTTAGAGCGCGAAGCTGAAAATACGGAAAATATGACTTTTATTTCGAATAGTGATAGTTTTAGCTCGCACTGAGAAAAATAACTGAAAAAACATATAAATTGTAACTGAAAAGATGCTTGAGATGTTTGGTTAGAGCGCGAAGCTGAAAATACGGAAAAGATGACTTTTTATTTCGAATAGTGATAATTTAGCTCGTACTGAGAAAATTAACTGAAAAAGCATATAAATTATAACTGAAAAAGAGCTCGAGATGTTTGGTTAGAGCGCGAAGCTGAAAATACGGGAAAGATGACTTTTTCTTTCGAATAGTGATAGTTTTAGCTCGTACTGAGAAAATTAACTGAAAAACATATAAATTATAACTGTAAAAGAGCTCGAGATGTTTGGTTAGAGCGCAAAGCTGAAAATACGGAAAATATGACTTTTTCTTTCGAATAGTGATAGTTTTAGCTCGCACTGAGAAAAATAACTGAAAAAACATATAAATTGTAACTGAAAAGATGCTTGAGAGGTTTGGTTAGAGCGCAAACCTGAAAATACAGAAAAAGAAACAAGTTTGAGATGTGTGTTAGTCTCGGGGACCATCAGAATCGAAACTGAACCTCTTGCGCCGAGCTTGCGCGGGGCGTGCCCTGGACTTCTCAGCTTTGTGGCACTAGTAATACTACAAGTTGTTGTTTTTGATTTCGAAAAAACGGTGCTTTGAAAAATGCAAAAATCTGAATTGCACGAATGATTTTATATCAGTGAAATTTTCTTATAATAATCTAATGAAGCACAGAATAGTATTATTTCAATTATGTTACTGGTTAGAACGCGAAACTAAAAGTTTCCATGATATAACCGTTAACTGGTTTGACTGGCGTTTATGAAAGAAAGATGCATAGCATTCAATGTACTACACTGTTCCACTCAAAGCTTGCCACCTACTTTTTTGACCATAACTTCAGGCATCGTGATTTGATCTCAAATTTCTTTCAAACACTTATAGATGACGTTGTTTAATACCACTATGCGAAATTTCAGATTATTCAAGCCGTCCGTTGAGAAATTATAGACAAAATGTGGAAAAAATGGTGTTCCACTTCAAGCTTGCCACTTCGATTATCGCTATTTCCGAGCGAGGTTGGTGTGTAAGACTGATCTTTTTCATAGTTTTTAATACTGCTTAACATAATTGACGATGTTCCAGTGCAGTGGAGTAATTGAAAAGCGCATAATTGAAAAATAAGTGAAAAATGTAATTTTTTCAAAAATTATCGCGAAACTTGAGAAAGACCATGTCATGCCGGACTTTTCCCAATTTTCGCGATAATTTTTGAAAAAATGACATTTTTCACTTATTTTTCATTTATGCGCTTTTCAATTACTCCACTGCACGGAGTGCCAAGATCAAAAAATCGAGGGGGGGTGGTGTTTCAAAAAAGGCGCGAATCATTCGACCCCAATCAATAGATTTAAATTTTCGCTCCGGATGACCGCTTTGCAGCCGTCTTTTGGTATTTTTACACATTTATCCCATGTATTCTGCTCAATTTTAGTCCTTAATGAATAAGAAAATTGTTGTTAAAGTTGTTGTAAGATATTTCGAGAAGACTAACCAGTATTGATATTGAAAATGTAGTTGAGGTCTCGATTTGAAAATTTTGCAACTAAGCGATTTTTGACCGACCATCCTTGGTTGTCCCACCCCCGTTACGCCCATTTTTGGAATGGCCGAATGTGTTACACCGTGCACTGCACTGGAACATCGTCAATTATGTTTAGAAGTATTGAAAACTATGAAAAAGATCAGTCTTACACACCAACCTCGCTCGGAAATAGCGATAATCGAAGTGGCAAGCTTGAAGTGGTCACCATTTTTTCAATCATCTAAAATTTTGCATGGAGGTATTGAATAACGTCATCTATAAGTGTTTGAACAGAATTTAAGATCAAATCACGATGTCTGAAGTTATGGTCAGAACAGTTGGTGGCAAGCTTTGAGTGGAACAGAGTGTATAAGTCTTTATCGGAAAATTTCAACGAATGAAAACTTTTTGAAGCAGTATCAATTTCACATTGATGAAATTTTCATTTTAATTTCTTTTGAAGCGCAAAATTATATTAATGTCTTCGCTTACCGATTTTGTCGCGTGCGGCAAAAATCCTCCGCGACAACTCTGCGGCGGGTCGCGGCAATCCAATCCAACCCTAGTTCTAGGTTTACCAACAATACATTTCAGAGTGAGTTGAATCGTCATTCGGTAATGCACGCCGACGACCAGTACAAGTGCACAGAGTGCGGTGAAACGTTCAGATGGAGAAAACAGTGGATGAAGCACAAGAAGTCGCACGATGAGGTATTTTTTGTTGCTGCTTTGTAAAATCCAACTTTCTCTCTCTCTCTCTCTCTCTCTCTCTCTCTCTCTCTCTCTCTCTCTCTCTCTCTCTCTCTCTCTCTCTCTCCTAGTCTCTCCTAGTCTCTCCTAGTCTCTCTCCTTTCTCTCTCCTCTCTCTCTCTCTCTCTCTCTCTCTCTCTCTCTCTCTCTCTCTCTCTCTCTCTCTCTCTCTCTCTTATCGCTTTCTATTCCATTTGAAAGGGTCATCGCAAACATTGATTTCTGTGAGAAAGTGGGCGGGGCATAGGGGGCGGAGGAAATACTCTTCTATCAATAAAACTTTTATTCCAGAACTTCAACAACAACCCGTACATGTGTCATCTCTGTGATCGTTCGTACACAGCGAGCTTCAGTCTGTCACGTCACCTAACCAAAGCGCACAACTGTGCCATACCCGATGGATTCAGCCGTTACTCGTACAAGAAGTGTTCGGACGGAAACATGCGCCTGCAGACGTCCAAGATGTTCAGACACGAGATTGAAGAAGCGACGAGCAGTGTGTCGTCGCCAGAGCCGCCGGCAGTCAAACGTGGTCGAAAGTAACTTTTTCCTATACAAATTGAGTCAAGTTTTGATCTCTCCTTCTGATTTTTCCACCATCTAACTTGTTTAAACAAGAATAATTACTAACCATCAAAATTTTCGAACGATTTCAACGAAGTATCAGTTCTTATGATTTTCGGATTGTATTTTTTAAAAAAGAAGTAATTTTTGGAAAAAAATCCTTTTCTCTTATTATGAATAGTGACGTCTGAGACGATGAACTGGATTTTTGTACGGGAACTTCTCACACTCGTCTACATGACTTGAGAAAACTTTATTTAAAAAAAATACAATACGAATATCATAATGACTAATATGCACACTGCACCTTGCCCAAGTTCAACGAACAACAACTTTACCATAGACCTCTCGAACAAAGATTCTGAATACAAGCATAATATTACGCTCAATAACCTCGAGTTTTTTTCGCCGAACGGAGTTTTCACAAAAGAAATTTTTTCACAGCGAATTTCTCCGTTTTCCTTTTTGATTATGGAATATTGTGAACTGCAGAGGGACCTCAGACTCCTTCCTTTTTCAGGCTTGGAAAATTTTGACCCCCGAATTTCGGAACGCACATAGCTTCCTCTACCTGTAAAAAAATCTGGCCTCCGTAAATCGGTTACTTAGTACTGTAGCAGTTTCGCCTTGAAACACAAGAACGATTAAGTGATGCGCCTTTAATTTCAATGAACTGTAAGTAAGAATAATAATTTAAATCCACAAAGATCTAACTTTTCGTTGTGAGAGTTACCGTACTCATTCTGCAAAATTGAGATTAGAGCGCGTTTGAAAACGGCCATGCTTCTAACGATATATGTGCTTCCTTTTTCAGGCTTGGAAAATTTTGACCCCCGATTTTCGGAACGGATTTTATGATTTTTTTCAGTTAAACTCGGTCGTTTTCGGAAATTTGGTGAAAACAAGAAAGAAAAATGAAACTCGATAGAAGTATTTTATTGTTTTCAGAAATATTATAGTTGGGACCACATTTAATTTTTCTGAGACTGAAACAAAATCGAACTGCAGTTCACAATTCGCCTCTTGATTATCCACTTGTTCTGTTTGTTTGTTATTTTTTCACTCAATAAGCTCAGTATGGTGCTTTTTTCCCAAGCTTTGGTTACCCTTGATCGCCTTACTCCTTCTTGTTCTGGAATATTTCTCATGCAGGCAAAAACAGCTCAGTTAAGCTCCTGTATTCACTTGATTTACACATTACACACGAATTGCTCTATTTGCTCTCGTCTCCAGGGGTTGATGATTGTTTGATTGGCGTGATTGACGACAAAATGAGTTGAGTCTGCATACACCATAACTTTTTTTTTCTCTGTCACATATCTTCCTCTACCTGTAAAAAAGTCTGAGCTCCGTAAATCGGTGACTTAGTTACCGTAGCAGTTTCGCTTTGAAATACATGAACGATTAAGTAATGCGCCTTCAATTTCAATGGACTGAAAGTAAGAATAATAATTTAAATCCACAAAGATCTAACTGTTCGTTGTGAGAGTCCCGACCCTACCGTACTCATTTACAAAAATGCGACAGCCGCGAGTTTGAAATCGGTCAGACTTTTTGCTAGATATGTGTCTGTGAAAGGTGAAATTTAAATTTAAAGGGTTGTGTATGCACCCGCTGCTCGCTTTGTCGTCTAGAAATCACACTTTATCAGTTTAACACGATATAATCGCCTTCATCCAGGCTTTCTATCGTTTTTAAATCTTGTTATATTATCCAAAAAACACGCTTTACCAATATCTGATGAATCGCAAAAATCTGACTACATTAATTTTACCTTTTAAAGTTGTAAATAATAATGCTACCATAATTTTTTTTTATAATAAATGGTAAATCTCAAATACTGTTACAGAAGTGATTATGGTCTTGGAACCAATGCTATTTTTATAATCCAGAGCGATATTGCTCATTTCAAATTCAGATGTTTCTCCAAAAGTGTACTCTAGTATGCTCGAGGAGCCTGTCCAGATCGGCGGTCAGTAAGATTCTGAGCCCAGCGTTCACACTCGACAAGGAGTGGTCGGCACGTCATTCAGAGTTGAAGCGACTGGTCGGTGGTGACTACGAGTGGATCAGTGCTGTACAGAAGAAGTTCATCGGTGGCGGTTATGCAAGGTAATTTTCAGTTTGAAAAGTTATCCTTCAAAGTCCACAATGATTTTTACGAAAACTAAATTTATATATATAGTTTATTCCGTAAGGCGGAAAAAGTGAGAATAAGAAGAAAGTTGGATAAATAAAAGAACGAATAGGGTATCAATTGAAGGAGAAGTTATCTGGGAAATGCTCAGGTGATGGGAGGATAGGATAATGCTACTTGGGGGTGGGAAACGGCGGGAGAAAAAGATAGAGGGTTGGAATAGAGAGAGTAAGATAGAACAGAAGTTTAGAGTGGATAGAGAGGAGGGTAGGTTACTACAGAGAAGGGAGAAGACTACCTTTTGATAATTTGGTGTGATCGATACATATTGCAAGACACGGGGGCCGGGTATACCCCAGTCCCATTTATGGAAGGCGAAAACCGCCTGTTGGTTTTTTCTGTCTTGTACTACCCCAAACTTGAGTGATTGAACCTTCATCTTAACATTAGACGGATAGTAATAACAATGATAAACAAGTTATATTGAATGACTTGCTTGAAAAAGTTGTTACTTTTCCAAAAAAATTTCCAGTAATATTCAAAAAACATATCATCTGGCTTCGAAAAAAAGAATAAAAATTTCCGAGAAACGTCGAAAGCTTTGAAACCAATAGAAAGTTTTTAGAAAAAAATCTATCGTATTTCGAACCCAAACTCTTTAAAGAATAAAGACGCGTTTCTGCAGCAAGGATCGTCACATTATGTAATGTAATCTAGCAGTTTCATTCCCTTTCTCAATGCGATTGTTGGTTCTAGAACACGTGTTTAGCGAAAAGTTAGACTCGAATAGCGAATCATGAAGTTTTTCTCATTTATTGCTCAGCTATAATGTTCAACGCACTTTTTAGGTATAAAGCTGAGATTTGACATAAGTTTGAACCAGGTTATTACTCTTCCCTTCCGTTGTAAGTGGCGTGTTCTTATCTGAAATTTAAAAGAAAAACTATTCGATTTCAGTGCAGTCGATGTGGACGCTGCAGTGTGCATCGCAGAGCAAAAAGACCAAGTCAACGATGTGCTGGAACTCCTCTACAAGCTGCGACACACCGAGGTTGCGTCGGAGCTGGCCGAATCCTCAGAATACGCAATTGTACGATTGTTGCTGAAGTTTGACGCTGACGTTTTATTCACGGTGGTCAATGACCCGGTATGGTTTTTGTTGTGAAAAATTAGATTTATCATAGAATTTGGAGAAAATATGAATGAAGATGGTGAAATATTCACATAATTCATTATTCCCGAACGCTCTCCGTAGGTCTTTGTTTCAAATCTTCAGTTTTTTGTAGAATTCGGGAGTTTAAAACATAAACAGCTTAGTTTTTACTACACATATCTAGCAAAAAGTCTGACCGATTTCAAACTCGCGGGAGTCGCATTTTTGTAAAATGAGTACGGTAGGGTCGGGACTCTCACAACGAACAGTTAGATGTGGATTTAAATTATTATTCTTAATTTCAGTCCATTGAAATTGAAGGCGCATTACTTAATCGTTCATGTATTTCAAAGCGAAACTGCTACGGTAACTAAGTAACCGATTTATGGAGGTCAGACTTTTTTACAGGTAGAAGATATGTGTACTAGTATTCGATCGAAAAGTATCATCCTCATGCGAAATTCAGAATTTTTGACCCTCGAATCATTCTAAGTTGAATATTTCAGATTAATTATGGAATTTTCCTCAACGAGCACTCTGCATGTCTTGCCATTGATCACTTTGTGAAGCGAAACAACTATCAAGGAGCTGCACGTCTGGTCTCATTTGTTATGCAGCAAGAACAGACGGACAATGAGCTGCTCAATCTCTTAGGTTTTTTTAATAACTTGAAATTTGTGGGGGGGGGAGGGACTATGCTGACCTTATTCCAGAGAAAAACCTGAAGTAACGACAAAGGTTTTTTACGTAGTTTCCGATCCGATCCGACGAAGTCGTTAAATTAATTTTAACGAAAACATTAAACGTTAAATCTACTAATATTACAAATGTAACAAAAAATTTGGTGAACCCTGTCAAATTGATATTCTGTTCATTTTTTGGTGCTCACTTCTGTTTTTTTTAAAAGTATTATTGACCGAGAATGGAACAGAAAAATCACTAAACTGGTTTTGACCTACCAATCGGAACAGTATTATTGAGCGTTGAATTAAAGAACTTTTTCAAAATTTGACAATTCTGTTAATAAATAACTTAACGAATTTTTGTTTTTTCAACGAAACCATTAAAAGTTAAACTAATGCACATATCTAGCAAAAAGTCTGACCGATTTCAAACGCGCGCCAGTCGCATTTTTGTAAAATGAGTACGGTAGGAGTCGCGACTGGTCGGGACTCTCACAACGAACAGTTAGATCTTTGTGGATTTAAATCATTATTCTTACTTTCAGTCCATTGAAATTAAAGGCGCATTACTTAATCGTTCTTGTGTTTCAAGGCGAAACTGCTACAGTACTAAGTAACCGATTTACGGAGGTCAGACTTTTTTACAGGTAGAGGAAGATATGTGTAATGGATAGTCTTGATATCGGAACATTCCATTCAAAAGTCATTGAAAAACTCATAAAAATAATCGACGTTAAGGATTGTATACTTGCTCAAAATGGGTTGAACTGCCGAAGGATCAGCAGACGTTGCCCTTGCCAGTAGAAGACGAAGAAGAAGTCAACGATGATGATGTGGTGAGATTTAGAGCTTTTTCCCGAAAAATAAACAAATTCACGAAAAGGTACAAAAATATCCAAAGTAGACGCATTTTTCACTGAAAAGGTACAGTGTGCGCGTGTTTCGAAGCCCCTATTCCGAAAATTTTCAACTTTTGTTTTTCAATTCATTGCGGAATTCTCTCTGAACATTCCCTCTAAAGGCTTGGGGTTGCCGGGGTTTAAGCATACCTGCAACGTAGTATATCAGGTCGACCCCACAAATCAAGCCGTTTTGGCCATGCCTAAGCCTAAATGCACTAGTTCCAAACGTGTGAAATCGAATGTGCTTGAAAATCTGACAGACCTAACTTTCCTGTTCAGAGAACCTTCAAGTTCCCATACCTCAAGAATGCTCACTTCGACAGTCACTTTGACCTCGACCAGCCGGCGCATTTGGTTGGCAAAAGTCTGTTTTGGATTGCGAGAAGCACAAAGAGCATTGACCAGCAACTTTCGACCAGTCTTCAGCTACTTGGTGCCGTTCTATACGATAAGTGAGTGCTTTGGGATCATGTTATTGATTGACTCCGCCCACTTCTCGTGAGGCAAATTGGGGGAAGACAGAGGAGCTCTTCTTTTGCTTTCTTGTTTTTCTCAACTGGTACTCCCGGGAGAAGTGATAATCTAGCTATGCGTGACTTGTAGTGTCAAATAGTGCTCTGCAAGAACATCATACTATCTCGCCCGTCCCTTAAGCGTCGACGTCTCATCATCTAATGCACTCTCTCGCACGTGCGCTAGCATGATCTGGAAACCCGGGGAGATCAGCCTATGCACATATCTAGCAAAAAGTCTGACCGATTTCAAACGCGCGCCAGTCGCATTTTTGTAAAAATGAGTACGGTAGGGGTCGGGACTCTCACAACGAACAGTTAGATCTTTGTGGATTTAAATTATCATTCTTACTTTCAGTACATTGAAATTAAAGGCGCATTACTTAATCGTTCTTGTATTTCAAGGCGGAACTGCTACGGTACTAAGTAACCGATTTACGGAGGTCAGACTTTTTTACAGGTAGAGGAAGCTATGTGCCTATGTGACATGGGTTCCACTAAAAATGGCGCTTCATCGATTTCAAAGTGACTTTTTCGTTATAAGATTGAAAAGACGATCATGTCAACTCTTTGTAGACACGATCTCGCCGAAAGTCTAGCATCGTCGTCCACAACACCTCAAGTCGCCAACGTTGTCAGGCAGATTTTGACGCCGACAGAGGAAGGTGCGGAAGTGACACCCGCGGCTCAGAAGATTCTCGAAAAACTTCCTCCTGCATCTGAAACCACAGAGCAATTGAGTACAATCGTGCAAGGCGCATTGGAAAAGGTATTTTTGTTTATAAACATGCGTATAGCAGAGTTGCACGGAAGTAAAATTTTTCAAAACGGAAGTCGGAAGTGGAAAAATGGGCGGAAGTCGGAAGGCGGAAGTAGAATTTTTCCAGCGGTCGTCGGGAGTGCGAAAAACTTGGAAAACCCCAGAGATATTGTATATCCGCGCATTCTCAACAGGTGATAGGTCAATTCCAGACTGGGTAGAAACGATTTCATGGTTTTTTCGTCATTTTTCACGAAAAAAAATTTCTTGACGGAAGTCGGAAGTAGAATTTGTTAAACGGAAGTCGGAAGTGAAACTTTTTCACGGAAGTCGGAAGGAAAAAAAGGGCGGAAGGCGGAAGTCGGAAGTGAAATTTTTTCACGGAAGTCGGAAGTAGATATTGTTAAACGGAAGTCGAAAGTGAAATTTTTTCACGGAAGTCGGAAGTGAAAAAAGGGCGGAAGGCGGAAGTCGGAAGTGAAAAAAGGGCGGAAGGCGGAAGTCGGAAGTGAAAAAAGGGCGGAAGGCGAAGTCGGAAGGCGGAATTTGGAATTTCGTGCAACTCTGGCGTATAGTTATAACTGAAGCTAAATGGGCCGCAGGCGCACTGGTCCCTATATACCGGTAGTGTGATAAGAGGAGAGAGTAACGTTTCTACAGAGAAGGTAGAAAAACTTCCTTTTATTTCTTGATCTGAGCGATTTATATCACAACGAACATTACAGATTCAATCGGCTGAAGAAAAGTCACTCGGCCAAGAACAAGTGAGCAAGTTCACGTTATGGAATGAAAGACGACAAGAGTTGGTCAAGGCTCAAGCTCAGCGAGTCTTGTTGAAGGTAAGTTTTATCTTATTTCTTAAATATTCGAGGTAAAATGAGAAAATAAAACTTCAATGCATAGTTTTCTTGTCTTTTTTTCTCAAATTCTCCACAAAATTCACAGAAAAAAATTAAAATTTTCAACAAAAATGAAAATTTAGAAATCAGAATTGAAACTTTCAGCGAAAGCTGGAAGTCATGGATTTCATTGTTTTTTTTATCAAGTTCGAAAAATTTTGACTTATTTCACAGAGAAATGAAATTTTCCAGCGGAAATCGGAAGTCGAAAATTTGAAATAGGAAGTAAACTGTTTTAAAAAAAAAGTAGGAATTTTGTACAACGCTGATCTACATTGCATCGGTTCCACATGCATTAGTTATGGTCGCATTCGTATTGGGAGAAAAGAAAGAGAGGCCCGAGCGTAGCGAGGCCAGACGTGCTTTTTCTCTATATAAAAGGATTTTCGCATAATATAGGTGCGAGCCGAAGAGATAAAACAAGAGCTCGACAAGTTGGACCGAGAAGAAGAACGAATGGGCTTCTTTGTCAAGCGTCTCTGGTACGAGAAGAAGGCTGCCGAGAACGAGCAAATTGAACAAGAAGCGAAGGAAAGAAACGACAAGGTGGCTGCACAAGCCTGATCTCCCCGTAAACATATCAAGTAGACTATCCGAGTACCTAGAGAATAGTTCGTTATCTGTTATACTGTTATCGAAATGAATATTCAAATTTTATGTACTGGTAAGAATGTCTGTGAAAATGGGTAGATTCCCGTTGATTTCTACCTTCTTCTCCTCCTCTTCCTCTTGTTCGACAAACTCGTCGTTGTTCATGAAGTCTTGTAGGGTGTTGATTCTGAAACAAATTGCGTACATTGCTCCACTGCTGACGCGCTGAATGATATTGCGTACGATGCGCGAGATGTGACGCGAAGAATGAAATTGCGTACGATGCGCGATATCTGACGCGCAGAATTAAATTGCGTACGATGTGCGATACCTGACGCGCAGAATGAAATTGCGTACGATGCGCGATACCTGACGCGCAGAATGAAATTGCGTACGATGCGCGAGATCTGACGCGCAAACTGATTTCTCATACTGATCTGCCTGCACACTATCCCAAAACAGCGCGCTATCTCGCTTGTTCCTTACACGTCGGCGTCTCGCTTCCTCGTGTACTCTCTCACACGCGCTGTAGCAAAATACCTCTGCGTATCTTCATCTCGACGCTTTCTCACCCCGCATAAGCAATGTGACTCCAAAACTTTGGGTGGACCGGCATTTGACCGTAGATGGGCGACACATGTCTGGGACGATAGTCGCCCATTTACGGTCCAATGCCGGTCCACCCAAAGTTTTGGAGTTATAAACGCGGGTTTTTACAATGTTTTTCTCACCCCGCATAAGCAATGTGACCGTATGATCACAATAATCTAAATTTGCGTACAACACCCACCAATTCGACGCGCGAATCTAGAGTTTCTCCACAAAACAACGATACCTTTCAACAACCTCGAAGCCATCGTCGCTGTCGTCACTATCCTCGTATTCCCGTGGAGCGTGAAGCATGTGGTACGCCCATCTTGAATCTTCTTCCAATTCTCTCTTTTGTAGAATGTTTGTTTTCTCATATTTCTCTCTGTATGGGTAATTCTTGGACCATTTGGTGTTGGCCCGCATCGTTCCCTTCGCCAACTCGTTTTGGGTGATTATCAAGTAGACTACAGAGGGCTGGTCCAGAACACGTACCCTGTGACCTGGTGACCGTTTCGCACTGTGTTCCCGATTGTAAGATGCGAAGTTGCTCTGCTGTAAAAGTTGTTTTTTCGTTTTTCGACAAAGTCCAGGCGAGTCCATGCCAGATTTGGCGATTCGTGTGAAATCAGGAAATTCCTAGTTTCTCCAGGTATGCCAGGTTGATCCTGTTAAATCCAGGTCAGAAATCCCTCTCTAACAGGGCATTATCTCTGCGTCTCTCCGCCTCGACACTCTCTCACCCCAGCGCATTTGTAAGAGGATGAGAATTCGTTACCACAGTACTCCCCGTCTGCTCTCTTATTTTCAACACGGGTTATCTTTCCCCTATGCCTGTAACTCACACTGGTTCCCATTCCAGATGCCCGTCTAGTATCCACGTGGATCGAGCCGTCTTCCAGTCTCCTGGCGACGTGCATTGCTCGAACGTTTTCGTGCAACCCGTATAAGAAGCAGTAGAAGTAGCCTGCAATGTTTGGTACTGGATCGAAGGCGATGTTGTAGGAAATATAAGGAGATCGAGCGATCTCTCTCTCTCTCTCTCTCTCTCTCTCTCTCTCTCTCTATCTCCCTCTCTCTCTCCCTCCCTCCCTCTCTCCCTCTCTCTCCCTCTCTCTCTCTCTCTCTCTCTCTCTCTCTCTCTCTCTCTCTCTCTCTCTCTCTCTCTCTCTCTCTCTCTCTCTCTCTCTCTCTCTCTCTCTCTCTCTCTCTCTCTCTCTCTCTCTCTCTCTCTCTCTCTCTCTCTCCCTCCCTCTATCCCTCTCTCCCTCTCTTTCCCTCTCTCCCTCTCTCTCTCTCCCTCTCTCTCTCTCTCTCTCTCTCTCTCTCTCTCTCTCTCTCTCTCTCTCTCCCTCTCTCCCTCTCCCTCTCACCTACCCATATCTTGTAGATGGACATTATGCTGCTCAAAAACGATAACATTCATTTCTGGATTTTCATCCGCCAGCATCGTTACATTCTGACCGTCATTCTGAACGAACTTCATTGCGAAACCGAAAAATATTCACTAACCAAAACCCACCGGCCCTTCTTGTTCAATGAATAACCGAGAAAGGGGGTGAAGAGGTCGTCGTTGACGGAATCCAAAAGGTTGTGGTCCAGATGGCCGTTCACGTCGTACACTCCCATTCGGATCTGCCCATGCCGACTGTATAGCCGGTATCGAAGGCTCATGTATTGGTGGTGAAAGTTGGCCATGAAAAGGTTGAAATGTGTTTTTCAAAGGCAGTTATAAACCCAGTCTCATAGCGCAATATTTCGCAATTCAAACAAACAGAGTGACGAGGTGACTATCATACGATGGTTATTATCTATTAGTAGTACCAGAGTTGCACGGAAGTAAAATTTTTCAAAACGGAAGACGGAAGAGAAATTTTTTCTCGGAAGTCGGAATTCCGTGCAACTCTGAG
>OZ022254.1:1266222-1269551 GCA_963978915.1 Caenorhabditis parvicauda
TAGCACATATATCGCTAGAAGCATGGCCGTTTTCAAACGCGCTCTAATCTCAATTTTGCAGAATGAGTACGGTAACTCTCACAACGAACAGTTAGATCTTTGTGGATTTAAATTATTATTCTTACTTACAGTTCATTGAAATTAAAGGCGCATCACTTAATCGTTCTTGTGTTTCAATGCGAAACTGCTACAGTACTAAGTAACCGATTTACGGAGGCCAGATTTTTTTACAGGTAGAGAAAGCTATGTGCTACGGTACTAAGTACCCGATTTACGGAGGCCAGACTTTTTTTACAGGAAGAGAAAGCTTTGTGGGCAGACTAATTCGTTAATTCGTGGCGGCATTTAACAAAGAGTAAATTTCCTCGCTCCCGTCTCTCTATTACTCATTTTTTTTATTCCGCCCATAGTATATCAAGATCAAAAAAATTGAGTATGGGCGGAGTCAGTCAACGACAATCGATCCCAGGGAAAACGTTCGGTGGTTTCTTATATCTTTATCTGTTAAGGTGATGAATTTACACAGAGATCATTTGTTTTCTTTGAGAGTGTCATTCAACTTTCCTGTGCTTCAATACTTTATCTACGGAGCGACAGCTGTTCGTGAGAGTTCAATTTAAACAAGAGTTAAGCGGAGTTCCTCTTCTCTCTACCTATTTTTATTGTTCCATAAATTTCAGAGGTTATACAATTTTTCATTCGATTCAATTAAAAACTGGAAATTTAATGAAATTAGCTTTTGTGATACGATTTTTCTGAATAAAACAGAAATTTCACCTCTCCCGAGACTGAACTGTGACAGAACTTGGACACCAAGGTCATCAGCGTCGTCGCTCAGAAGTACCTGGAATACTTTGATGTTGATATCTCATCATTTTTCCTGAGTAATGGTACCTTGTCAATGCCAAGCTTCTGCCCGACTTTGTAAATGCAAAGTTCTTTTAGCAGTCGTTTGAACTCTTCTTCGGAGGATGCAGACTTGAAGGAGGACGTTATCGAGACCAGTTCATCTATCTGAAGTGGTTTTATGAAAATTTGAGAAAAGAAGGAAAAACCTTTTCTATGCCCAATATGTTGCTGTCGGGTACTTCTACAGAAAAAAGTCCATAGGCTAAGTGTGCCATTGTCCACCTCAAATTAAAAAAAATAGCTTTAATCTACAAGTTTTCTCACTTCACGGAATCAGGCAGGACGCTCTTCAAGTAGTCCACATGAGTTCGAACCTTCTCCAGACTTTCCGGATCGGATACAGTAACCATCACAAGGATCTGATAACTACTGTATGATAGGAGATTAGCTCAAGCTTACAGTTGGTTCAATCATTAGCCGCTTGAAACTAATTTGTCTCAACGCATCATTGACTTGGTGAAGAAGAAAAGCTGATGACTGAGTCCCGTCGTACAACACCAACGTCTGACGTGAATCAACATCCTAGGGTTTCGAAAATAATAGAATTCTGAGAATCTACAACTTACCCTGAAGATTTTCTTCTTACTCAGAGCAGATCTGAACTTGTTCCTGACCATGTGTATAAAACACTCCTGGCAATAAGCAGCTTTCTTAGGGTCCACACCTTGGAAGGAAATTTTTTAAACGAATTTCATGGAATATTACCTGGGAATTGGGCTGGAACATGACATTTGACACATGATCGATTGCTCAAGTCAACTTCGGACGATCCTTGTTCATTTTCAGCAAGATCCATTAAACTTAGACAGTAGTTGACGGCGGAGAACGTTCAACGAATTAAAGAAAACAAAAAATAAAAATTTAAAGAGTGAGGCAAGTATGCTCCCATGACAATATTAGTCAGGTCGATATTTTCATTTCTTTTTTTTGCAGTCTCTCCAACGTTTCAAAGCCGGCAATTATTGACCCAACTTGATTGTGATTACTGCTAACGGAGAAGCTGAAGATGGTCACCCGATCTGCGGCGAAGAAGCAAATTCAAGAAGTTGAGAGCGAGTGCAGCCCAATCAAGGTAACTTAGCGTATTTTATCGAATTAGCTATTTTTTTAGACAGATATTGCCACTGACACCGTAATAACCGATCCCATTCCCGCTCCACTTCCATCAAACTGTAAGTGTTTTCCGCTCACATCTCACCATTATCATATTGAGCAGTGAAAGAACAAGAGGAAGAAGCAGCCCAGAAAAGAGTAGAAGATGACGTTGTCGTATCGGGAGAGTATCTCTCTCCGCTGGCGTACTTAGGACCCACTATTAACGTAAGATTTGTGAGAAGTTCTTGAATAAGTTTCATTTACAGAAAAATGTACTCGTTAACAACTGGCTCATGTCAAGCCATAACATATGTATCAAGCCAATCGAAGTTGTCGATCTGAGTGACGACGATGATGAAGAAGAGAAGGTGATTGAAAAAGGCGAACCTCTACCCTCTGATGAAGTGAAGAAAGCATCGGAAAATTCCGAGACAGAAGACACAAGCTACCATAACGAGAGATCTTCTGGCGAAGCAACACCTGAAACTAAAACGACGATGAAACGGAAACTAGCCTGTAGCTCATCGACCAGCTGTAAGATTTTGTTTAAATCATGTTTCAAAAAGTTTTTCTTATGTTAAAAATTCAATATGAGATTTCAGCAGCGCCGAAGAGGCGGAGAAAGACAGCGAAGCGTACGTGAATCAGCCCTAACTACTTTTATACCCACCATCAGTCCATTTTCCACACGTGTTCTAACTCATATTTTTTTAAGTTTAATCAATACCCTTTTAGAGCATAACGAGGTGTTATGTTTGTGATTGCATCCATGTGTCAGATGTGAACATTTGTATCTAAATGTACGATATTAATATGATGTATATTTGACCCAGCAAAGTAAAGTTTTATTCCCTCACTTTGACATTTACTGTTAGTCTGAATCAAGTCAATTCTTTGAAATATTATCGGAATTTAAGACTTCAGCAGAAACGTTAAGATCGTTTTTAGATGCTGAAAGTTGTTCGAAGGGTGGCATCGTTGCAAAGATGTACGAAAGTTTTGAGCAGCGGAGGTACTTTTAAAATTTCTTGATATAAAAACTGAGTAAGAAAACAATTCTCAACTTTGCAAATTTGAAAACCGTTCACTAAGAAAAAGTTGAATATTCGATATGAGCTCAAAAAAGTAAAAGCATCACATCGAATCATTGTCAAAAACTGCGCAACGTTCTTCAGCAAAAACTGAATAAGTTGTCCAAATTGCCTTTCTCAGTCGAACGCATCAGGTCGCGTTCCGTTTTGTTGAAAAAAAAAAAGCTTAGGTTAGGTTTAAGTCAGCCTGAGGTCCAACCTGAGCCAAAAAAGAATTGATTAGGATTTTCCGAG
>OZ022254.1:1277722-1317615 GCA_963978915.1 Caenorhabditis parvicauda
TGTATGCACTCAAACGTGACTGAACAAAACATCAAGACTCTCCCGACAACCTAATAAAAGAGTAGGTATTGTATAGGTAGCTGCAACCACTGACGGGTGTATAGACTCATCTAGACCTTCGCCTCTTTTCCTTTGTAACCGATTCGTGGCGATTTTGTAGCGTGACCACGAGAAGGTGACACTGCCCCGCCCCCATTCTCAGTGTATCCAAATAACAGGTATTTTGTGAATGAACATTTTTCTTTTATTAACTGGAAATACCGGCATGTTTAAGGGGAATGATAGAAGTTGGGTGGAGGGGGACGTTCCGGGCGTCTGGAGATCGGGATGGAATAGTTAGAGAAGGGAGTGAGAGAGAGAGGAGAGAGAGAGAGGAGAGAGAGAGAAGGAGCTTAAGAAGGTGGAGTAAACCTAACATTGTAATCATTGTCGGAGCCCATATTGGCACCGACGTAGATCGGATCATATCCCGGCAGACCGACCACAACGCCCATCCCTTCGCCTTCCTTGTCGTGGATCTTTGCAGATGAACTGAGCTCAGCCAACGATATCAACTGCTCGTGTAATGGTGCCCGTTGACGACGAATGTGCTCCACTTTCACGCGATGATATCGAAGCAACGCCTTCTCACACTCGAAGTCGTCCATGGTCTTACAGATCCTCTTGGCGCGAAAGAGCTCGCGATCCGGGCTCACTTCGTGTGCAGACGTGTCGACTCCTTTTTCGAATGTTCTGAAAAAATGTGATGTTAGGCACATGTTTCACAATGAGAGAGGCGACCAATAAGCAGCGAGCACAAACCCCGCCCCCTTCGTAATACCCTTCGTAAATCGATTTTTGACCGACCATCCGTCCCGCCAACGACACGCCTACTTTTGGAATGGCCAAATGTGGTACACTGTGCTCTGTGTCTCCTCGTCTCGACACTATCTCTCCCCAGGCACAGGAACAGGGAATCTCTGTTTTTGTATGTCAAAATTACTGCATCCAGAAGAATCGACAAGGTTTGCTGAATAAGAAAAATCACTTACCGTTCGTTTATGAAGTGTAGATTTATGGGTTCCATGTTCGGCAGTGGGAGATAGATACCGTTGATGTCTTTTCTGAAGTTTTCTAATAGGGAAGAGCTCTCTCTCTCTCTTCTTCTTCTCTCTCTCTCTCTTTCTCTCTCTCTCTCTCTCTCTCTCTCTCTCTCTCTCTCTCTCTCTCTCTCTCTCTCTCTCTCTCTCTCTCTCTCTGAGTCTCTCTGAGTCTCTCTCTCTCTGAGTCTCTCTCTCTCTCTCTCTCTCTCTCTCTCTCTCTCTTTCTCTCTCTCTCACCTATTATTGACAAACAATGTGTCAGTGTCCATCAACTGTTCTTCATCCGGAATGCCAAAATTAGCCTTAGCCTGCAGACCATGCTCAGAATAATGATAAAACGCTTTTGGTACTGACAGTTTCTCCCCACCAACAGGAATCTGAACGGTGCTGGTCGAAAGGTGTACGGTAACGCTATTTCACCTGTAGGTACGGCTGAGCACCATACTCCTCCTCGTCTCTGAACGTTCCCACAGCGAACGACATTTTCTGATTCTCTCGAAGACCATCGACCGACCAAGGAATCGCGAAAAGCAGGAAGGCTAACAGCAACATTGTGGAAGGGTCAATGAATGCTAGATAGCCACCTTTGTATCGCCTGCTTATCATTTTCAAGCTGGTTTCAGTCCCGGCGTTAGGTCACCACACCGGTCATCCTGATACCGATACCATACAAAAACAATGGGTACGGTAGGATTTAGTCAGGTTCTTGTACAGAAAAAAGTGCAATTTCAGTTGAAAACCAGGAAGTTCTTTTGACGACTCAGGAAGATGACTTTTTTCTCTTGAAAAAATTTGAATTTTTAGGTAAATTTCTTAACTAACAAGAATTAACATAGTTCTGGCCTGAATTCATCCCAAGTTTTATACTCGCGCATTTCCTGTTAGGGAGTTAGGCAAGTACGCAAAAATGCACAACCGGTGTGTGCACCAGTGTCTCACTTTTCGTCACGCGCATTTTCTATTTTCGTCTAGATCATCGATTGACTATTTTGCTTTTCAAAACGGAGAGAGTGAACATTTCCCAGTTTCAGCCAGCTCAGTACTTTCTTCAAAAGGTTTTGCATGTTATACAAGTATCGGTTAGATTCCATCTCATAGATAACGTTCATACTTCTCATCCTCATCAGTTTCTTCGGGTTCAAAACAATGTTTCAGCACCTTGGATAGATGGGCGACACAGAGGATGACATCTATCAGGTGACTGATACGAGCGAAGAGGAAGATGTTAGTTTTTGAAGAAAATTTGAATATTTACGTGATGGTCACGTGTCTCTGACGTTTTGTAAAACATCATTTAATTTCTTGTTGATATGAGCGAGTATACCTGCTCTGAACTGATGGATACAAGTTGCGTCAGTTTATGAACTGTACCTTGATCAAAGTTTCCTTTTCAGGCCTATAGTGAGGACGACAATATCGAAATGGTATCGGACGGTCGTGTCAGCAACGACACAAGAGATCCTCATGTTGAGACTATCGTAAGTCTACTTGAAAGTTATCACATTTCATTACCATTTTAAGGTTCTAACCGCTGATCAACTTGAGAAAGAAATGCGGGACGCTATAACCGAAGTCAGCGCCATCCTAAACGTTTCTGACGGTATGTGTAGAATTCTACTGCACAAGTTCAAGTGGAATAAGGAAAGCTTGCTGGAGAGGTGAGTTTTATTTATATTTTGTCTAATATTCACTTCCCGCGTCATGTCCTAATCACGATCTGCAATCTGCAGCTATCAGTGATTTACCTTTTGTTATAAGCTTAGCTAGGGTTGGAAAAACATCTTTTGTAAAGATCTCAATCTTGGAAACTAAGAAAACTTTAGTTTTTTTTTACTTATGTGAAAAACCAAGCATTTAAAAGACAATCGAATTTAAAAACTCACATTCGACAAATCGACAATCAGCCTGAAGCTGCAGCTAACGGTAATTTACCTTTTATTATAAGCTTATGAAGGGTTGAAAAATCAACTTTTGTAAAGATCTGAATGTTGGAAACGCGAGCGAACAAACAAAATAGAAGAAGGGTGACTGAATCATCGACGAAACACTCATTTCCAGTATATCGTTGTTCGATGGAACAAAGTAATCCCAATCTTTCAGATTCTACGAACATCCTGACACGAATGCCTTCTTGCTCAACGCACATGTCATACCAAAAGTGAGAGCCTCGCCGGCGACCTCTTCCAAAGCTGAATGCGAAATTTGCTGTCTGGAAGATGAGCTCAGTGGTCTATCATGCAACCATCGTGCGTGTTCTCAATGCTGGAGGATGTATCTGCAGACGAAGGTATTTTCCAACACTTCTCCTGTTCATAAAGTTGTCTCAGATAACCAACGACAACACTAGTGAAATTGAATGCATCGCGACAAACTGCGAATTGTTGATTGAAGATGAAAAGGTATACTTTTTGAGTATCACAATAATGATAATAATAATAATAGAACGAGGTGACCGCCCACTTTTCGTGAAACCAAATTTTTCAAAGTAATCCTTTTTCATTTCTAATCTGAACATCATTGTAGAGAGAGAGAGAGAGAGAGTGGGATGGAGGTTCTCAAGTTAGAATTTTGCGACGAATAAAAGAATGATTTTTTCCTGGGGTGTGATTGCAAAAAATTGAGCGGTCTGGGCGTAGCGAGGAATAAGTGCTTGTGAAAAAGAATAAGAGAGAAAGAGCGAGCATTAGCGAAAAGCTTGCCTTTAAAACCATTTATGTTTCCAATAAAGAAGTCTGAATATGTGAACTTCTAAAGTGAAAGAGAAAAAGAGACCCCGAGCGTAGCGAGGTCTGCGTGATTGACAAAAAAAAACAATATACAACAATGTTAATAATAATATTTATTCATAACGAATAGAAATACGTAAGCTTCAATAACGGCCAGCAATAGCCGCTAAAAGCTCGAACAAATAAAGGGTATGTGATGACTCTTAGAACCTGTTTTAGAAACTGCTCCGGTCAGGACAGTGTAGCATTTTTTTCAAAAAATTGACTTCAGAGATAAAAAGGACTTTGCCAGGTCACCAGAAAGGAAAGAACTGAATACTGATGTTAGTATTGAAAAATGGTGCTAGTAGTTCGATCAGGGTATTTGGAACGATCCTATCCAGCAATCTGTCAAGTTGTATAAGACCGTAATTTAGGAAGGTTCCAATGAGTTAATACAACAAGGTTGAATAATTATAAACAATGGATAAATAGGAATTTATGAACTGGCGTCGATAAAAAAATTTACAACAATGTTTTCAGGTGATGTTCTACATAACCAGCTCGGCTGTTCGCAACTCTTACAAAAGACTGAAATTGAACAGCTATGTCGAAACGAATCGTCTTTTGCGTTGGTGCCCCGGTGTCAACTGTGAAAAGGCTGTCAGAGTGAGTATTTACTGTTTGAATCAAGAACATCCCCAGAAAAAGGTTTTTCGAAAAGTTCGATAATTCGATAGAGGTGTTGAGATCTTATCAAGTTTCTCATCTTATCAAACCAGAAACTTTCTCGCTACGCTCAGATGCAAAAGTTCTTCTTATGTGCAGAAAGATTGAACACGTTGAAATAACAATGCTGACATGAGCACTCGCATTTCTATCTCTTTCTACCGTGGTAGATATGCAGAGCAGAGTTGCACGGAATTCCGACTTCCGTCCTTTTTTCACTTCCGACTTCCGAGAGAAAAATTTCACCTCCGACTTCCGTTTAACAAAATCTACTTCCGACTTCCGTCCTTTTTTCATTTCCGACTTCGAGAAAAAAAAATTTTTACTTCCGACTTCCGTTTAACAAAATCTACTTCCGACGTCCGTCCTTTTTTCACTTCCGACTTCCGAGAAAAAAATTTCACTTCCGACTTCCGTTTAACAAAATCTACTTCCGACTTCCGTCTTTTTTTCATTTTCGACCTCCGAGAAAAAATTTCACTTCCGACTTCCGTTTAACAAAATCTACTTCCGACTTCCGTCTTTTTTTCACTTCCGACTTCCGAGAAAAAAATTTCACTTCCGACTTCCGTTTCGAGAAATTTTACTTCCGTGCAACTCTGATGTGCACAGCAGAAATGAAAATGCCTCACGAAAAGTGGGCGGAGCAAAAGGGGCGTTCCCTTGTTGTTTTTTTTCTCAAATGAAATGTTGTTCAGGTCACACACTGCGAACCACGACAAGCGGTGTGCTCGTGCGGAGCCAACTTTTGCTTTGCGTGTGGAAACGATTGGCACGAGCCGGTGAACTGCCGTCTACTCAAGCTGTGGCTGAAGAAGTGCTCGGATGATAGTGAAACAAGCAACTGGATTCACGCCAATACCAAGGAGTGCCCTAAGTGCCAGGTAAAATCACATAGCTTCCTCTACCTGTAAAAAAATCTGGCCTCCGTAAATCGGTTACTTAGTACTGTAGCAGTTTCGCCTTGAATCACAAGAACGATTAAGTGATGCGCCTTTAATTTCAATGAACTGTAAGTAAGAATAATAATTTAAATCCACAAAGATCTAACTACTCGTTGTGAGAGTTACCGTACTCATTCTGCAAAATTGAGATTAGAGCGCGTTTGAAAACGGCCATGCTTCTAGCGATATATGTGTAATTCTTATTTTAATTTTGAAAGAACATTAATGTTCCCAAATAATTTGAACTTTGATCATGTTAGACATTGTTCGGAAAGTGTCTGGAAACGACTAGCGATGGGTTTCGTGGTAGAGCGGCATTGACAAAATACCTATTTGAGTATGTACAAAGTTCTAAAATAACCTGTTTTCGACTTCGGCTACAGCACACCGAGCTGAAGGTGGTCGTCATCGATTAGACGTGTTGCGCGCAAATTATATTGAACAAAAATTCGCTTTAGGGCGCGTTCGCACATCAATATTTTGCAATCCTTTTGTCCTATTTTTTTCATTTTAACAAGCAAATTTGTTCCGCCAATTGCTGTTGAAAGATGGCAAGTCATGTAACTCTCCTTCGTAACTAGCTTTTTATCATGAATTTTGAAAAAAACGTCAGAGAAAAAAGTTTTTAAACTACAGTAACTGTAATTTGATCTACAGCGATGCAGGATTTACGAAGGGGCGGGATTTGTGCTCGCTGCTTATTGGTCGCCTCCCCTCGCTGCTTAATCCGACACTTTTCTACTGCGCTTAGCGCAGTGTGCAGGATTTTTAAACGTTCACGTTCATATCGTGGGTTCGATTCCCCGCTCGATGCCAAGTTTTCGATCTCAACCTATTCTCGAAATCTCAAAAATTTAACAATTGTCGGCTAGTGTGCTGAATTGAGACGAATAAAAGCGATTGTTCATTTAAATTCAAGTTCAATCAGAATAATAATGATGAAAAATGACGTTCACAATTCCAAATAAAAAATTTTCCAGGTAACAATCGAAAAAGACGGAGGTTGCAACCACATGACCTGCAAGAATACTGCGTGCCGAAACGAGTTCTGCTGGATGTGCCTAGGCCCGTGGGAGCCGCACGGTTCCAGTTGGTACAGCTGCAACCGATTCGACGATTCGACCGCACGTCAAGCACGCGACGCACAGGAATTGTCACGAGCTGCCCTTCAACGCTATCTCTTCTACTACAATCGATATGTCGGCCATCAGTCGAGTTTGCGTCTCGAGAACAAGGTGAATTTCTGAATCTTATGATTGTTGATCTAATTGAAAATGATCGGCACTAGTGTGCATTTTAGGCTTAGGATTGACCAAAATGGCTTGATTTCGGGAGACCACCTCCATTACCAGGCTGTCTCGATGGTTCCCGTTGGGTTGGGACCGCTTTAAACACTTGTCTAGAGGAGGGTTTTCGCTAAAATTACGATTTTTCATTTAAAAAAGGTTATATTTATTCTGGGGAAAGCATGCAATAGAAACTGAATCTATAAAGATTTTTTTTCAAAAAATGTATACAGAGGGGCAAAATTTGAATATCAAATGGGTAAGAGTAAACTGAAACAGTTGGTAGAAGATGAAATGGAATGGATTTGTACAATAGATAAATAAAAGATCCCAAACGAGATGAGTTTGACTAGGACTGCGACGATAAAGTCAATCAAAACTCGACAGATTTTTGAGATGAGCTCGAAATGTAGGAAAAGTAAATATAAACATAGTGAAATTTTAATTTTAATGTGAAAAGTGTGGTTGAATGAATGTATATTTAGAAAATATGTTTGTATAGCGTAAAACAGGAATCCGATAGCGAGTATATAAATGGCTATGACTCTTGTATGACAATGGTGTTGTTTATAAATCTGTGATAAAATGTTACTTTAAACAAGTAATTTTCAGCTCTACGCCACAGTCAAGTTAAAGATGGAGCACATGCAGACACTGTCCATGTCATGGATCGAAGTTCAGTTCCTGAAACGGGCAGTCGACGTTCTGTCCGAATGCCGACGCACGCTTATGTACACGTATGCGTTTGCCTATTACCTGAAGAGAGACAACAATGCGATCATCTTTGAGGACAATCAGAAGGTTTTTTTAAACTTGAAACATAATTATGATCTCCTCAAAATGTACATCACGTAGTGCAATAGAGAAGTACTTATTGTCTATATTTAGTGAAAAGCATCCCGTTTTGTTTTAATTAAACATAGGAAACTTGGTGTGCGTTACCATGCACACCTCTTTTTTCGGGCTTAGGTTAGGTTTGGGTCAGCTTAATTTCAACCTGAGCCTTAGAACTCTGAACATCGAGAATCGACAAAAAATTAGACCCGCTTGAGTCGACAAAAACTTTGATTTACCAGAAGGTCATGGGTTTACCAGACCTGGTCAGACTTTTACCTATTCTGACATAGATTCATCAGGATTAACCTTGGAAAAACTAGATTTTAGCCTGATTTTACACGGATTGCCAAGTCTGTCGAGGATTTACCTGGACTTTGTCGATTTATAATTCCTAGAGACTGAAACTCCAGAACTTTTGGTGGATGTCGGTCCACCAAAAGTTTTGGAGAAATGTTCTGATCAAGGTTATGAACGTTTGGAAAAAACGTGCGTCTTACTAAAAGTTCTTATTGTGAATTGTTGACAAGCATAACGTTTAGGATCTTGAAATGGAGACTGAGAAGCTATCAGAGTTCCTCGAGCGAGATCTCGACAGTGAGAACCTAGTGACGTTGAAGCAGAAGGTATCTTTTTCATTTCGAAACCTTAACTAACTGTGTACGTGTTCAGGTCCAAGACAAGTATCGCTACGTTCAACAACGTCGCGTAATTCTGCTCAAGCATTGTCAAGAAGGCGAAGAGGCAGAACAATGGAAGTATACGGAATAGGTGATGCTCACTGCCCTTCATTCACAGTCTTGTAATTCTCGTTTTTTTCTTCTTTCCTTTCTTCAGTTTTTTTTAAATTCTTTTGTAACTTGTTCTCTGCTCATCGCGATATTCGGGATTGATGCTACCCCTTCTATCTCTAAAGATTTCACTATAATTCCAGCCTCTATCCAAAAAGGTTGTGGGAAAAAGTGTAGAGATGGAGGTTGTAATCGTGCTCAATGGCAATCAAACAGTTTTTGTCAAATTTTTTTTAGGCATTCAGGAAAACACGGACACCGGCAGACCACCTCTTTTTATAAGCTTAAAATCCCCTGTTCGAACATAAGCTAAGCCTAAAAATATTGCTGAATAAGTCCACGAAAAAATTGGAGTCCCAACCTTACCTAAGCCTGGAAAAAGAGGCGGTCTGCCGTGTCCGTGGTCTGCCACAGTGTCCGTGTTTTCCTAAATGCCTTTTTTTTTAGATAGGAATAGGAATGAGCTGTGCTGGAGTGAAAGGTCGAAGATGTTCACCGGCAGAACGGTTGGATGTCCAGAAATCTTTCATTTCTGTGCGGACGTGACATTGAAAGTGTATTTTTTCTTGATTTTTCACAAGTCTAACATTGGACCAGTGCCCAGCTTTCTTTACCTATGACGACGGTTATATCCAAATGTGTGATTTATCCATTACCGTGTCTAGCATTTGGCAACTGTAGCTCGCGGCAGATTTTGGAGACTGCGGCAGATCATGACGTTTTTTCGTGGTATAAAGCAGGTCCTGCAGGGGTGTTCACGGAAATTTAGGTTCAACGAAACGGGTAAACCATTTTTAACGAACTCATTAACGGCTTTTTTTGAATTCTCGACGATTTTCCATTTTTTAAACGAAGTCGTTAATAGTTAAATCTAATTAAACGAAAAAAATTGGTAAATCTGTTTATTTCGTAAACACTTAATACGAAAAAGTGTACTGAATCGTTTCTATCAAGAATCATTTCCTTAAGGAAAGCTTACAAGGTGAAAATTTTTTTATGATTATCAAGTTTAAACTTTGATCGAATCTTAGCATTGTACCTAACTAGTGCTTTGAACCTTACCTAAGCCTAAAATTTGAGGTGTCGACAAAGATAAATGAAAAAAATTATTCTTGATAGAAACGATTCATCACACTTTTTCGTATTAAATTTCGTGAACATCCTTCGTATGGACTGTTTTTACGCTCGGTAATTCAAAATCCGGTAACCTAGAACTTGAAAACGGTATGATAAGCCATAGTCTGCGGTCTGCCTCCGGTTTGCACACATAATTATGTTCCTCAATCAAGTCTATGTGTATTGTGTAAATAACGCGAATTGTACATGAATTTTCTCTCTATCCAAGCCTTTATTTTCTCTCGATTCGATTTTGGCTCATTTCCACCACGATTCGCCATATTTTTCATGAAAACAATGACCAAACGTTGAATTGAGAGAAGCGAGGCTCACGAAATACTCAGACCGAGGACTTCCCATATAAATCGAGTTCATTTACTATTATCATCAAATTTTATGAACGTGTTCTGTATAGGACTTGACAAAAATCTTTTTTTTTCTCATACTCGTGCTTTTTTTGCCTCCTTGGAATAATAAATGTTGAATAACATATTTTAATAGATTCGCCAGAAAATCGTTGATTACTCGATTAGGTACATGTTTCTAACGAAAAGATGGTCTTTGAAGACCACAACTTTCAGAAGCAACCATGTCGCTCGCCGAGGAATTGTTGGCTGACTTCGACGACGATGATGATGTTGAAGATCTTGAGGAGTACGCTCAGGTGACTTTGATCGCTTGGAAAAATGGGACGAATTTATACTTGTAGATAGCTTCCTCTACCTGTAAAAAAGTCTGGCCTCCGTAAATCGGGTACTCAGTACCATAGCAGTTTCGCCTTGAAATACAAGAACGATTTACGTAATGAGCCTTTGAATTTCAGAATAGACTGAAAATAAATAAAAACCAATATAAATCCACAAAGATCTAACAACTGAAAAAACTGAAAGCGCGCTAAATATTGGAGAAAATCATCGGATCGTTTTTTAATTTTTTTTGAAACATAAATAATTTTTCTAAAAATTTTACTTGCGAATGTTTTCACTCTTCGAATTCTCGTATACCGAAATTAATTTTTTTTTGAGATTTAAAGAGAACATCATAACCTATTCAGGTGAAAAAAGAGGAAGAAGAAGACGATGAAATCGAAGAAGCGACAGAAGAACCACAAGAGCTGAATTCGTATCGATCGGTCTTTGACGTGGCAAAATTGGCCAAATCAGAAAAGTACCAACGTCTAGTGTTGCGTTTACGGGAAGAGATTGAAAGACCTGCGGATGAGGTCAAAGTGACGGCACCGCTTGAAGCAGACCCCCAGTATAGGCTGATTGTCGATTTGTCGAATGTGAGTTCTTGAATTTTTTAGATATTTGATTTTCTTAGTTTAATCGCCATTTTAGACTCAGAAAAGTAGTTTTCCGACCTTACCTAAGCTTTTAATAAAAGGTAAATTACTGTTGGCTGTAGATTGCAGAGAGAGATAAAGATATGACGCTGGATTTTAAACTGAAGTGAATAAGACAACATTTTTTGAATACGTCCAAGATATAAAATTGAGAACATGTACCGTGAAGCGGCGCGCGGACGATTTTATTTGAAAATTTACTCTTCATTTAAAAATTATCTCTCAAAACATGACCGTTTCGAGCCGGCATCAATGAATTGAAAGTGACTCTCAGAAATAGGTTCAGAGTAAATAGTGTTTCAGTAGTTTAATTAATATAATAGAATTCAGTTTGCCGACCTCAAAAACCTCGATAATTTTCAGCTCGTCGCTGAGATTGACAGCGAAATCAACACGATTCACAAGTTTGTCCGTGATAAATATGAAAAGAGATTCCCCGAGCTTGAGACGCTTGTGTCGAGTCCACTGGACTACCTGGCGACGGTCCAACTTCTCGGCAACGACATCAGCAGCAAGGCGCAGAACAAAGATCTTCTGAACAGAATCCTCCCGCCAGCCACTTGCATCGTGGTCTCGGTCACCGTCTCAACGACCCAAGGAACGAAGTTAGAACCAGAGGAACTTGCTGCAGTCATCGAAGCGTGTGATCTAGCGGAACAGCTCCATAATGTTAGTTTTTGCGATTTTTCCTCTACCTGTAAAAAAGTCTGGCCTCCGTAAATCGGGTACCTTGAACCGTAGCAGTTTTGCCTTGAAATACAAGAACGATTTACGTAATGAGCCTTCAATTTCAATGGACTGAAAGTAAGAATAATAATTTGAATCCACAAAGATCTAACTGTTCGTTGTGAGAGTCCCGACCCTACCGTACTCATTCTGCAAAATTGAGATTAGAGCGCGTTTGAGTGTCTGACCGATTTCAAATTCGCGGCAGTCGCATTTTTGTAAAATGAGTACGGTAGGGTCGGGACTCTCACAACGAACAGTTAGATCTTTGTGGATTTAAATTATTATTATTCTTACTTTTCAGTCCATTGAAATTGAAGGCGCATTACTTAATCGTTCATGTATTTCAAAGCGAAACTGCTACGGTAACTAAGTAACCGATTTACGGAGGTCAGACTTTTTTTACAGGTAGAGGAAGATATGTGTATATGTGTTCTACAGAATGAAAAAAGTTGGACTTTTGAGCGTAGCGAGCTTTTTTTTTTACAAACTTTTGAGCGTAGCGAGAATTTCAATAGGGCATTACCTTTGTGGGCGGAAGTATGACAGATGAAATATGTTCCTACTATATCCAAACCCCTGGTATACGCTGGCCTGCCTCAGGAAAAAAATCTAGTTAGTCCTAGAAACTTAGTTATAAGACCTGCAAAAAGTGAAAAAATAAATGGCAAGACCTAATTCAGAGGTTAGCAAGTCTTATACCAAGGTTACCAGGTCTTATAATATTTAAGGTCTTATGTGGAGGTTACCAGGTCTTATTATTAACTTATCAAGTGCCAGGTCTAACCAGATTTTTTTTCCTGAGGCGGCGCACTGGGGGGAAGGCTCGCATGTGTCCCTTTAGGCACGCTCGATTAGGCTTGAACGTTCTACCCATTATTTTCATTAGTTATAGCCAAATTCGAATTAGAAAAGAAAAGAGAGATGTATAGGGCGTAACGAGGAATAGATTCTTGTAAAACCGAAGCAACTTTCAGGATCGAATCCAAATGCATCAACTGATCGAGATCAGAATGGCTTTGATTGCTCCAAATCTGGTCGCTCTCTTAGGAGCGTCGACTACAGCATTGTTGGTGCGTTTTTCATGAATTATGTTTTGTGGAAGTGGAGAGAGAGAGAGAGAGAGAGAGAGAGAGAGAGAGAGACTGAGAGACCGAGAGAGAGAGACTGAGAATGAGAAAGAGAGAGAGAGAGAGAGAGAGAGAGAGAGAGAGAGAGAGGGAGAGAAAGAGGAAGGGAGGGGGAGAGAGAGAGAAAGAGACTGAGAGAGAGAGAGATAGAGGAGTGACTGAAATTGACAAAGAGAGAGAGAGAGATAAGGCTGACAGAAGGAGAGTGGGTGAGGGAGAGAGAGATAGGGATAGAAAGAGAGGGGTAGGGGAGAGACTAAGAAAAAAAGAGAGAGAGAGAGAGATAAAGACAAATAAATTTTAAAGGTTTCCCAAGCTGGTGGCTTGTGTCCGTTGGCACGTATGCCAGCATGCAACGTTCAAGTTCTGGGAAGACAGAAGAAGAATCTTGCGGGTTTCTCGTCGACCATCGTCAACCCCCACCACGGATTCGTCTACTTCCACCCGCTAGTGCAGTCGATGCCTCCAGACTTTAAATCGTAACTTTTAACCCTATTCAACTTTAACTAAACCATATCTATTTAGTAAAATGGCCAAAATTCTGGCAGCAAAAGCGACGTTGGCTGCGCGAGTCGACTCTCAACACGAATCGCCAGAAGGTGACGTTGGAAACGGTCTGCTGTTGGAGGTTCAGCGAAAAATGGAGAAACTACTCGAACCACCGCCAGTCAAGTCGAACAAGGCACTCCCGAAGCCGATTGATAAGGTACGATTTGAACTAAACTGTTAGAATGAAAAAAAGTAATTCAATGTACAATTACTGAAAACCATGAAGTGCAAACCGCGGTGAAAGTTTTGGACCATAGGCTCCGCCCACTTTGCCCCACCCACTTTTCGTGGGGCGAAATATTGGTTGAAGCTTTTTGGTTCAGGAGAGAGAGGTTATGCAAAAGTGACCGGGTAGTTAGCGAGTATAGATTTGATTGGGAGAGAGAGAGAGAGAGAGAGAGAGAGAGAGAGAGAGAGAGAGAGAGAGAGGGAGGGAGAGAAAGAGAGAGAGAGAGGGAGAGAGAGGGAGAGAAAGAGAGAGAGAGAGAGAGAGAGAGAGAGAGAGATAGAGAGGGAGAGAGAGAGAGAGGGAGAGAGAAGGGAGATCTGATTGAGAAGAGAGAAAGAATTTGCGAAAATCTTGCCTCAAAAACCACTTTTGTCTTAATTAATAAGCCAGATAATGTGAAGTTGTAATGAAAAAGGAGCTCTGAGCGTAGCGAGGACTGCGTGCTTGTATTCCCTACCAAAATGTTAAGGCAAGCAAGAAGAGAGGTGGTCGTCGAATGCGAAAAATGAAGGAGCGACTGGGAATGACACAGATGAGGAAGAATGCGAACAGAATGAACTTTGGAGAGTTGTCAGAAGACGTGATGCAGGAACACATGGGATTCGACCTGGGACACGTGAGTTGAAAATTTTAAACTTTTAAAGTATGTAAAACTATCGTTGGGAACAGTCCACAGCGTTCATTACGTCGAGTGAAATAATTGTTAAAGTACAAACACTTTCGAAAATGAAAGCGGAGGTCGGCAAAGCGGTTGCGAAGCGGTTATATCGTCTTATGCCTGTGCCAGAGTGTGCAGAGATTGAGATAAATCATTTGGCTGGTCACCGAAGAGAAAAGTTGTGAATTCTAGTGTCAGTAGTTCTATCTAGGCATGGGCATATTGCCAATCATTGGCAGTCGATCGGCAATTATATTGGCAATGCAGTTTGTTATAACATCATCTTTAACGCCAAGAAGGCCTAGAAATCAAAATCCAAGTCGATTGCATTGCCAATCGACTGCCAATGATTGGCAATATGCCCATACCTAGTTCTATCCGAGAATTCAGAGTAATCTCACGTGTAATTGCCACCAGGACACACTAAAATTGTAAACTCTGACTGGTCTCTAAGGTTTTCGACCATGCTGAAGATGATAAAAATGCTCTCAATAGTTACGGAACCGACCTGGTTTTCGAGTTATGATCATCACCAGTTTAACGTGTAAATTAAGAAGAAAAGTGAACATATCGATTTGAGATGGTATTCATACATCAACTTTCCTAATTTACACGTTAAACTGGTGACGATCATAACTCGAAAACCAGGTCGGTTCCGCAACTTTTGAGAGCAGTCCTATCATCTTCAGCATATTCGAAAACCTTAGAGACCAGTCAGAGTTCACAATTTTAGTGTGTCCTGGTGGCAATCCCATGTCAGAGTAATGACCAGTTATGCAGACAGTTAGGATTAATGACGAACTTTCCAGATGAAGTCAGGAAGTGCGGCAGCCGGTGGCGGGCGCATCCGTGCGAATGTGGTCGATCAAAAGACACGTGTCAAAATGTCACAAAAGTTACAACGACAAATGGAGAAGCAGAGAGCGATGGTAGCGGGAGGGACGAGTACAATCAAACGACAGGTGGGAGAGTTTGTACAAAAACGATGTAGTCCTTTTGGCCGATCCGAAAGTGGGCGTAACGGGGCGGGGCAACCAAGAACACACCGAGCTAAAGGTGGAGCTAAAGGTATACATGGAATAAATGGGTAAAAATACCATTAGACGGCTGCAACGCGGTCATGCGGAGCGCCAAATTGAATTTATCGATTGGAGTTGACTGATTCGCGCCTTTTCTGAAACTCCATTAAAATATTTCCTACTCTTTTCATCCCAGATTCACAAGTCGTATTGGAAAATGTTTAAAGTGGGGGAAACTATCGTTGGGAGAAAAAAGTTTTTCTCAGGAAATTGGAACTTTATAAGACTTGGTAAACTTCACATAAGATCCATGTTACCTAGTAGTAAGATCCCCATAACCTACGTATAAGACCTGAGTCAGTATAAGACTTGGTAACTTCAACATAAGACTTTATAAGTTCATATTAATCTCACATTAACTGAATCTCAAAAATGAGGAATTTCTGAGATTTAACTATAAGACCTGGTAAATGTGGTATAAGACTTGGGTATGGTTCATGAGAGTCGGAGTAGTATAAGACTTGCTAACTTCTGTTCAAGACCTGTTAACTTCCATATAAGACTTTGCAACTTCCAACTAAACTCACTATACCGATGTTTAACAAGTCTTGTTACGAACATGTCAGGTCTTGTAACAAGGTTAACAGGTCTTAAAATGATCTTTGAAATTTCATGTGAAACGCGAAAGATCGGCGAAACCCGCGGATGGTCGGCGACTGATTCCTGTCACTCTCGGCAACCCTCTATGCTTTTATCTTATTTAAAATCTCCTAGAGAGGGATCAAACCACTTGTCGATTATTAGTTGTATGTGCAAGATGACGCTTTTGCCTTTTGATTTTTGGATTGGCCGATGGTATTCTGGAGATGCAACTTGGTATTTTGGCAGCAAGACTTGTTATTCTATCAGTAAGACTTGGTATTCTATCAGTAAGACTTGGTATTATAGCAGTAACACTTGGTATTCTAGCAATAAGACTTGGTATTCCGACATTAAGACTAGGAAAAGGTTCCAAGTAAGACTTGGTAAACTTGTCATAAGACCTGGTAAGTTCGTCATAAGACCTGGCAACCTCCATACCAGGTCTTGCACTTTTGGATTTGGAGGTTAAGGGGATCTTACTACGAAGTTACATGGATCTTATGTGGATTTTAGTAAAGTCTTATAAAGTTTCAATTTCCTGAGTTAACAGTAACTATAAAATTTGATCTACAGCGGTGCAGGACTTACGAAGGGGCGGAGTTTGTGCTCGCTGCTTATTGGTCGCCTCCCCTCGCTGCTTGATCCGACACTGTTCTACTGCGCTTGTGCACAGTGTGCTGTAAATTTATATTTCCAGACGTCTGGAACAGCGTCTTCTGTCACTTTCACGCCGGTTCAAGGACTGGAAATTGTCAACCCAGCGATGCAGCAAGACAACAATGCAGCGAACGGGACCTCGACGTCAACATACTTTTCCTCAAATGCATCCTTCTTGAATATTAACAGAATGGACCTTTGAATTGTTTACCCATTGAACACGTTTGATCTCAATGCATTGTTTTCGTTGTCTAAATAAATATTGTTTGCAGTAGTTTGTTATGAAGTGTGAGAAAAGAATGGGATGTTGCCGTGGGCTACCGGGAGTTTCGACTACTGTAACTTCAGTTAGGATGCTCAGATTCGCGTCATTGTAGGTTTATTCTGATTGCCAAACGTTTCTACATCGATACCTGCAGAAATCTCAACAATTTTTTCCGGACCCAAAATCGAAAAATTTCATGGGCTATAGCCTTATGTGATTTTTGGGGTCAAAAATTTTGTGTCTCCGAATCACTCGGAAACTATCCAAAACCATTTCTATAGTGCTTTAGAACAACGGAATCATAAATCCAAGGTTATTTCGATAATTGTCTTCGAGTTAGAAAATGGGATGTTGCCGTGGGCTACCGGGAGTTTCGACTACTGTAACTTCAGTTAGGATGCTCAGATTCGCGTCATTGTAGGTTTATTCTGATTGCCAAACGTTTCTACATCGATACCTGCAGAAATCTCAACAATTTTTTCCGGACCCAAAATCGAAAAATTTCATGGGCTATAGCCTTATGTGATTTTTGGGGTCAAAAATTTTGTGTCTCCGAATCACTCGAAAACTGTCCAAAATCATTTCTATAGTGCATTAGAACAACGGAATCATAAATCCAAGGTTATTTCGATGATTGTCTTCGAGTTAGAAAATGGGATGTTGCCGTGGGCTACCGGGAGTTTCGACTACTGTAACTTCAGTTAGGATGCTCAGATTCGCGTCATTGTAGGTTAATTCTGATTGCCAAACATTTCTACATTGATACCTGCAGAAATCTCAACAATTTTTTCCGGACCCGAAATCGAAAAATTTCATGGGCTATAGCCTTATGTGATTTTTGGGGTCAAAAATTTTGTGACTCCGAATCACTCGGAAACTATCCAAAAGCATTTCTATAGTGCTTTAGAACAACGGAATCATCAATCCAAGGTTATTTCGATGATTGTCTTCGAGTTAGAAAATGGGATGTTGCCGTGGGCTACCGGGAGTTTCGACTACTGTAACTTCAGTTAGGATGCTCAGATTCGCGTCAATGTAGGTTTATTCTGATTGCCAAACGTTTCTACATCGATACCTGCAGAAATCTCAACAATTTTTTCCGGACTCAAAATCGAAAAATTTCATGGGCTATAGCCTTATGTGATTTTTGGGGTCAAAAAATTTGTGTCTCCGAATCACTCGAAAACTGTCCAAAATCATTTCTATAGTGCATTAGAACAACGGAATCATAAATCCAAGGTTATTTCGATGATTGTCTTCGAGTTAGAAAATGGGATGTTGCCGTGGGCTACCGGGAGTTTCGACTACTGTAACTTCAGTTAGGATGCTCAGATTCGCGTCATTGTAGGTTTATTCTGATTGCCAAACGTTTCTACATCGATACCTGCAGAAATCTCAACAATTTTTTCCGGACCCAAAATCGAAAAATTTCATGGGCTATAGCCTTATGTGATTTTTGGGGTCAAAAATTTTGTGTCTCCGAATCACTCGGAAACTATCCAAAACCATTTCTATAGTGCTTTAGAACAACGGAATCATAAATCCAAGGTTATTTCGATAATTGTCTTCGAGTTAGAAAATGGGATGTTGCCGTGGGCTACCGGGAGTTTCGACTACTGTAACTTCAGTTAGGATGCTCAGATTCGCGTCAATGTAGGTTAATTCTGATTGCCAAACATTTCTACATTGATACCTGCAGAAATCTCAACAATTTTTTCCGGACCCGAAATCGAAAAATTTCATGGGCTATAGCCTTATGTGATTTTTGGGGTCAAAAATTTTGTGACTCCGAATCACTCGGTAACTATCCAAAAGCATTTCTATAGTGCTTTAGAACAACGGAATCATAAATCCAAGGTTATTTCGATAATTGTCTTCGAGTTAGAAAATGGGATGTTGCCGTGGGCTACCGGGAGTTTCGACTACTGTAACTTCAGTTAGGATGCTCAGATTCGCGTCAATGTAGGTTTATTCTGATTGCCAAACGTTTCTACATCGATACCTGCAGAAATCTCAACAATTTTTTCCGGACCCAAAATCGAAAAATTTCATGGGCTATAGCCTTATGTGATTTTTGGGGTCAAAAATTTTGTGACTCCGAATCACTCGGTAACTATCCAAAAGCATTTCTATAGTGCTTTAGAACAACGGAATCATAAATCCAAGGTTATTTCGATGATTGTCTTCGAGTTAGAAAATGGGATGTTGCCGTGGGCTACCGGGAGTTTCGACTACTGTAACTTCAGTTAGGATGCTCAGATTCGCGTCAATGTAGGTTTATTCTGATTGCCAAACATTTCTACATTGATACCTGCAGAAATCTCAACAATTTTTTCCGGACCCAAAATCGAAAAATTTCATGGGCTATAGCCTTATGTGATTTTTGGGGTCAAAAATTTTGTGACTCCGAATCACTCGGTAACTATCCAAAAGCATTTCTATAGTGCTTTAGAACAACGGAATCATAAATCCAAGGTTATTTCGATAATTGTCTTCGAGTTAGAAAATGGGATGTTGCCGTGGGCTACCGGGAGTTTCGACTACTGTAACTTCAGTTAGGATGCTCAGATTCGCGTCAATGTAGGTTTATTCTGATTGCCAAACGTTTCTACATCGATACCTGCAAAAATCTCAACAATTTTTCCCGGACCCAAAATCGAAAAATTTCATGGGCTATAGCCTTATGTGATTTTTGGGGTCAAAAATTTTGTGACTCCGAATCACTCGGAAACTATCCAAAAGCATTTCTATAGTGCTTTAGAACAACGGAATCATCAATCCAAGGTTATTTCGATGATTGTCTTCGAGTTAGAAAATGGGATGTTGCCGTGGGCTACCGGGAGTTTCGACTACTGTAACTTCAGTTAGGATGCTCAGATTCGCGTCAATGTAGGTTTATTCTGATTGCCAAACGTTTCTACATCGATACCTGCAAAAATCTCAACAATTTTTCCCGGACCCAAAATCGAAAAATTTCATGGGCTATAGCCTTATGTGATTTTTGGGGTCAAAAATTTTGTGACTCCGAATCACTCGGAAACTATCCAAAAGCATTTCTATAGTGCTTTAGAACAACGGAATCATAAATCCAAGGTTATTTCGATAATTGTCTTCGAGTTAGAAAATGGGATGTTGCCGTGGGCTACCGGGAGTTTCGACTACTGTAACTTCAGTTAGGATGCTCAGATTCGCGTCAATGTAGGTTTATTCTGATTGCCAAACGTTTCTACATCGATACCTGCAAAAATCTCAACAATTTTTCCCGGACCCAAAATCGAAAAATTTCATGGGCTATAGCCTTATGTGATTTTTGGGGTCAAAAATTTTGTGACTCCGAATCACTCGGTAACTATCCAAAAGCATTTCTATAGTGCTTTAGAACAACGGAATCATAAATCCAAGGTTATTTCGATAATTGTCTTCGAGTTAGAAAATGGGATGTTGCCGTGGGCTACCGGGAGTTTCGACTACTGTAACTTCAGTTAGGATGCTCAGATTCGCGTCAATGTAGGTTTATTCTGATTGCCAAACGTTTCTACATCGATACCTGCAAAAATCTCAACAATTTTTCCCGGACCCAAAATCGAAAAATTTCATGGGCTATAGCCTTATGTGATTTTTGGGGTCAAAAATTTTGTGACTCCGAATCACTCGGAAACTATCCAAAAGCATTTCTATAGTGCTTTAGAACAACGGAATCATCAATCCAAGGTTATTTCGATGATTGTCTTCGAGTTAGAAAATGGGATGTTGCCGTGGGCTACCGGGAGTTTCGACTACTGTAACTTCAGTTAGGATGCTCAGATTCGCGTCAATGTAGGTTTATTCTGATTGCCAAACGTTTCTACATCGATACCTGCAGAAATCTCAACAATTTTTTCCGGACCCAAAATCGAAAAATTTCATGGGCTATAGCCTTATGTGATTTTTGGGGTCAAAAATTTTGTGTCTCCGAATCACTCGAAAACTGTCCAAAATCATTTCTATAGTGCATTAGAACAACGGAATCATAAATCCAAGGTTATTTCGATGATTGTCTTCGAGTTAGAAAATGGGATGTTGCCGTGGGCTACCGGGAGTTTCGACTACTGTAACTTCAGTTAGGATGCTCAGATTCGCGTCAATGTAGGTTTATTCTGATTGCCAAACGTTTCTACATCGATACCTGCAGAAATCTCAACAATTTTTTCCGGACCCAAAATCGAAAAATTTCATGGGCTATAGCTTTATGTGATTTTTGGGGTCAAAAAATTTGTGTCTCCGAATCACTCGAAAACTGTCCAAAATCATTTCTATAGTGCATTAGAACAACGGAATCATAAATCCAAGGTTATTTCGATGATTGTCTTCGAGTTAGAAAATGGGATGTTGCCGTGGGCTACCGGGAGTTTCGACTACTGTAACTTCAGTTAGGATGCTCAGATTCGCGTCATTGTAGGTTTATTCTGATTGCCAAACGTTTCTACATCGATACCTGCAGAAATCTCAACAATTTTTTCCGGACCCAAAATCGAAAAATTTCATGGGCTATAGCCTTATGTGATTTTTGGGGTCAAAAATTTTGTGACTCCGAATCACTCGGTAACTATCCAAAAGCATTTCTATAGTGCTTTAGAACAACGGAATCATAAATCCAAGGTTATTTCGATGATTGTCTTCGAGTTAGAAAATGGGATGTTGCCGTGGGCTACCGGGAGTTTCGACTACTGTAACTTCAGTTAGGATGCTCAGATTCGCGTCAATGTAGGTTTATTCTGATTGCCAAACGTTTCTACATCGATACCTGCAGAAATCTCAACAATTTTTTCCGGACCCAAAATCGAAAAATTTCATGGGCTATAGCCTTATGTGATTTTTGGGGTCAAAAATTTTGTGACTCCGAATCACTCGGTAACTATCCAAAAGCATTTCTATAGTGCTTTAGAACAACGGAATCATAAATCCAAGGTTATTTCGATGATTGTCTTCGAGTTAGAAAATGGGATGTTGCCGTGGGCTACCGGGAGTTTCGACTACTGTAACTTCAGTTAGGATGCTCAGATTCGCGTCAATGTAGGTTTATTCTGATTGCCAAACGTTTCTACATCGATACCTGCAGAAATCTCAACAATTTTTTCCGGACCCAAAATCGAAAAATTTCATGGGCTATAGCCTTATGTGATTTTTGGGGTCAAAAATTTTGTGACTCCGAATCACTCGGTAACTATCCAAAAGCATTTCTATAGTGCTTTAGAACAACGGAATCATAAATCCAAGGTTATTTCGATGATTGTCTTCGAGTTAGAAAATGGGATGTTGCCGTGGGCTACCGGGAGTTTCGACTACTGTAACTTCAGTTAGGATGCTCAGATTCGCGTCAATGTAGGTTTATTCTGATTGCCAAACATTTCTACATTGATACCTGCAGAAATCTCAACAATTTTTTCCGGACCCAAAATCGAAAAATTTCATGGGCTATAGCCTTATGTGATTTTTGGGGTCAAAAATTTTGTGACTCCGAATCACTCGGTAACTATCCAAAAGCATTTCTATAGTGCTTTAGAACAACGGAATCATAAATCCAAGGTTATTTCGATAATTGTCTTCGAGTTAGAAAATGGGATGTTGCCGTGGGCTACCGGGAGTTTCGACTACTGTAACTTCAGTTAGGATGCTCAGATTCGCGTCAATGTAGGTTTATTCTGATTGCCAAACGTTTCTACATCGATACCTGCAGAAATCTCAACAATTTTTTCCGGACCCAAAATCGAAAAATTTCATGGGCTATAGCCTTATGTGATTTTTGGGGTCAAAAATTTTGTGACTCCGAATCACTCGGTAACTATCCAAAAGCATTTCTATAGTGCTTTAGAACAACGGAATCATAAATCCAAGGTTATTTCGATAATTGTCTTCGAGTTAGAAAATGGGATGTTGCCGTGGGCTACCGGGAGTTTCGACTACTGTAACTTCAGTTAGGATGCTCAGATTCGCGTCAATGTAGGTTTATTCTGATTGCCAAACGTTTCTACATCGATACCTGCAGAAATCTCAACAATTTTTTCCGGACCCGAAATCGAAAAATTTCATGGGCTATAGCCTTATGTGATTTTTGGGGTCAAAAATTTTAAGACTCCGAATCACTCGGTAACTATCCAAAAGCATTTCTATAGTGCTTTAGAACAACGGAATCATAAATCCAGGGTTATTTCGATGATTGTCTTCGAGTTAGAAAATGGGATGTTGCCGTGGGCTACCGGGAGTTTCGACTACTGTAACTTCAGTTAGGATGCTCAGATTCGCGTCAATGTAGGTTTATTCTGATTGCCAAACGTTTCTACATCGATACCTGCAGAAATCTCAACAATTTTTTCCGGACCCAAAATCGAAAAATTTCATGGGCTATAGCCTTATGTGATTTTTGGGGTCAAAAATTTTGTGACTCCGAATCACTCGGTAACTATCCAAAAGCATTTCTATAGTGCTTTAGAACAACGGAATCATAAATCCAAGGTTATTTCGATGATTGTCTTCGAGTTAGAAAATGGGATGTTGCCGTGGGCTACCGGGAGTTTCGACTACTGTAACTTCAGTTAGGATGCTCAGATTCGCGTCAATGTAGGTTTATTCTGATTGCCAAACGTTTCTACATCGATACCTGCAGAAATCTCAACAATTTTTTCCGGACCCAAAATCGAAAAATTTCATGGGCTATAGCCTTATGTGATTTTTGGGGTCAAAAATTTTGTGACTCCGAATCACTCGGTAACTATCCAAAAGCATTTCTATAGTGCTTTAGAACAACGGAATCATAAATCCAAGGTTATTTCGATGATTGTCTTCGAGTTAGAAAATGGGATGTTGCCGTGGGCTACCGGGAGTTTCGACTACTGTAACTTCAGTTAGGATGCTCAGATTCGCGTCAATGTAGGTTTATTCTGATTGCCAAACGTTTCTACATCGATACCTGCAGAAATCTCAACAATTTTTTCCGGACCCAAAATCGAAAAATTTCATGGGCTATAGCCTTATGTGATTTTTGGGGTCAAAAAATTTGTGTCTCCGAATCACTCGAAAACTGTCCAAAATCATTTCTATAGTGCATTAGAACAACGGAATCATAAATCCAAGGTTATTTCGATGATTGTCTTCGAGTTAGAAAATGGGATGTTGCCGTGGGCTACCGGGAGTTTCGACTACTGTAACTTCAGTTAGGATGCTCAGATTCGCGTCATTGTAGGTTTATTCTGATTGCCAAACGTTTCTACATCGATACCTGCAGAAATCTCAACAATTTTTTCCGGACCCAAAATCGAAAAATTTCATGGGCTATAGCCTTATGTGATTTTTGGGGTCAAAAATTTTGTGTCTCCGAATCACTCGGTAACTATCCAAAAGCATTTCTATAGTGCTTTAGAACAACGGAATCATAAATCCAAGGTTATTTCGATAATTGTCTTCGAGTTAGAAAATGGGATGTTGCCGTGGGCTACCGGGAGTTTCGACTACTGTAACTTCAGTTAGGATGCTCAGATTCGCGTCAATGTAGGTTAATTCTGATTGCCAAACATTTCTACATTGATACCTGCAGAAATCTCAACAATTTTTTCCGGACCCGAAATCGAAAAATTTCATGGGCTATAGCCTTATGTGATTTTTGGGGTCAAAAATTTTGTGACTCCGAATCACTCGGTAACTATCCAAAAGCATTTCTATAGTGCTTTAGAACAACGGAATCATAAATCCAAGGTTATTTCGATGATTGTCTTCGAGTTAGAAAATGGGATGTTGCCGTGGGCTACCGGGAGTTTCGACTACTGTAACTTCAGTTAGGATGCTCAGATTCGCGTCAATGTAGGTTTATTCTGATTGCCAAACGTTTCTACATCGATACCTGCAGAAATCTCAACAATTTTTTCCGGACCCAAAATCGAAAAATTTCATGGGCTATAGCCTTATGTGATTTTTGGGGTCAAAAAATTTGTGTCTCCGAATCACTCGAAAACTGTCCAAAATCATTTCTATAGTGCATTAGAACAACGGAATCATAAATCCAAGGTTATTTCGATGATTGTCTTCGAGTTAGAAAATGGGATGTTGCCGTGGGCTACCGGGAGTTTCGACTACTGTAACTTCAGTTAGGATGCTCAGATTCGCGTCAATGTAGGTTTATTCTGATTGCCAAACGTTTCTACATCGATACCTGCAGAAATCTCAACAATTTTTTCCGGACCCAAAATCGAAAAATTTCATGGGCTATAGCCTTATGTGATTTTTGGGGTCAAAAAATTTGTGTCTCCGAATCACTCGAAAACTGTCCAAAATCATTTCTATAGTGCATTAGAACAACGGAATCATAAATCCAAGGTTATTTCGATGATTGTCTTCGAGTTAGAAAATGGGATGTTGCCGTGGGCTACCGGGAGTTTCGACTACTGTAACTTCAGTTAGGATGCTCAGATTCGCGTCATTGTAGGTTTATTCTGATTGCCAAACGTTTCTACATCGATACCTGCAGAAATCTCAACAATTTTTTCCGGACCCAAAATCGAAAAATTTCATGGGCTATAGCCTTATGTGATTTTTGGGGTCAAAAATTTTGTGTCTCCGAATCACTCGGTAACTATCCAAAAGCATTTCTATAGTGCTTTAGAACAACGGAATCATAAATCCAAGGTTATTTCGATAATTGTCTTCGAGTTAGAAAATGGGATGTTGCCGTGGGCTACCGGGAGTTTCGACTACTGTAACTTCAGTTAGGATGCTCAGATTCGCGTCAATGTAGGTTAATTCTGATTGCCAAACATTTCTACATTGATACCTGCAGAAATCTCAACAATTTTTTCCGGACCCGAAATCGAAAAATTTCATGGGCTATAGCCTTATGTGATTTTTGGGGTCAAAAATTTTGTGACTCCGAATCACTCGGTAACTATCCAAAAGCATTTCTATAGTGCTTTAGAACAACGGAATCATAAATCCAAGGTTATTTCGATGATTGTCTTCGAGTTAGAAAATGGGATGTTGCCGTGGGCTACCGGGAGTTTCGACTACTGTAACTTCAGTTAGGATGCTCAGATTCGCGTCAATGTAGGTTTATTCTGATTGCCAAACATTTCTACATTGATACCTGCAGAAATCTCAACAATTTTTTCCGGACCCAAAATCGAAAAATTTCATGGGCTATAGCCTTATGTGATTTTTGGGGTCAAAAATTTTGTGTCTCCGAATCACTCGGAAACTATCCAAAACCATTTCTATAGTGCTTTAGAACAACGGAATCATCAATCCAAGGTTATTTCGATGATTGTCTTCGAGTTAGAAAATGGGATGTTGCCGTGGGCTACCGGGAGTTTCGACTACTGTAACTTCAGTTAGGATGCTCAGATTCGCGTCAATGTAGGTTTATTCTGATTGCCAAACGTTTCTACATCGATACCTGCAGAAATCTCAACAATTTTTTCCGGACCCAAAATCGAAAAATTTCATGGGCTATAGCCTTATGTGATTTTTGGGGTCAAAAATTTTGTGACTCCGAATCACTCGGTAACTATCCAAAAGCATTTCTATAGTGCTTTAGAACAACGGAATCATCAATCCAAGGTTATTTCGATGATTGTCTTCGAGTTAGAAAATGGGATGTTGCCGTGGGCTACCGGGAGTTTCGACTACTGTAACTTCAGTTAGGATGCTCAGATTCGCGTCAATGTAGGTTTATTCTGATTGCCAAACGTTTCTACATCGATACCTGCAGAAATCTCAACAATTTTTTCCGGACCCAAAATCGAAAAATTTCATGGGCTATAGCCTTATGTGATTTTTGGGGTCAAAAATTTTGTGTCTCCGAATCACTCGAAAACTGTCCAAAATCATTTCTATAGTGCATTAGAACAACGGAATCATAAATCCAAGGATATTTCGATGATTGTCTTCGAGTTAGAAAATGGGATGTTGCCGTGGGCTACCGGGAGTTTCGACTACTGTAACTTCAGTTAGGATGCTCAGATTCGCGTCAATGTAGGTTTATTCTGATTGCCAAACGTTTCTACATCGATACCTGCAGAAATCTCAACAATTTTTTCCGGACCCAAAATCGAAAAATTTCATGGGCTATAGCTTTATGTGATTTTTGGGGTCAAAAAATTTGTGTCTCCGAATCACTCGAAAACTGTCCAAAATCATTTCTATAGTGCATTAGAACAACGGAATCATAAATCCAAGGTTATTTCGATGATTGTCTTCGAGTTAGAAAATGGGATGTTGCCGTGGGCTACCGGGAGTTTCGACTACTGTAACTTCAGTTAGGATGCTCAGATTCGCGTCATTGTAGGTTTATTCTGATTGCCAAACGTTTCTACATCGATACCTGCAGAAATCTCAACAATTTTTTCCGGACCCAAAATCGAAAAATTTCATGGGCTATAGCCTTATGTGATTTTTGGGTTCAAAAATTTTGTGACTCCGAATCACTCGGTAACTATCCAAAAGCATTTCTATAGTGCTTTAGAACAACGGAATCATAAATCCAAGGTTATTTCGATAATTGTCTTCGAGTTAGAAAATGGGATGTTGCCGTGGGCTACCGGGAGTTTCGACTACTGTAACTTCAGTTAGGATGCTCAGATTCGCGTCAATGTAGGTTTATTCTGATTGCCAAACGTTTCTACATCGATACCTGCAGAAATCTCAACAATTTTTTCCGGACCCAAAATCGAAAAATTTCATGGGCTATATGTGATTTTTGGGGTCAAAAATTTTGTGACTCCGAATCACTCGGTAACTATCCAAAAGCATTTCTATAGTGCTTTAGAACAACGGAATCATAAATCCAAGGTTATTTCGATGATTGTCTTCGAGTTAGAAAATGGGATGTTGCCGTGGGCTACCGGGAGTTTCGACTACTGTAACTTCAGTTAGGATGCTCAGATTCGCGTCAATGTAGGTTTATTCTGATTGCCAAACGTTTCTACATCGATACCTGCAGAAATCTCAACAATTTTTTCCGGACCCAAAATCGAAAAATTTCATGGGCTATAGCCTTATGTGATTTTTGGGGTCAAAATTTTTGTGTCTCCGAATCACTCGGAAACTATCCAAAACCATTTCTATAGTGCTTTAGAACAACGGAATCATCAATCCAAGGTTATTTCGATGATTGTCTTCGAGTTAGAAAATGGGATGTTGCCGTGGGCTACCGGGAGTTTCGACTACTGTAACTTCAGTTAGGATGCTCAGATTCGCGTCAATGTAGGTTTATTCTGATTGCCAAACGTTTCTACATCGATACCTGCAGAAATCTCAACAATTTTTTCCGGACCCAAAATCGAAAAATTTCATGGGCTATAGCTTTATGTGATTTTTGGGGTCAAAAAATTTGTGTCTCCGAATCACTCGAAAACTGTCCAAAATCATTTCTATAGTGCATTAGAACAACGGAATCATAAATCCAAGGTTATTTCGATGATTGTCTTCGAGTTAGAAAATGGGATGTTGCCGTGGGCTACCGGGAGTTTCGACTACTGTAACTTCAGTTAGGATGCTCAGATTCGCGTCATTGTAGGTTTATTCTGATTGCCAAACGTTTCTACATCGATACCTGCAGAAATCTCAACAATTTTTTCCGGACCCAAAATCGAAAAATTTCATGGGCTATAGCCTTATGTGATTTTTGGGTTCAAAAATTTTGTGACTCCGAATCACTCGGTAACTATCCAAAAGCATTTCTATAGTGCTTTAGAACAACGGAATCATAAATCCAAGGTTATTTCGATAATTGTCTTCGAGTTAGAAAATGGGATGTTGCCGTGGGCTACCGGGAGTTTCGACTACTGTAACTTCAGTTAGGATGCTCAGATTCGCGTCAATGTAGGTTTATTCTGATTGCCAAACGTTTCTACATCGATACCTGCAGAAATCTCAACAATTTTTTCCGGACCCAAAATCGAAAAATTTCATGGGCTATAGCCTTATGTGATTTTTGGGGTCAAAAATTTTGTGACTCCGAATCACTCGGTAACTATCCAAAAGCATTTCTATAGTGCTTTAGAACAACGGAATCATCAATCCAAGGTTATTTCGATGATTGTCTTCGAGTTAGAAAATGGGATGTTGCCGTGGGCTACCGGGAGTTTCGACTACTGTAACTTCAGTTAGGATGCTCAGATTCGCGTCAATGTAGGTTTATTCTGATTGCCAAACGTTTCTACATCGATATCTGCAGAAATCTCAACAATTTTTTCCGGACCCAAAATCGAAAAATTTCATGGGCTATAGCCTTATGTGATTTTTGGGGTCAAAAATTTTGTGACTCCGAATCACTCGAAAACTGTCCAAAATCATTTCTATAGTGCATTAGAACAACGGAATCATAAATCCAAGGTTATTTCGATGATTGTCTTCGAGTTAGAAAATGGGATGTTGCCGTGGGCTACCGGGAGTTTCGACTACTGTAACTTCAGTTAGGATGCTCAGATTCGCGTCAATGTAGGTTTATTCTGATTGTCAAACGTTTCTGAATCGATTTCTGCAGAAATCTTAACAATTTTTTCCGGACTCGAAATCGAAAAATTTCATGGGCTATAGCCTTATGTGATTTTTGGGGTCAAAAATTTTGTGACTCCGAATCACTCGGTAACTATCCAAAAGCATTTCTATAGTGCTTTAGAACAACGGAATCATAAATCCAAGGTTATTTCGATGATTGTCTTCGAGTTAGAAAATGGGATGTTGCCGTGGGCTACCGGGAGTTTCGACTACTGTAACTTCAGTTAGGATGCTCAGATTCGCGTCAATGTAGGTTTATTCTGATTGCCAAACGTTTCTACATCGATACCTGCAGAAATCTCAACAATTTTTTCCGGACCCAAAATCGAAAAATTTCATGGGCTATAGCCTTATGTGATTTTTGGGGTCAAAAAATTTGTGTCTCCGAATCACTCGAAAACTGTCCAAAAGCATTTCTATAGTGCATTAGAACAACGGAATCATAAATCCAAGGTTATTTCGATAATTGTCTTCGATTTAGAAAATGGGATGTTGCCGTGGGCTACCGGGAGTTTCGACTACTGTAACTTCAGTTAGGATGCTCAGATTCGCGTCAATGTAGGTTTATTCTGATTGCCAAACGTTTCTACATCGATATCTGCAGAAATCTCAACAATTTTTTCCGGACCCGAAATCGAAAAATTTCATGGGCTATAGCCTTATGTGATTTTTGGGGTCAAAAATTTTGTGACTCCGAATCACTCGGTAACTATCCAAAAGCATTTCTATAGTGCTTTAGAACAACGGAATCATAAATCCAAGGTTATTTCGATAATTGTCTTCGAGTTAGAAAATGGGATGTTGCCGTGGGCTACCGGGAGTTTCGACTACTGTAACTTCAGTTAGGATGCTCAGATTCGCGTCAATGTAGGTTTATTCTGATTGCCAAACGTTTCTACATCGATACCTGCAGAAATCTCAACAATTTTTTCCGGACCCAAAATCGAAAAATTTCATGGGCTATAGCCTTATGTGATTTTTGGGGTCAAAAATTTTGTGACTCCGAATCACTCGGTAACTATCCAAAAGCATTTCTATAGTGCTTTAGAACAACGGAATCATAAATCCAAGGTTATTTCGATGATTGTCTTCGAGTTAGAAAATGGGATGTTGCCGTGGGCTACCGGGAGTTTCGACTACTGTAACTTCAGTTAGGATGCTCAGATTCGCGTCAATGTAGGTTTATTCTGATTGCCAAACATTTCTACATTGATACCTGCAGAAATCTCAACAATTTTTTCCGGACCCAAAATCGAAAAATTTCATGGGCTATAGCCTTATGTGATTTTTGGGGTCAAAAATTTTGTGACTCCGAATCACTCGGTAACTATCCAAAAGCATTTCTATAGTGCTTTAGAACAACGGAATCATAAATCCAAGGTTATTTCGATAATTGTCTTCGAGTTAGAAAATGGGATGTTGCCGTGGGCTACCGGGAGTTTCGACTACTGTAACTTCAGTTAGGATGCTCAGATTCGCGTCAATGTAGGTTTATTCTGATTGCCAAACGTTTCTACATCGATACCTGCAAAAATCTCAACAATTTTTCCCGGACCCAAAATCGAAAAATTTCATGGGCTATAGCCTTATGTGATTTTTGGGGTCAAAAATTTTGTGACTCCGAATCACTCGGAAACTATCCAAAAGCATTTCTATAGTGCTTTAGAACAACGGAATCATCAATCCAAGGTTATTTCGATGATTGTCTTCGAGTTAGAAAATGGGATGTTGCCGTGGGCTACCGGGAGTTTCGACTACTGTAACTTCAGTTAGGATGCTCAGATTCGCGTCAATGTAGGTTTATTCTGATTGCCAAACGTTTCTACATCGATACCTGCAAAAATCTCAACAATTTTTCCCGGACCCAAAATCGAAAAATTTCATGGGCTATAGCCTTATGTGATTTTTGGGGTCAAAAATTTTGTGACTCCGAATCACTCGGAAACTATCCAAAAGCATTTCTATAGTGCTTTAGAACAACGGAATCATAAATCCAAGGTTATTTCGATAATTGTCTTCGAGTTAGAAAATGGGATGTTGCCGTGGGCTACCGGGAGTTTCGACTACTGTAACTTCAGTTAGGATGCTCAGATTCGCGTCAATGTAGGTTTATTCTGATTGCCAAACGTTTCTACATCGATACCTGCAAAAATCTCAACAATTTTTCCCGGACCCAAAATCGAAAAATTTCATGGGCTATAGCCTTATGTGATTTTTGGGGTCAAAAATTTTGTGACTCCGAATCACTCGGTAACTATCCAAAAGCATTTCTATAGTGCTTTAGAACAACGGAATCATAAATCCAAGGTTATTTCGATAATTGTCTTCGAGTTAGAAAATGGGATGTTGCCGTGGGCTACCGGGAGTTTCGACTACTGTAACTTCAGTTAGGATGCTCAGATTCGCGTCAATGTAGGTTTATTCTGATTGCCAAACGTTTCTACATCGATACCTGCAAAAATCTCAACAATTTTTCCCGGACCCAAAATCGAAAAATTTCATGGGCTATAGCCTTATGTGATTTTTGGGGTCAAAAATTTTGTGACTCCGAATCACTCGGAAACTATCCAAAAGCATTTCTATAGTGCTTTAGAACAACGGAATCATCAATCCAAGGTTATTTCGATGATTGTCTTCGAGTTAGAAAATGGGATGTTGCCGTGGGCTACCGGGAGTTTCGACTACTGTAACTTCAGTTAGGATGCTCAGATTCGCGTCAATGTAGGTTTATTCTGATTGCCAAACGTTTCTACATCGATACCTGCAGAAATCTCAACAATTTTTTCCGGACCCAAAATCGAAAAATTTCATGGGCTATAGCCTTATGTGATTTTTGGGGTCAAAAATTTTGTGTCTCCGAATCACTCGAAAACTGTCCAAAATCATTTCTATAGTGCATTAGAACAACGGAATCATAAATCCAAGGTTATTTCGATGATTGTCTTCGAGTTAGAAAATGGGATGTTGCCGTGGGCTACCGGGAGTTTCGACTACTGTAACTTCAGTTAGGATGCTCAGATTCGCGTCAATGTAGGTTTATTCTGATTGCCAAACGTTTCTACATCGATACCTGCAGAAATCTCAACAATTTTTTCCGGACCCAAAATCGAAAAATTTCATGGGCTATAGCTTTATGTGATTTTTGGGGTCAAAAAATTTGTGTCTCCGAATCACTCGAAAACTGTCCAAAATCATTTCTATAGTGCATTAGAACAACGGAATCATAAATCCAAGGTTATTTCGATGATTGTCTTCGAGTTAGAAAATGGAATGTTGCCGTGGGCTACCGGGAGTTTCGACTACTGTAACTTCAGTTAGGATGCTCAGATTCGCGTCATTGTAGGTTTATTCTGATTGCCAAACGTTTCTACATCGATACCTGCAGAAATCTCAACAATTTTTTCCGGACCCAAAATCGAAAAATTTCATGGGCTATAGCCTTATGTGATTTTTGGGGTCAAAAATTTTGTGACTCCGAATCACTCGGTAACTATCCAAAAGCATTTCTATAGTGCTTTAGAACAACGGAATCATAAATCCAAGGTTATTTCGATGATTGTCTTCGAGTTAGAAAATGGGATGTTGCCGTGGGCTACCGGGAGTTTCGACTACTGTAACTTCAGTTAGGATGCTCAGATTCGCGTCAATGTAGGTTTATTCTGATTGCCAAACGTTTCTACATCGATACCTGCAGAAATCTCAACAATTTTTTCCGGACCCAAAATCGAAAAATTTCATGGGCTATAGCCTTATGTGATTTTTGGGGTCAAAAATTTTGTGACTCCGAATCACTCGGTAACTATCCAAAAGCATTTCTATAGTGCTTTAGAACAACGGAATCATAAATCCAAGGTTATTTCGATGATTGTCTTCGAGTTAGAAAATGGGATGTTGCCGTGGGCTACCGGGAGTTTCGACTACTGTAACTTCAGTTAGGATGCTCAGATTCGCGTCAATGTAGGTTTATTCTGATTGCCAAACGTTTCTACATCGATACCTGCAGAAATCTCAACAATTTTTTCCGGACCCAAAATCGAAAAATTTCATGGGCTATAGCCTTATGTGATTTTTGGGGTCAAAAATTTTGTGACTCCGAATCACTCGGTAACTATCCAAAAGCATTTCTATAGTGCTTTAGAACAACGGAATCATAAATCCAAGGTTATTTCGATGATTGTCTTCGAGTTAGAAAATGGGATGTTGCCGTGGGCTACCGGGAGTTTCGACTACTGTAACTTCAGTTAGGATGCTCAGATTCGCGTCAATGTAGGTTTATTCTGATTGCCAAACATTTCTACATTGATACCTGCAGAAATCTCAACAATTTTTTCCGGACCCAAAATCGAAAAATTTCATGGGCTATAGCCTTATGTGATTTTTGGGGTCAAAAATTTTGTGACTCCGAATCACTCGGTAACTATCCAAAAGCATTTCTATAGTGCTTTAGAACAACGGAATCATAAATCCAAGGTTATTTCGATAATTGTCTTCGAGTTAGAAAATGGGATGTTGCCGTGGGCTACCGGGAGTTTCGACTACTGTAACTTCAGTTAGGATGCTCAGATTCGCGTCAATGTAGGTTTATTCTGATTGCCAAACGTTTCTACATCGATACCTGCAGAAATCTCAACAATTTTTTCCGGACCCAAAATCGAAAAATTTCATGGGCTATAGCCTTATGTGATTTTTGGGGTCAAAAATTTTGTGACTCCGAATCACTCGGTAACTATCCAAAAGCATTTCTATAGTGCTTTAGAACAACGGAATCATAAATCCAAGGTTATTTCGATAATTGTCTTCGAGTTAGAAAATGGGATGTTGCCGTGGGCTACCGGGAGTTTCGACTACTGTAACTTCAGTTAGGATGCTCAGATTCGCGTCAATGTAGGTTTATTCTGATTGCCAAACGTTTCTACATCGATACCTGCAGAAATCTCAACAATTTTTTCCGGACCCGAAATCGAAAAATTTCATGGGCTATAGCCTTATGTGATTTTTGGGGTCAAAAATTTTAAGACTCCGAATCACTCGGTAACTATCCAAAAGCATTTCTATAGTGCTTTAGAACAACGGAATCATAAATCCAAGGTTATTTCGATGATTGTCTTCGAGTTAGAAAATGGGATGTTGCCGTGGGCTACCGGGAGTTTCGACTACTGTAACTTCAGTTAGGATGCTCAGATTCGCGTCAATGTAGGTTTATTCTGATTGCCAAACGTTTCTACATCGATACCTGCAGAAATCTCAACAATTTTTTCCGGACCCAAAATCGAAAAATTTCATGGGCTATAGCCTTATGTGATTTTTGGGGTCAAAAATTTTGTGACTCCGAATCACTCGGTAACTATCCAAAAGCATTTCTATAGTGCTTTAGAACAACGGAATCATAAATCCAAGGTTATTTCGATGATTGTCTTCGAGTTAGAAAATGGGATGTTGCCGTGGGCTACCGGGAGTTTCGACTACTGTAACTTCAGTTAGGATGCTCAGATTCGCGTCAATGTAGGTTTATTCTGATTGCCAAACGTTTCTACATCGATACCTGCAGAAATCTCAACAATTTTTTCCGGACCCAAAATCGAAAAATTTCATGGGCTATAGCCTTATGTGATTTTTGGGGTCAAAAATTTTGTGACTCCGAATCACTCGGTAACTATCCAAAAGCATTTCTATAGTGCTTTAGAACAACGGAATCATAAATCCAAGGTTATTTCGATGATTGTCTTCGAGTTAGAAAATGGGATGTTGCCGTGGGCTACCGGGAGTTTCGACTACTGTAACTTCAGTTAGGATGCTCAGATTCGCGTCAATGTAGGTTTATTCTGATTGCCAAACGTTTCTACATCGATACCTGCAGAAATCTCAACAATTTTTTCCGGACCCAAAATCGAAAAATTTCATGGGCTATAGCCTTATGTGATTTTTGGGGTCAAAAAATTTGTGTCTCCGAATCACTCGAAAACTGTCCAAAATCATTTCTATAGTGCATTAGAACAACGGAATCATAAATCCAAGGTTATTTCGATGATTGTCTTCGAGTTAGAAAATGGGATGTTGCCGTGGGCTACCGGGAGTTTCGACTACTGTAACTTCAGTTAGGATGCTCAGATTCGCGTCATTGTAGGTTTATTCTGATTGCCAAACGTTTCTACATCGATACCTGCAGAAATCTCAACAATTTTTTCCGGACCCAAAATCGAAAAATTTCATGGGCTATAGCCTTATGTGATTTTTGGGGTCAAAAATTTTGTGTCTCCGAATCACTCGGTAACTATCCAAAAGCATTTCTATAGTGCTTTAGAACAACGGAATCATAAATCCAAGGTTATTTCGATAATTGTCTTCGAGTTAGAAAATGGGATGTTGCCGTGGGCTACCGGGAGTTTCGACTACTGTAACTTCAGTTAGGATGCTCAGATTCGCGTCAATGTAGGTTAATTCTGATTGCCAAACATTTCTACATTGATACCTGCAGAAATCTCAACAATTTTTTCCGGACCCGAAATCGAAAAATTTCATGGGCTATAGCCTTATGTGATTTTTGGGGTCAAAAATTTTGTGACTCCGAATCACTCGGTAACTATCCAAAAGCATTTCTATAGTGCTTTAGAACAACGGAATCATAAATCCAAGGTTATTTCGATGATTGTCTTCGAGTTAGAAAATGGGATGTTGCCGTGGGCTACCGGGAGTTTCGACTACTGTAACTTCAGTTAGGATGCTCAGATTCGCGTCAATGTAGGTTTATTCTGATTGCCAAACGTTTCTACATCGATACCTGCAGAAATCTCAACAATTTTTTCCGGACCCAAAATCGAAAAATTTCATGGGCTATAGCCTTATGTGATTTTTGGGGTCAAAAAATTTGTGTCTCCGAATCACTCGAAAACTGTCCAAAATCATTTCTATAGTGCATTAGAACAACGGAATCATAAATCCAAGGTTATTTCGATGATTGTCTTCGAGTTAGAAAATGGGATGTTGCCGTGGGCTACCGGGAGTTTCGACTACTGTAACTTCAGTTAGGATGCTCAGATTCGCGTCAATGTAGGTTTATTCTGATTGCCAAACGTTTCTACATCGATACCTGCAGAAATCTCAACAATTTTTTCCGGACCCAAAATCGAAAAATTTCATGGGCTATAGCCTTATGTGATTTTTGGGGTCAAAAAATTTGTGTCTCCGAATCACTCGAAAACTGTCCAAAATCATTTCTATAGTGCATTAGAACAACGGAATCATAAATCCAAGGTTATTTCGATGATTGTCTTCGAGTTAGAAAATGGGATGTTGCCGTGGGCTACCGGGAGTTTCGACTACTGTAACTTCAGTTAGGATGCTCAGATTCGCGTCATTGTAGGTTTATTCTGATTGCCAAACGTTTCTACATCGATACCTGCAGAAATCTCAACAATTTTTTCCGGACCCAAAATCGAAAAATTTCATGGGCTATAGCCTTATGTGATTTTTGGGGTCAAAAATTTTGTGTCTCCGAATCACTCGGTAACTATCCAAAAGCATTTCTATAGTGCTTTAGAACAACGGAATCATAAATCCAAGGTTATTTCGATAATTGTCTTCGAGTTAGAAAATGGGATGTTGCCGTGGGCTACCGGGAGTTTCGACTACTGTAACTTCAGTTAGGATGCTCAGATTCGCGTCAATGTAGGTTAATTCTGATTGCCAAACATTTCTACATTGATACCTGCAGAAATCTCAACAATTTTTTCCGGACCCGAAATCGAAAAATTTCATGGGCTATAGCCTTATGTGATTTTTGGGGTCAAAAATTTTGTGACTCCGAATCACTCGGTAACTATCCAAAAGCATTTCTATAGTGCTTTAGAACAACGGAATCATAAATCCAAGGTTATTTCGATGATTGTCTTCGAGTTAGAAAATGGGATGTTGCCGTGGGCTACCGGGAGTTTCGACTACTGTAACTTCAGTTAGGATGCTCAGATTCGCGTCAATGTAGGTTTATTCTGATTGCCAAACATTTCTACATTGATACCTGCAGAAATCTCAACAATTTTTTCCGGACCCAAAATCGAAAAATTTCATGGGCTATAGCCTTATGTGATTTTTGGGGTCAAAAATTTTGTGTCTCCGAATCACTCGGAAACTATCCAAAACCATTTCTATAGTGCTTTAGAACAACGGAATCATCAATCCAAGGTTATTTCGATGATTGTCTTCGAGTTAGAAAATGGGATGTTGCCGTGGGCTACCGGGAGTTTCGACTACTGTAACTTCAGTTAGGATGCTCAGATTCGCGTCAATGTAGGTTTATTCTGATTGCCAAACGTTTCTACATCGATACCTGCAGAAATCTCAACAATTTTTTCCGGACCCAAAATCGAAAAATTTCATGGGCTATAGCCTTATGTGATTTTTGGGGTCAAAAATTTTGTGACTCCGAATCACTCGGTAACTATCCAAAAGCATTTCTATAGTGCTTTAGAACAACGGAATCATCAATCCAAGGTTATTTCGATGATTGTCTTCGAGTTAGAAAATGGGATGTTGCCGTGGGCTACCGGGAGTTTCGACTACTGTAACTTCAGTTAGGATGCTCAGATTCGCGTCAATGTAGGTTTATTCTGATTGCCAAACGTTTCTACATCGATACCTGCAGAAATCTCAACAATTTTTTCCGGACCCAAAATCGAAAAATTTCATGGGCTATAGCCTTATGTGATTTTTGGGGTCAAAAATTTTGTGTCTCCGAATCACTCGAAAACTGTCCAAAATCATTTCTATAGTGCATTAGAACAACGGAATCATAAATCCAAGGATATTTCGATGATTGTCTTCGAGTTAGAAAATGGGATGTTGCCGTGGGCTACCGGGAGTTTCGACTACTGTAACTTCAGTTAGGATGCTCAGATTCGCGTCAATGTAGGTTTATTCTGATTGCCAAACGTTTCTACATCGATACCTGCAGAAATCTCAACAATTTTTTCCGGACCCAAAATCGAAAAATTTCATGGGCTATAGCTTTATGTGATTTTTGGGGTCAAAAAATTTGTGTCTCCGAATCACTCGAAAACTGTCCAAAATCATTTCTATAGTGCATTAGAACAACGGAATCATAAATCCAAGGTTATTTCGATGATTGTCTTCGAGTTAGAAAATGGGATGTTGCCGTGGGCTACCGGGAGTTTCGACTACTGTAACTTCAGTTAGGATGCTCAGATTCGCGTCATTGTAGGTTTATTCTGATTGCCAAACGTTTCTACATCGATACCTGCAGAAATCTCAACAATTTTTTCCGGACCCAAAATCGAAAAATTTCATGGGCTATAGCCTTATGTGATTTTTGGGTTCAAAAATTTTGTGACTCCGAATCACTCGGTAACTATCCAAAAGCATTTCTATAGTGCTTTAGAACAACGGAATCATAAATCCAAGGTTATTTCGATAATTGTCTTCGAGTTAGAAAATGGGATGTTGCCGTGGGCTACCGGGAGTTTCGACTACTGTAACTTCAGTTAGGATGCTCAGATTCGCGTCAATGTAGGTTTATTCTGATTGCCAAACGTTTCTACATCGATACCTGCAGAAATCTCAACAATTTTTTCCGGACCCAAAATCGAAAAATTTCATGGGCTATAGCCTTATGTGATTTTTGGGGTCAAAAATTTTGTGACTCCGAATCACTCGGTAACTATCCAAAAGCATTTCTATAGTGCTTTAGAACAACGGAATCATCAATCCAAGGTTATTTCGATGATTGTCTTCGAGTTAGAAAATGGGATGTTGCCGTGGGCTACCGGGAGTTTCGACTACTGTAACTTCAGTTAGGATGCTCAGATTCGCGTCAATGTAGGTTTATTCTGATTGCCAAACGTTTCTACATCGATATCTGCAGAAATCTCAACAATTTTTTCCGGACCCAAAATCGAAAAATTTCATGGGCTATAGCCTTATGTGATTTTTGGGGTCAAAAATTTTGTGACTCCGAATCACTCGAAAACTGTCCAAAATCATTTCTATAGTGCATTAGAACAACGGAATCATAAATCCAAGGTTATTTCGATGATTGTCTTCGAGTTAGAAAATGGGATGTTGCCGTGGGCTACCGGGAGTTTCGACTACTGTAACTTCAGTTAGGATGCTCAGATTCGCGTCAATGTAGGTTTATTCTGATTGTCAAACGTTTCTGAATCGATTTCTGCAGAAATCTTAACAATTTTTTCCGGACTCGAAATCGAAAAATTTCATGGGCTATAGCCTTATGTGATTTTTGGGGTCAAAAATTTTGTGACTCCGAATCACTCGGTAACTATCCAAAAGCATTTCTATAGTGCTTTAGAACAACGGAATCATAAATCCAAGGTTATTTCGATGATTGTCTTCGAGTTAGAAAATGGGATGTTGCCGTGGGCTACCGGGAGTTTCGACTACTGTAACTTCAGTTAGGATGCTCAGATTCGCGTCAATGTAGGTTTATTCTGATTGCCAAACGTTTCTACATCGATACCTGCAGAAATCTCAACAATTTTTTCCGGACCCAAAATCGAAAAATTTCATGGGCTATAGCCTTATGTGATTTTTGGGGTCAAAAAATTTGTGTCTCCGAATCACTCGAAAACTGTCCAAAAGCATTTCTATAGTGCATTAGAACAACGGAATCATAAATCCAAGGTTATTTCGATAAT
>OZ022254.1:1317815-1353510 GCA_963978915.1 Caenorhabditis parvicauda
ACTGTAACTTCAGTTAGGATGCTCAGATTCGCGTCAATGTAGGTTTATTCTGATTGCCAAACGTTTCTACATCGATATCTGCAGAAATCTCAACAATTTTTTCCGGACCCGAAATCGAAAAATTTCATGGGCTATAGCCTTATGTGATTTTTGGGGTCAAAAATTTTGTGACTCCGAATCACTCGGTAACTATCCAAAAGCATTTCTATAGTGCTTTAGAACAACGGAATCATAAATCCAAGGTTATTTCGATAATTGTCTTCGAGTTAGAAAATGGGATGTTGCCGTGGGCTACCGGGAGTTTCGACTACTGTAACTTCAGTTAGGATGCTCAGATTCGCGTCAATGTAGGTTTATTCTGATTGCCAAACGTTTCTACATCGATACCTGCAGAAATCTCAACAATTTTTTCCGGACCCAAAATCGAAAAATTTCATGGGCTATAGCCTTATGTGATTTTTGGGGTCAAAAATTTTGTGACTCCGAATCACTCGGTAACTATCCAAAAGCATTTCTATAGTGCTTTAGAACAACGGAATCATAAATCCAAGGTTATTTCGATGATTGTCTTCGAGTTAGAAAATGGGATGTTGCCGTGGGCTACCGGGAGTTTCGACTACTGTAACTTCAGTTAGGATGCTCAGATTCGCGTCAATGTAGGTTTATTCTGATTGCCAAACATTTCTACATTGATACCTGCAGAAATCTCAACAATTTTTTCCGGACCCAAAATCGAAAAATTTCATGGGCTATAGCCTTATGTGATTTTTGGGGTCAAAAATTTTGTGACTCCGAATCACTCGGTAACTATCCAAAAGCATTTCTATAGTGCTTTAGAACAACGGAATCATAAATCCAAGGTTATTTCGATAATTGTCTTCGAGTTAGAAAATGGGATGTTGCCGTGGGCTACCGGGAGTTTCGACTACTGTAACTTCAGTTAGGATGCTCAGATTCGCGTCAATGTAGGTTTATTCTGATTGCCAAACGTTTCTACATCGATACCTGCAAAAATCTCAACAATTTTTCCCGGACCCAAAATCGAAAAATTTCATGGGCTATAGCCTTATGTGATTTTTGGGGTCAAAAATTTTGTGACTCCGAATCACTCGGAAACTATCCAAAAGCATTTCTATAGTGCTTTAGAACAACGGAATCATCAATCCAAGGTTATTTCGATGATTGTCTTCGAGTTAGAAAATGGGATGTTGCCGTGGGCTACCGGGAGTTTCGACTACTGTAACTTCAGTTAGGATGCTCAGATTCGCGTCAATGTAGGTTTATTCTGATTGCCAAACGTTTCTACATCGATACCTGCAAAAATCTCAACAATTTTTCCCGGACCCAAAATCGAAAAATTTCATGGGCTATAGCCTTATGTGATTTTTGGGGTCAAAAATTTTGTGACTCCGAATCACTCGGAAACTATCCAAAAGCATTTCTATAGTGCTTTAGAACAACGGAATCATAAATCCAAGGTTATTTCGATAATTGTCTTCGAGTTAGAAAATGGGATGTTGCCGTGGGCTACCGGGAGTTTCGACTACTGTAACTTCAGTTAGGATGCTCAGATTCGCGTCAATGTAGGTTTATTCTGATTGCCAAACGTTTCTACATCGATACCTGCAAAAATCTCAACAATTTTTCCCGGACCCAAAATCGAAAAATTTCATGGGCTATAGCCTTATGTGATTTTTGGGGTCAAAAATTTTGTGACTCCGAATCACTCGGTAACTATCCAAAAGCATTTCTATAGTGCTTTAGAACAACGGAATCATAAATCCAAGGTTATTTCGATAATTGTCTTCGAGTTAGAAAATGGGATGTTGCCGTGGGCTACCGGGAGTTTCGACTACTGTAACTTCAGTTAGGATGCTCAGATTCGCGTCAATGTAGGTTTATTCTGATTGCCAAACGTTTCTACATCGATACCTGCAAAAATCTCAACAATTTTTCCCGGACCCAAAATCGAAAAATTTCATGGGCTATAGCCTTATGTGATTTTTGGGGTCAAAAATTTTGTGACTCCGAATCACTCGGAAACTATCCAAAAGCATTTCTATAGTGCTTTAGAACAACGGAATCATCAATCCAAGGTTATTTCGATGATTGTCTTCGAGTTAGAAAATGGGATGTTGCCGTGGGCTACCGGGAGTTTCGACTACTGTAACTTCAGTTAGGATGCTCAGATTCGCGTCAATGTAGGTTTATTCTGATTGCCAAACGTTTCTACATCGATACCTGCAGAAATCTCAACAATTTTTTCCGGACCCAAAATCGAAAAATTTCATGGGCTATAGCCTTATGTGATTTTTGGGGTCAAAAATTTTGTGTCTCCGAATCACTCGAAAACTGTCCAAAATCATTTCTATAGTGCATTAGAACAACGGAATCATAAATCCAAGGTTATTTCGATGATTGTCTTCGAGTTAGAAAATGGGATGTTGCCGTGGGCTACCGGGAGTTTCGACTACTGTAACTTCAGTTAGGATGCTCAGATTCGCGTCAATGTAGGTTTATTCTGATTGCCAAACGTTTCTACATCGATACCTGCAGAAATCTCAACAATTTTTTCCGGACCCAAAATCGAAAAATTTCATGGGCTATAGCTTTATGTGATTTTTGGGGTCAAAAAATTTGTGTCTCCGAATCACTCGAAAACTGTCCAAAATCATTTCTATAGTGCATTAGAACAACGGAATCATAAATCCAAGGTTATTTCGATGATTGTCTTCGAGTTAGAAAATGGGATGTTGCCGTGGGCTACCGGGAGTTTCGACTACTGTAACTTCAGTTAGGATGCTCAGATTCGCGTCATTGTAGGTTTATTCTGATTGCCAAACGTTTCTACATCGATACCTGCAGAAATCTCAACAATTTTTTCCGGACCCAAAATCGAAAAATTTCATGGGCTATAGCCTTATGTGATTTTTGGGGTCAAAAATTTTGTGACTCCGAATCACTCGGTAACTATCCAAAAGCATTTCTATAGTGCTTTAGAACAACGGAATCATAAATCCAAGGTTATTTCGATGATTGTCTTCGAGTTAGAAAATGGGATGTTGCCGTGGGCTACCGGGAGTTTCGACTACTGTAACTTCAGTTAGGATGCTCAGATTCGCGTCAATGTAGGTTTATTCTGATTGCCAAACGTTTCTACATCGATACCTGCAGAAATCTCAACAATTTTTTCCGGACCCAAAATCGAAAAATTTCATGGGCTATAGCCTTATGTGATTTTTGGGGTCAAAAATTTTGTGACTCCGAATCACTCGGTAACTATCCAAAAGCATTTCTATAGTGCTTTAGAACAACGGAATCATAAATCCAAGGTTATTTCGATGATTGTCTTCGAGTTAGAAAATGGGATGTTGCCGTGGGCTACCGGGAGTTTCGACTACTGTAACTTCAGTTAGGATGCTCAGATTCGCGTCAATGTAGGTTTATTCTGATTGCCAAACGTTTCTACATCGATACCTGCAGAAATCTCAACAATTTTTTCCGGACCCAAAATCGAAAAATTTCATGGGCTATAGCCTTATGTGATTTTTGGGGTCAAAAATTTTGTGACTCCGAATCACTCGGTAACTATCCAAAAGCATTTCTATAGTGCTTTAGAACAACGGAATCATAAATCCAAGGTTATTTCGATGATTGTCTTCGAGTTAGAAAATGGGATGTTGCCGTGGGCTACCGGGAGTTTCGACTACTGTAACTTCAGTTAGGATGCTCAGATTCGCGTCAATGTAGGTTTATTCTGATTGCCAAACATTTCTACATTGATACCTGCAGAAATCTCAACAATTTTTTCCGGACCCAAAATCGAAAAATTTCATGGGCTATAGCCTTATGTGATTTTTGGGGTCAAAAATTTTGTGACTCCGAATCACTCGGTAACTATCCAAAAGCATTTCTATAGTGCTTTAGAACAACGGAATCATAAATCCAAGGTTATTTCGATAATTGTCTTCGAGTTAGAAAATGGGATGTTGCCGTGGGCTACCGGGAGTTTCGACTACTGTAACTTCAGTTAGGATGCTCAGATTCGCGTCAATGTAGGTTTATTCTGATTGCCAAACGTTTCTACATCGATACCTGCAGAAATCTCAACAATTTTTTCCGGACCCAAAATCGAAAAATTTCATGGGCTATAGCCTTATGTGATTTTTGGGGTCAAAAATTTTGTGACTCCGAATCACTCGGTAACTATCCAAAAGCATTTCTATAGTGCTTTAGAACAACGGAATCATAAATCCAAGGTTATTTCGATAATTGTCTTCGAGTTAGAAAATGGGATGTTGCCGTGGGCTACCGGGAGTTTCGACTACTGTAACTTCAGTTAGGATGCTCAGATTCGCGTCAATGTAGGTTTATTCTGATTGCCAAACGTTTCTACATCGATACCTGCAGAAATCTCAACAATTTTTTCCGGACCCGAAATCGAAAAATTTCATGGGCTATAGCCTTATGTGATTTTTGGGGTCAAAAATTTTAAGACTCCGAATCACTCGGTAACTATCCAAAAGCATTTCTATAGTGCTTTAGAACAACGGAATCATAAATCCAAGGTTATTTCGATGATTGTCTTCGAGTTAGAAAATGGGATGTTGCCGTGGGCTACCGGGAGTTTCGACTACTGTAACTTCAGTTAGGATGCTCAGATTCGCGTCAATGTAGGTTTATTCTGATTGCCAAACGTTTCTACATCGATACCTGCAGAAATCTCAACAATTTTTTCCGGACCCAAAATCGAAAAATTTCATGGGCTATAGCCTTATGTGATTTTTGGGGTCAAAAATTTTGTGACTCCGAATCACTCGGTAACTATCCAAAAGCATTTCTATAGTGCTTTAGAACAACGGAATCATAAATCCAAGGTTATTTCGATGATTGTCTTCGAGTTAGAAAATGGGATGTTGCCGTGGGCTACCGGGAGTTTCGACTACTGTAACTTCAGTTAGGATGCTCAGATTCGCGTCAATGTAGGTTTATTCTGATTGCCAAACGTTTCTACATCGATACCTGCAGAAATCTCAACAATTTTTTCCGGACCCAAAATCGAAAAATTTCATGGGCTATAGCCTTATGTGATTTTTGGGGTCAAAAATTTTGTGACTCCGAATCACTCGGTAACTATCCAAAAGCATTTCTATAGTGCTTTAGAACAACGGAATCATCAATCCAAGGTTATTTCGATGATTGTCTTCGAGTTAGAAAATGGGATGTTGCCGTGGGCTACCGGGAGTTTCGACTACTGTAACTTCAGTTAGGATGCTCAGATTCGCGTCAATGTAGGTTTATTCTGATTGCCAAACGTTTCTACATCGATACCTGCAGAAATCTCAACAATTTTTTCCGGACCCAAAATCGAAAAATTTCATGGGCTATAGCCTTATGTGATTTTTGGGGTCAAAAATTTTAAGACTCCGAATCACTCGGTAACTATCCAAAAGCATTTCTATAGTGCTTTAGAACAACGGAATCATCAATCCAAGGTTATTTCGATGATTGTCTTCGAGTTAGAAAATGGGATGTTGCCGTGGGCTACCGGGAGTTTCGACTACTGTAACTTCAGTTAGGATGCTCAGATTCGCGTCAATGTAGGTTTATTCTGATTGCCAAACGTTTCTACATCGATACCTGCAGAAATCTCAACAATTTTTTCCGGACCCAAAATCGAAAAATTTCATGGGCTATAGCCTTATGTGATTTTTGGGGTCAAAAATTTTGTGTCTCCGAATCACTCGGAAACTATCCAAAACCATTTCTATAGTGCTTTAGAACAACGGAATCATCAATCCAAGGTTATTTCGATGATTGTCTTCGAGTTAGAAAATGGGATGTTGCCGTGGGCTACCGGGAGTTTCGACTACTGTAACTTCAGTTAGGATGCTCAGATTCGCGTCAATGTAGGTTTATTCTGATTGCCAAACGTTTCTACATCGATACCTGCAGAAATCTCAACAATTTTTTCCGGACCCAAAATCGAAAAATTTCATGGGCTATAGCCTTATGTGATTTTTGGGGTCAAAAATTTTGTGTCTCCGAATCACTCGAAAACTGTCCAAAATCATTTCTATAGTGCATTAGAACAACGGAATCATAAATCCAAGGATATTTCGATGATTGTCTTCGAGTTAGAAAATGGGATGTTGCCGTGGGCTACCGGGAGTTTCGACTACTGTAACTTCAGTTAGGATGCTCAGATTCGCGTCAATGTAGGTTTATTCTGATTGCCAAACGTTTCTACATCGATACCTGCAGAAATCTCAACAATTTTTTCCGGACCCAAAATCGAAAAATTTCATGGGCTATAGCTTTATGTGATTTTTGGGGTCAAAAAATTTGTGTCTCCGAATCACTCGAAAACTGTCCAAAATCATTTCTATAGTGCATTAGAACAACGGAATCATAAATCCAAGGTTATTTCGATGATTGTCTTCGAGTTAGAAAATGGGATGTTGCCGTGGGCTACCGGGAGTTTCGACTACTGTAACTTCAGTTAGGATGCTCAGATTCGCGTCATTGTAGGTTTATTCTGATTGCCAAACGTTTCTACATCGATACCTGCAGAAATCTCAACAATTTTTTCCGGACCCAAAATCGAAAAATTTCATGGGCTATAGCCTTATGTGATTTTTGGGTTCAAAAATTTTGTGACTCCGAATCACTCGGTAACTATCCAAAAGCATTTCTATAGTGCTTTAGAACAACGGAATCATAAATCCAAGGTTATTTCGATAATTGTCTTCGAGTTAGAAAATGGGATGTTGCCGTGGGCTACCGGGAGTTTCGACTACTGTAACTTCAGTTAGGATGCTCAGATTCGCGTCAATGTAGGTTTATTCTGATTGCCAAACGTTTCTACATCGATACCTGCAGAAATCTCAACAATTTTTTCCGGACCCAAAATCGAAAAATTTCATGGGCTATATGTGATTTTTGGGGTCAAAAATTTTGTGACTCCGAATCACTCGGTAACTATCCAAAAGCATTTCTATAGTGCTTTAGAACAACGGAATCATAAATCCAAGGTTATTTCGATGATTGTCTTCGAGTTAGAAAATGGGATGTTGCCGTGGGCTACCGGGAGTTTCGACTACTGTAACTTCAGTTAGGATGCTCAGATTCGCGTCAATGTAGGTTTATTCTGATTGCCAAACGTTTCTACATCGATACCTGCAGAAATCTCAACAATTTTTTCCGGACCCAAAATCGAAAAATTTCATGGGCTATAGCCTTATGTGATTTTTGGGGTCAAAATTTTTGTGTCTCCGAATCACTCGGAAACTATCCAAAACCATTTCTATAGTGCTTTAGAACAACGGAATCATCAATCCAAGGTTATTTCGATGATTGTCTTCGAGTTAGAAAATGGGATGTTGCCGTGGGCTACCGGGAGTTTCGACTACTGTAACTTCAGTTAGGATGCTCAGATTCGCGTCAATGTAGGTTTATTCTGATTGCCAAACGTTTCTACATCGATACCTGCAGAAATCTCAACAATTTTTTCCGGACCCAAAATCGAAAAATTTCATGGGCTATAGCTTTATGTGATTTTTGGGGTCAAAAAATTTGTGTCTCCGAATCACTCGAAAACTGTCCAAAATCATTTCTATAGTGCATTAGAACAACGGAATCATAAATCCAAGGTTATTTCGATGATTGTCTTCGAGTTAGAAAATGGGATGTTGCCGTGGGCTACCGGGAGTTTCGACTACTGTAACTTCAGTTAGGATGCTCAGATTCGCGTCATTGTAGGTTTATTCTGATTGCCAAACGTTTCTACATCGATACCTGCAGAAATCTCAACAATTTTTTCCGGACCCAAAATCGAAAAATTTCATGGGCTATAGCCTTATGTGATTTTTGGGTTCAAAAATTTTGTGACTCCGAATCACTCGGTAACTATCCAAAAGCATTTCTATAGTGCTTTAGAACAACGGAATCATAAATCCAAGGTTATTTCGATAATTGTCTTCGAGTTAGAAAATGGGATGTTGCCGTGGGCTACCGGGAGTTTCGACTACTGTAACTTCAGTTAGGATGCTCAGATTCGCGTCAATGTAGGTTTATTCTGATTGCCAAACGTTTCTACATCGATACCTGCAGAAATCTCAACAATTTTTTCCGGACCCAAAATCGAAAAATTTCATGGGCTATAGCCTTATGTGATTTTTGGGGTCAAAAATTTTGTGACTCCGAATCACTCGGTAACTATCCAAAAGCATTTCTATAGTGCTTTAGAACAACGGAATCATCAATCCAAGGTTATTTCGATGATTGTCTTCGAGTTAGAAAATGGGATGTTGCCGTGGGCTACCGGGAGTTTCGACTACTGTAACTTCAGTTAGGATGCTCAGATTCGCGTCAATGTAGGTTTATTCTGATTGCCAAACGTTTCTACATCGATATCTGCAGAAATCTCAACAATTTTTTCCGGACCCAAAATCGAAAAATTTCATGGGCTATAGCCTTATGTGATTTTTGGGGTCAAAAATTTTGTGACTCCGAATCACTCGAAAACTGTCCAAAATCATTTCTATAGTGCATTAGAACAACGGAATCATAAATCCAAGGTTATTTCGATGATTGTCTTCGAGTTAGAAAATGGGATGTTGCCGTGGGCTACCGGGAGTTTCGACTACTGTAACTTCAGTTAGGATGCTCAGATTCGCGTCAATGTAGGTTTATTCTGATTGTCAAACGTTTCTGAATCGATTTCTGCAGAAATCTTAACAATTTTTTCCGGACTCGAAATCGAAAAATTTCATGGGCTATAGCCTTATGTGATTTTTGGGGTCAAAAATTTTGTGACTCCGAATCACTCGGTAACTATCCAAAAGCATTTCTATAGTGCTTTAGAACAACGGAATCATAAATCCAAGGTTATTTCGATGATTGTCTTCGAGTTAGAAAATGGGATGTTGCCGTGGGCTACCGGGAGTTTCGACTACTGTAACTTCAGTTAGGATGCTCAGATTCGCGTCAATGTAGGTTTATTCTGATTGCCAAACGTTTCTACATCGATACCTGCAGAAATCTCAACAATTTTTTCCGGACCCAAAATCGAAAAATTTCATGGGCTATAGCCTTATGTGATTTTTGGGGTCAAAAAATTTGTGTCTCCGAATCACTCGAAAACTGTCCAAAAGCATTTCTATAGTGCATTAGAACAACGGAATCATAAATCCAAGGTTATTTCGATAATTGTCTTCGATTTAGAAAATGGGATGTTGCCGTGGGCTACCGGGAGTTTCGACTACTGTAACTTCAGTTAGGATGCTCAGATTCGCGTCAATGTAGGTTTATTCTGATTGCCAAACGTTTCTACATCGATACCTGCAGAAATCTCAACAATTTTTTCCGGACCCAAAATCGAAAAATTTCATGGGCTATAGCCTTATGTGATTTTTGGGGTCAAAAATTTTGTGACTCCGAATCACTCGGTAACTATCCAAAAGCATTTCTATAGTGCTTTAGAACAACGGAATCATAAATCCAAGGTTATTTCGATGATTGTCTTCGAGTTAGAAAATGGGATGTTGCCGTGGGCTACCGGGAGTTTCGACTACTGTAACTTCAGTTAGGATGCTCAGATTCGCGTCAATGTAGGTTTATTCTGATTGCCAAACGTTTCTACATCGATACCTGCAGAAATCTCAACAATTTTTTCCGGACCCAAAATCGAAAAATTTCATGGGCTATAGCCTTATGTGATTTTTGGGGTCAAAATTTTTGTGTCTCCGAATCACTCGGAAACTATCCAAAACCATTTCTATAGTGCTTTAGAACAACGGAATCATCAATCCAAGGTTATTTCGATGATTGTCTTCGAGTTAGAAAATGGGATGTTGCCGTGGGCTACCGGGAGTTTCGACTACTGTAACTTCAGTTAGGATGCTCAGATTCGCGTCAATGTAGGTTTATTCTGATTGCCAAACGTTTCTACATCGATACCTGCAGAAATCTCAACAATTTTTTCCGGACCCAAAATCGAAAAATTTCATGGGCTATAGCCTTATGTGATTTTTGGGGTCAAAAAATTTGTGTCTCCGAATCACTCGAAAACTGTCCAAAATCATTTCTATAGTGCATTAGAACAACGGAATCATAAATCCAAGGTTATTTCGATAATTGTCTTCGATTTAGAAAATGGGATGTTGCCGTGGGCTACCGGGAGTTTCGACTACTGTAACTTCAGTTAGGATGCTCAGATTCGCGTCAATGTAGGTTTATTCTGATTGCCAAACGTTTCTACATCGATACCTGCAGAAATCTCAACAATTTTTTCCGGACCCAAAATCGAAAAATTTCATGGGCTATATGTGATTTTTGGGGTCAAAAATTTTGTGACTCCGAATCACTCGGTAACTATCCAAAAGCATTTCTATAGTGCTTTAGAACAACGGAATCATAAATCCAAGGTTATTTCGATGATTGTCTTCGAGTTAGAAAATGGGATGTTGCCGTGGGCTACCGGGAGTTTCGACTACTGTAACTTCAGTTAGGATGCTCAGATTCGCGTCAATGTAGGTTTATTCTGATTGCCAAACGTTTCTACATCGATACCTGCAGAAATCTCAACAATTTTTTCCGGACCCAAAATCGAAAAATTTCATGGGCTATAGCCTTATGTGATTTTTGGGGTCAAAATTTTTGTGTCTCCGAATCACTCGGAAACTATCCAAAACCATTTCTATAGTGCTTTAGAACAACGGAATCATCAATCCAAGGTTATTTCGATGATTGTCTTCGAGTTAGAAAATGGGATGTTGCCGTGGGCTACCGGGAGTTTCGACTACTGTAACTTCAGTTAGGATGCTCAGATTCGCGTCAATGTAGGTTTATTCTGATTGCCAAACGTTTCTACATCGATACCTGCAGAAATCTCAACAATTTTTTCCGGACCCAAAATCGAAAAATTTCATGGGCTATAGCTTTATGTGATTTTTGGGGTCAAAAAATTTGTGTCTCCGAATCACTCGAAAACTGTCCAAAATCATTTCTATAGTGCATTAGAACAACGGAATCATAAATCCAAGGTTATTTCGATGATTGTCTTCGAGTTAGAAAATGGGATGTTGCCGTGGGCTACCGGGAGTTTCGACTACTGTAACTTCAGTTAGGATGCTCAGATTCGCGTCATTGTAGGTTTATTCTGATTGCCAAACGTTTCTACATCGATACCTGCAGAAATCTCAACAATTTTTTCCGGACCCAAAATCGAAAAATTTCATGGGCTATAGCCTTATGTGATTTTTGGGTTCAAAAATTTTGTGACTCCGAATCACTCGGTAACTATCCAAAAGCATTTCTATAGTGCTTTAGAACAACGGAATCATAAATCCAAGGTTATTTCGATAATTGTCTTCGAGTTAGAAAATGGGATGTTGCCGTGGGCTACCGGGAGTTTCGACTACTGTAACTTCAGTTAGGATGCTCAGATTCGCGTCAATGTAGGTTTATTCTGATTGCCAAACGTTTCTACATCGATACCTGCAGAAATCTCAACAATTTTTTCCGGACCCAAAATCGAAAAATTTCATGGGCTATAGCCTTATGTGATTTTTGGGGTCAAAAATTTTGTGACTCCGAATCACTCGGTAACTATCCAAAAGCATTTCTATAGTGCTTTAGAACAACGGAATCATAAATCCAAGGTTATTTCGATGATTGTCTTCGAGTTAGAAAATGGGATGTTGCCGTGGGCTACCGGGAGTTTCGACTACTGTAACTTCAGTTAGGATGCTCAGATTCGCGTCAATGTAGGTTTATTCTGATTGCCAAACGTTTCTACATCGATACCTGCAGAAATCTCAACAATTTTTTCCGGACCCAAAATCGAAAAATTTCATGGGCTATAGCCTTATGTGATTTTTGGGGTCAAAAAATTTGTGTCTCCGAATCACTCGAAAACTGTCCAAAAGCATTTCTATAGTGCATTAGAACAACGGAATCATAAATCCAAGGTTATTTCGATAATTGTCTTCGATTTAGAAAATGGGATGTTGCCGTGGGCTACCGGGAGTTTCGACTACTGTAACTTCAGTTAGGATGCTCAGATTCGCGTCAATGTAGGTTTATTCTGATTGCCAAACGTTTCTACATCGATACCTGCAGAAATCTCAACAATTTTTTCCGGACCCAAAATCGAAAAATTTCATGGGCTATAGCTTTATGTGATTTTTGGGGTCAAAAAATTTGTGTCTCCGAATCACTCGAAAACTGTCCAAAATCATTTCTATAGTGCATTAGAACAACGGAATCATAAATCCAAGGTTATTTCGATGATTGTCTTCGAGTTAGAAAATGGGATGTTGCCGTGGGCTACCGGGAGTTTCGACTACTGTAACTTCAGTTAGGATGCTCAGATTCGCGTCATTGTAGGTTTATTCTGATTGCCAAACGTTTCTACATCGATACCTGCAGAAATCTCAACAATTTTTTCCGGACCCAAAATCGAAAAATTTCATGGGCTATAGCCTTATGTGATTTTTGGGTTCAAAAATTTTGTGACTCCGAATCACTCGGTAACTATCCAAAAGCATTTCTATAGTGCTTTAGAACAACGGAATCATAAATCCAAGGTTATTTCGATAATTGTCTTCGAGTTAGAAAATGGGATGTTGCCGTGGGCTACCGGGAGTTTCGACTACTGTAACTTCAGTTAGGATGCTCAGATTCGCGTCAATGTAGGTTTATTCTGATTGCCAAACGTTTCTACATCGATACCTGCAGAAATCTCAACAATTTTTTCCGGACCCAAAATCGAAAAATTTCATGGGCTATAGCCTTATGTGATTTTTGGGGTCAAAAATTTTGTGACTCCGAATCACTCGGTAACTATCCAAAAGCATTTCTATAGTGCTTTAGAACAACGGAATCATAAATCCAAGGTTATTTCGATGATTGTCTTCGAGTTAGAAAATGGGATGTTGCCGTGGGCTACCGGGAGTTTCGACTACTGTAACTTCAGTTAGGATGCTCAGATTCGCGTCAATGTAGGTTTATTCTGATTGCCAAACGTTTCTACATCGATACCTGCAGAAATCTCAACAATTTTTTCCGGACCCAAAATCGAAAAATTTCATGGGCTATAGCCTTATGTGATTTTTGGGGTCAAAAAATTTGTGTCTCCGAATCACTCGAAAACTGTCCAAAAGCATTTCTATAGTGCATTAGAACAACGGAATCATAAATCCAAGGTTATTTCGATAATTGTCTTCGATTTAGAAAATGGGATGTTGCCGTGGGCTACCGGGAGTTTCGACTACTGTAACTTCAGTTAGGATGCTCAGATTCGCGTCAATGTAGGTTTATTCTGATTGCCAAACGTTTCTACATCGATACCTGCAGAAATCTCAACAATTTTTTCCGGACCCAAAATCGAAAAATTTCATGGGCTATAGCCTTATGTGATTTTTGGGGTCAAAAATTTTGTGACTCCGAATCACTCGGTAACTATCCAAAAGCATTTCTATAGTGCTTTAGAACAACGGAATCATAAATCCAAGGTTATTTCGATGATTGTCTTCGAGTTAGAAAATGGGATGTTGCCGTGGGCTACCGGGAGTTTCGACTACTGTAACTTCAGTTAGGATGCTCAGATTCGCGTCAATGTAGGTTTATTCTGATTGCCAAACGTTTCTACATCGATACCTGCAGAAATCTCAACAATTTTTTCCGGACCCAAAATCGAAAAATTTCATGGGCTATAGCCTTATGTGATTTTTGGGGTCAAAATTTTTGTGTCTCCGAATCACTCGGAAACTATCCAAAACCATTTCTATAGTGCTTTAGAACAACGGAATCATCAATCCAAGGTTATTTCGATGATTGTCTTCGAGTTAGAAAATGGGATGTTGCCGTGGGCTACCGGGAGTTTCGACTACTGTAACTTCAGTTAGGATGCTCAGATTCGCGTCAATGTAGGTTTATTCTGATTGCCAAACGTTTCTACATCGATACCTGCAGAAATCTCAACAATTTTTTCCGGACCCAAAATCGAAAAATTTCATGGGCTATAGCCTTATGTGATTTTTGGGGTCAAAAAATTTGTGTCTCCGAATCACTCGAAAACTGTCCAAAATCATTTCTATAGTGCATTAGAACAACGGAATCATAAATCCAAGGTTATTTCGATAATTGTCTTCGATTTAGAAAATGGGATGTTGCCGTGGGCTACCGGGAGTTTCGACTACTGTAACTTCAGTTAGGATGCTCAGATTCGCGTCAATGTAGGTTTATTCTGATTGCCAAACGTTTCTACATCGATATCTGCAGAAATCTCAACAATTTTTTCCGGACCCAAAATCGAAAAATTTCATGGGCTATAGCCTTATGTGATTTTTGGGGTCAAAAATTTTGTGACTCCGAATCACTCGGTAACTATCCAAAAGCATTTCTATAGTGCTTTAGAACAACGGAATCATAAATCCAAGGTTATTTCGATGATTGTCTTCGAGTTAGAAAATGGGATGTTGCCGTGGGCTACCGGGAGTTTCGACTACTGTAACTTCAGTTAGGATGCTCAGATTCGCGTCAATGTAGGTTTATTCTGATTGCCAAACGTTTCTACATCGATACCTGCAGAAATCTCAACAATTTTTTCCGGACCCAAAATCGAAAAATTTCATGGGCTATAGCCTTATGTGATTTTTGGGGTCAAAAAATTTGTGTCTCCGAATCACTCGGTAACTATCCAAAAGCATTTCTATAGTGCTTTAGAACAACGGAATCATAAATCTAAGGTTATTTCGATGATTGTCTTCGAGTTAGAAAATGGGATGTTGCCGTGGGCTACCGGGAGTTTCGACTACTGTAACTTCAGTTAGGATGCTCAGATTCGCGTCAATGTAGGTTTATTCTGATTGCCAAACGTTTCTACATCGATACCTGCAGAAATCTCAACAATTTTTTCCGGACCCAAAATCGAAAAATTTCATGCATGATTGTTCCAGGTTTCAAGGTTAAACGACTTACCGAATAGTTCTGAAGGAATGGTAAACAGAGGTGAAATCAACGCAGTTGGTTTCATAAACGGCGAATGTTTCAAACAGTCAAAAAATTTTGGGTAAACATTGAAAAATCCATGGGCAACAGTTTTTTTCGATTTTGGGGTCGGAAAAAAAGTAGTTGACGAGATACATGATACAGTGTACAGCACGGTACGAAAAAAACTTTTAAACAAACCTTTAGAAACGGGTTCAAAGCGAGTTGAACGAACCGAAAAAAACCTAATTCTTGGAAAAAATGAAAGTAAAAAATTATTAAAAGATCGATAACGAAGTACAGTAACCCATGAAGGCGCGGGCTCTGCGGCTCTGCGCTCTGCGGACACTCTGCGGTTTACATTTTGCCCTGAATTTACTAAAGATGATTCCACCACGAAAACGTTCATACAGTAATCCGGTTCCGTGAGAATTTCCTATTTACGTGTTCTTTTAAAAGCTCTATTACTTTCGACCAAATTTTCTTACGATTAATCACGTCACTCATCTTTTTCGAATAATCTGATCAGGCAAAAAGTTCTTTTACTTTGTTAGAACTTTTCTTACCTGCCTCCGCACAGCGTTTACAACATCATGTTCTAATTCCAGACTAAATTCGATTTCTGAAACGCTTCAATTCGTTCGAAATGGATCAAATCTGCAATGATCAGTACAAAGTTGGTAAGTTCTTCTCTATTTTGTCCGTTCCATATGCTTACCTTTAGGTACAAAGGGAGCTCAAGAGCAAGTGACGGTGAGTATGATTCCGTTTAACTACGAAAGTTGTGAGCGAATCAATCAGTACTACGTCGAATTCACTCCGGACATTGAGAATTACAAAATAAGGTTTCTGAAGAAAACGTCTTATGAATGATATTCCATCGTTTCAGAAATGACTACGTGAGAGAAGAGTTCGTCAAACGAAACATTCAGCCTGTCTTCGACGGAAAAATCATCTACTTGAAAGAGAAGATCCCTGGGGTTTTTTCATGAAGTAATCATTTATAAGTGTTGTTTCAGTTCGACGTCCAAATAACTCATCCTTACACAAAAGGTCCGTGCAAGCTGGCTGTCATCTTCACCAGAGAGTTTGAAGCGGCAGAGTGTATCAACGTGTTTAACTTGATCATGAGAAGGTATCAGGAATATTGAATTCCGCGTAATTTTTTTCAGATGCTATGATAAGCTTGGATTTGTGCAACTGGGTCGTTATTATTACGATATCGACCAAACAACTCAAGTTTCCGGCTATGACATTGAAATCATCCCTGGATACGAAACTGCTGTTCGTAATCACGACAATCGTCTTCAGCTGAATGTTGAAACTCGTTTCAAAGTGGTTCGTAAAGATTCTGTTCTCAGAATGGTGAGTACTTTTACAGTTTTTCTATTTCATCAATCACAAATTCAGATCGATCAGCTCAGACGCGAGAATGGTGGACATATTGAGAAGCTTCAAAACGTTCTCGAAGAAGTTCTGATTGGAAAGTCGATCATGACGAAGTAAGTTCTGATTCTTTAAAAATTAACTGTCACCTACCTTTTAAAAAATTGTTTCGGGTATCCGTAGACGAAAGTTGGTTTTAAAAGACACATCGAACATTTCAGATACAACAACAAGATCTTGAGATGTGACAGAGTAGACTTCAGTCTCTCTGTTTACACCGAATTTCTAAGAGACGGCGAGAAAATCACACTCAAAAGCTATTTTGAAAGTATGTACAATCTCAAAGTGACGGACGATACTCAACCAATCATTGTAAGTGAATCATTTAAGAATGATCCGCAACATACATGCACTCTTCAGATTTCCGAAGGAGCACCAGCTCAACCAGGTGAAGCACCGCGTCAAAATTTCCTCATTCCCGAGTTCTGTTTCCCAACCGGATTAACTGACAAGATGAGGAGCGATTACAAGGTTTGGTGTCTTGAAAGAAAATTGTACGATTTTACTTTTAGACTATGGCTGCTGTCGCGAGACACACAAGACTCGGACCAAATGATCGTGTGCAAAGAGGTCGCGCTCTACTACGATCACTCAAGAGTAGAGACGATACAGTCGCTTTTCTTCTCTCATGGGGTGTGACCCTTGGAGACGATCTGGCAGATGCCACGGCACGAGTTCTTGGTGAACAACAGGTAAACACGACGTATAAAGTAATGTTTCAATAATTAAATGTTACAGATTTTCTGTTCGAACAAGAATTTCCGATCCGGTAAAGGAGAATGGTCGAGGGAAATGAAGAGAACGAACCCGTATACGTCTCGCCCAATGAGAACGTGGGGAATTGTTGGCACCAATCTCATCCCAGGATCGGATGCACACAACTTGACACGTTAGTTGATGGTTGAAAGTATTTCTAATTTAAGCATTTAGTTGAGTTCCAAAATCTCGGAAGAGAATTAAAAATTGATGTCGCTGATCCAGTTCTCGTCAACGTCAATGGTAGTCTGCAGCAGAACTTCGAAGAGGCTATCAGAGGAGCATTGAGTCAGGTAGTGCAGTTGTCTATTTTGTTCTCAAACTGAAATTCAGGCGAGGGAAAATAACATCACCATCGACTGTCTCGTGATCCTTTTGCCAAATGAAAACGCGTCGCGCTATAACTCGGTAAAGAAGTTATGTTGTGCAGAGGGTGGTTGTAAGTTTTTTTATATTTTAAAACATTGTTACCAAAAGGATGCAGCATACAAAACTAATCAGATTGTTAAAGGTCCATCGCAGTGTATCAACCTGGCCAAATTGAATCCAAAGGGACGAGATGGCATGCCAGACAAGAACAAGTACAAGTCTATTGTTCTCAAAATTTTCCTTCAAATGCAGTGCAAGATGGGAGGAGCATTGTGGAAAATGAACATTCCGGTAAATTTGAATGCGAATGACTAATTCGACTCTTCTCCCAGATGAATGATTTGATGATCATGGGATATGACATCTACCACGACTCGTCGCTCCGTGGAACAACCGTTGGTGCGTGTGTTTCAACGATAGACAAGGACTACGTTCAATACTACTCACAGACGAAATCGCACACCAATCCATCTGAATTGGGCAACAATCTATCCCATTTCGTGAGAAGTAAGTTCAGACACGCCGTACTAGGAAGACGGGAGTGAGGATTTTACAATGTGTCAAATTCCTCACTACCGTCTTTCTAGAACTCTGTAGTTCAGACTAACACGGGGATCATCTCTAACGTTGTATTATTCAGAGGCGCTCAAAAAGTACTACATCAACAACGATGGTCAACTCCCAAAAACTCTTGTCATCTACCGCGATGGAGCCGGCGATGGTCAAATCCCACACATCAGACAGTGCGAAGTTGAACAAGTTCGTGAGGCTTGTCGTTATGCTGTTGACAGAGCTGGCGGCGATCGTCCACCGATCAGACTCGCATACATTGTCGTTGCCAAGAAAGTCAATCTACGTATCTACAGAAAGTAAGATTTCTATTTCTATTCCCTAGACTAATGAAAATATTACAGGACCATAAACGGACAGTTCGACAACCCTGTCCCGGGAACGGTCATCGACACAGTCGTGACCCGTCCAGAACGTTTCGACTTCTACATGGTTCCGCAACCAGTCAACCAGGGAACAGTCACTCCGGTCTCATACAATATTGTGTATGACGACACGACACTCGATGCTGACAAGCACCATTCTGTAAGTTTGAAGTTAAATACCTTCATAAAATTCTCACAATTTCAGTTGGCATACAAACTTTGCCATCTATATTTCAACTGGCAAGGAACCGTAAGAGTCCCAGCTCCGTGTCAGTACGCGCATAAGATGGCCTTCTTGGTCTCGCAGAGTCTCCATTTCGAAGCCGACGAGGGCTTGAGACAAAAGCTATTTTTCCTTTAAATGCCTTCAGCATGTTTTAGTTAGAAATTCTTTGTATATTGAACTACATAAGTGTTGTAACCACCCTGTAGACTTCACCACCTTGTTCTGTCTTTGTTTTAACAATAATCTTGTTATATATAAATGTTAATACTATCCGCCTCCACCCGGTTGCAAAGAAAGTTCTGTCTTTCGATATCTGACACTGAAAATGTCTGCAGTGCAGGGTGATTCAGATCAACTTCCGTTCAATGTTTTTATGAGAATGACATGTGTTGTCGTGTATTACACACCAACTTGCTCTGGCACTTACCAACTGGCCGGCTCGCGCCCGATTGATTCAGTGGGCGTGGCTCGCGGGATCGACTTTGAAGAAGAGGATAAGAGATGAAAAGAGACGATAATCTCAAAGGGTCGATCACACGCAGCTTGTAGGTCTCTCTCTGTCACCACTTGTCACCTTACTGCTCGTTCCTACCCATGAGTCGTTTTTTCGTCCTCTTACCCATCTCCGTACTCTTGGTGACGGCTACAGACCAAGTTGCACAAGCCCCAGAACCGGAAGAAATTGAGGTAAGATTATGGTTTTCATGCAAAAGCATGTTTCACCTAGCTTCCTCTACCTGTAAAAAAGTGCCCTCCGTAAATCGGATACTTAGTACCGTACCAGTTTCGCCTTGAAATTCAAGAACGATTTACGCAATGAGGCTTTAATCTCAATGGACTGAAAGTAAGAATAATAATTTAAATCCACAAAGATCTAACTGTTCGTTGTGAGAGTCCCGACCCTACCGTACTCATTCTTCAAAATTGAGATTAGAGCGCGTTTGAAAACGGTCATGCTCCTAGCGATATATGTGAGGAGTGATCTGATTCTCTATGTCGTGTGAGATTTTATTCTCTTCAAATATGTGTATCTAATGTTGACACCGCGAAATTCCGGTTTAGAAAAGGTTAGGAGCTTCCGTGCCTAAGGTTTAACCTATTCCTTGAAAAGAGGTAATTGTGATGTTCCGAGCGAAGTTATTAATGTTTGACAAGATCGGAATGCTTTTTACTGAATACCGTATGAAGGTGATGGAAGTCTGAAATATAATCTCATTTTTAAAAAGTTTGTATCTCTTGAGACACCAGATGAATAATGACACACAGGTTCCTCTACCTGTAAAAAAGTCTGCCCTCCGTAAATCGGGTACTTAGTACCGTACCAGTTTCGCCTTGAAATTCAAGAACGATTTACGCAATGAGGCTTTAATCTCAATGGACTGAAAGTAAGAAATAATTTAAATCCACAAAGATCTAACTGTTCGTTTTGAGAGTCCCGACCCTACCGTACTCATTCTGCAAAATTGAGATTAGAGCGCGTTTGAAACCGGTCATGCTATGTGCGGTCTAGATACGATCCTTTGATTAATTGATTAAAGTAGAGAAAAAGTGTCTCCATTGAAAAATTAAACTCACTGTAGTGAATGTTCCTTCAATGGTAGTAGTGATGTCAGATTTGTGAAATTAAAATACATTTGCCGTTTCGCTTTCCAAACTAGGTCTATTCTTTTACAAATAAAAAATTTCCAATATGCTGATCATTTTTGATTTGAACTGTTCCAACCCTCAATCTTGCGATTGAGGAACTCCAATTTTGAGCTCCATGCCGCCAGATTTTACGATTCATAGCGCGTTATTTAAACTTGAATGGGCATCTTTAAAAGCAGTTTTATCGTTTCCACCATATCCGAAACCAAGAAGACCAGTCTGAACTTGAAATTTTATGGTGTCACGTCGGTTGCACATAAAACGCTAGAAGCATGGCCGTTTTCAAACGCGCTCTAATCTCAATTTTGCAGAATGAGTACGGTAGGGTCGGGACTCTCACAACGAACAGTTAGATCTTTGTGGATTTAAATTATTATTCTTACTTTCAGTCCATTCTGAAATTAAAGGCTCATTACATGAATCGTTCTTGTATTTCAAGGCGAAACTGATACGGTACTAAGTAACCGATTTACGAAGGTCAGACTTTTTTACAGGTAGAGGAAGCTATGTGAGTGGTAGATCAAAAGTGATGTGCGTGTTACTGTACTTCAACACTTGGGTTACACTTTAGTCATGGTCTAAGTCTAGTGCACAACTGAGCATTGAGAGCAGTAGAGTCCTAAACCATTCCATCTTTCAGATAAAAGAACTGCCAATATGTAAAAGGATAAACCCATGCGGCGCTACGCTCAGTTCATACGCTCTCCTAGACGATGTCGATTCGTCGGGCTTCGGTTCCGGCGACACCCCGGTCTATGATGAAGTCTTGACGGTAAGATTTTCCACCGTACCACCCTTAAAATCACCGTATTCAGCACGACATTTACGATTACAGTGCAACCACTGACACAAAGAATTTCACGTTGTGCAGCTGCGGCGACGATCAGAAGTGCAACTTTGATGATGAGTCAAACGTCGTGAAGGTTGACTATGTGAGTTGAATGTTTATCTTTTACAAAAATCAATATTTCATCTTTTCGCAATTTTCCCATGAAAATTTTCATATTCACGGCTCTTGGAAACACTGTTTTTAAGAAAAGGTATAACACACCCCATTTTTTCGTTATGTGCGCGTTAGCATTGATTGAACACCTCTTTTTAGGCTTGGGTTAACTTTGGGTCAGCTTAAGCCTTGACCTAAGCCTACAAAGAGGTGACCGGGATGTTCCGAGCAAATTTATTTTAAAAACGGATGCATTTTTCCCTACATTTGGAAAATTTCAAAATTTTGGTAAACATTGAAATTTTTTATTTTAAAATTTCAGCACATTTCCCTACGATTCTGCAATATCGAGCAAGTATCTACAGTATGCAAGAAAAACGTTCCAAACGTTCGGATCATTGGCCCAGCACAACAAGACGGTTAGTTCTTTTCTTTAACTGAGGAAATCCGTGCCGCGCAGCAGCGCGCGGTCTGATCGAATTAAAAAGTTGATGCGCATCTCCGCTTCAACAGTACCTTTCCGATGGCGTTTACACCGTTCTGATGCGACTCCTATGAGCTGAGAACAGGCCGCGGAAAGACAGTGTGACCGAATAGCCTTTTTTCATTAGAATTCTTTTCTTTAACTGATTTTATTTGGTTAAATGAGTACAATTTCTGCCGTTGCACACTGCGGCAAATGCAGTTGAAAATAAAAGCAGAGGTCGGCAACGCGGTTGCGACGCGGTTTTATTGTCTTATGCCTTTGCCGAGGGGTGCGTTGTGAACAAGATTGTTCATTTTTCATAAGGATCGAACTCAACTGACTACGCTGTGAACCCGTTCGTGATTGATCATATCCTTTCAATCAATCAGCACTTGCAGACTTTGTGCAATGCTTTCTTTTGTTCGGCGTAGGATTTGAACATGAAGGGGACTCAATCATGAATCTTCAAATTTTAGATTCAAAAGTGGTCTGAATCATGAACATCTTATCAAGTTTGAACCGTATCACAAAATTTGCACCATATAAGAAAATGATTCATGTCCATTTTTTGTTGTAAGTATTCGATCATCACTAGGATCTCAAGATTCGTAGGGAACTAATGGAAAATATCGCACTTTTTCGGAAACTTCTATGGTTGACTTGATTTTTGCAACGACCCATCGTTGTCTGAGTTAAAAAAGAAATACTCTGGATATAAAACATCCTCTGAAGACCAGGGTCAATTCTTTTGATTGTTTGTGTCTATTGAAATGATCAAATGTCACGGGCCGACTGGCAGTTGGCACGCGCGAGAGAAAAGTGACTCATCGACATGAAAACATGAGCACGATTTGCAACGACATTTGGGGGCGGGGCCGCAGTCCTAGAAAGACGGGAGTGAGGAATTTGACACAGCGTAAAAAGCTGTGTTCATGACGTCATGTATTAATCTCAATCTGTAATCTGCAGCCAACAGTAATTTCCTTTTATAATAAGCTTAGGTTTGGTTGTGAGAACAACCTTTGTGAAGAGCCAACTCTTGGATACGCAAGTACACTGTGAAATTAACCATTTTATAATGTTTCAAATTCCTCACTCCCGTCTTTGTAGCACGGCGTGTCGATATGGTACTCTAGAAGCGAAATACCACTGATATGAAGTTCATAGGCGGTTGATATCAACAGTGCATAAGCCATAGATATCTACACTCGGGTAACCGAATACGAGTACACATATCTAGCAAAAAGTCTAACCGATTTCAAACTCGCGGCAGTCGCATTTTTGTAAACTGAGTACGGTAGGGTCGGGACTCTCACAACGAACAGTTAGATCTTTGTGGATTTAAATTGTTATTCCTACTTTCAGTCCATTGAAATTAAAGGCGCATTACTTAATCGTTCATGTTTTTCGAAGCGAAACTGCTACGGTAACTAAGAAACCGATTTACGGAGGTCAGACTTTTTTACAGGTAGAGGAAGATATGTGGAGTATTATAATGAACAGTCACACAATTATAATAAAAATTACGAACATTATAATAATATGTAAGTTATAGTTTTTGGCAATATAATACTCGTATTTTCATTATAATGCTCTGAAAATTTTTTAATGCATTATAATAATATTCGTATTCTTTATTATCATTTTGTGACAATTCAGTATGACAATCGTATTTTTTAAAAATCATAATGCTCTGATTTCTTTTTCATTCATTATAATATTCGTATTCTTTATTATAATTGTGTGACAGGTTATTATAATACTCGTATTTGGTTACCCGAGCAGCCCACACCTCGGCAAAGGCATAAGACAATAAAACCGCTTCGCAACCGCTTTGCTGACCTCCGCTTTCAGTTTCGAAAGTGTTTGTACGTTAATAAATGTTTCACTTAACATAATGAACGTTGTTCCCAACGATAGTTTTACTCACTTCAAACATTTTTACGTTACGGTTTGTGAATCTGGGACGAAAAAAAAAGAAAAAGTAAAATTTTTTGAACTACAGTAAGTTAAATTTGATCTGCTCTATCTATTTTCTTTGCTTACACTTTTCAACTGCGTTTGCCGCAGTGTGCAGCCTATGAACCTCATAGAGCATCTATCATAAAATCTATCAAGAACGCATGAACTTCATATCAACGTTATTTCGTTTCTAGAGAAGCACAATGTGCAACGACGTTTTTTTATGTCTCATTTGCAGGGGAAGGAGTCGCCGAAGTGACAAATGCCGTCGCGTTCTGCAATTGCCCCAATGGGTTCACACGACAAACGATCGAGTACTGGGGAGGAGCCGAAATTTCACTCAACTACAAGTGTCTATAAACTCTGCGAAGAATTCTGATTAGATCTGTGAAACTTTTACAGTTATAATTTTAGCAAGGTGTCTTTTATAAGACATCGTAGTTTCGCTCATGTTCAGCAGGTCTAAACAGGTCTTTCCTGAGAAACTGTAATTTCTTGTGAGTTTTGTCGATTCGAGGAGTGAATATCAATTAAAATCGTGTTTTTCGAAAAAAAATACTTCGATAATTTTCCACTCATTTCACAGCTTCAGTTCATAAAAGAAAACTAGAAATGATACCGAAAGTTCAATTTTCGTTTCGTGAAAAAATGAGTTTTTCTACTTTTTTTTTAAATTTCAAGTCGATTAAAACTGCCACGACAAAATCATATTCCCCACCCCCCCCTAAGTACAACATTCTGACGTGTTGTTTCTGCTTCGATGTAATCAATTAATTGAATTGGCAAAATGTAAACCGCAGAGTGTCCGCAGAGCGCAGAGTCAATTTTTGTTTCAAGCTTCGGAAAATTCCTAATAACACGTACGGTTCCTAAATAGGCTTAGGTAAGGTTTTAAGCACAAATACGTTCCGAAAATGGGGGTCCGATTTTTCCTAAGCCTGATATAAGAAAAACTCTGCGGTTTACATTTTGCCAATTAAATTCGTTGAAAACCTTTTCATACCACCAGTGCCAACAGGATACACTGTAGAAATCAGGGAATAGTGACCATTTTATTTCTGCCTTTTTTTGCCGAAAATACTACGGTGATGATGTGAACCTTACTATAAATTTATTTATTGTCGTGAAAAATAAACATGTTCGACTTTTTTACACGAAGCGTTTGGGAGTATTGTACAAAGTGAAATTTTACAAATGATGAGTCTCACCTTCCGGCTGGCGTTTTATCGATCGTAGCGGTAGACAAAACTTCGTTGAAGATGGTTCATCTTGTCTCTTTTGCATCCGATTTTTCATCTGAAATAGAATATGATATGAAAACGGTTACAGTAACACCTTCTTTGTAAAACAAGTAACTTGAGCGACCTAACGTTATCAACCGTGTGAGACCATGTTTCTTGAACTTCACCTATTCAGAATCATATTAATCATTTATTTGCAGCAGCAATGAAAAAAGTCATAAACACGATTTCACATTCTTCTTATGTATCTTCACCTCTCTTGTAAAACAAATACTCAAAAATCGTTTTTTTTTTCGAATTTTTCGATTTTCGAAAATCGTCATTACGAGGTATGACACATTAGAATTTTTCCTTCCAAAATCGGACCGCGGTAAACGATGTTGGGTACCACTTTCAAGCCAAAACGGGCATAACAGAACCTAAATAGACCAGAGTGCCGCAGGTTTTTTTTCGAAATTAATTTTGAGGACTCAAAAATCCTAAATAGACCAGGGAGCCTACGGCATGGACTCAATTGAGTTTTTCATTACAATTTAGTTAAATGCTAATCTTGCTTACAAATTTCGACTCAAGAATTATCAGAAAAAAAAATGAAAACCTCACTATTTCTTGACCATCTCTCATTGCGTTGGCTATCTCGGGTATAGGTTTCTGAAATGTTTCATGTATTCAGTTCACTTCTTTATCATACCTCTTCTATCGTCTCTAACTGGCCGTCGGTCCGGGGGTTGCCAATCACTACGTGGTTTTTCTCTATCTGCAAACCTTGAAGTCACTCGATTTTCATCTCGTCTTCTATTGCTTTCCGCATACGGTCTATGGCTGTTGGACACATGCCCTCGATGCGGAACGTTCCTAATCGGTCCAGAACGTTCCGACTGTTCGTGACTTGGCGGTCCAGAACGTTGTTCACGACTCGGCTTCTCGGGAACATGTGCTGATACCATCGTCTTCACCTCTTCATCACGCTTTTCACTCTTCTTCGCTTCGGCTACCAGTGCCGGAAGTCTGCTGCCAACGTTCGCGAGTGTCGGACGAGATTCATCAGGTGGATGTGTGAGTGTTGGCAAGTTGTCTGCGTTAACATCCAGCATGTTCAGATACAACCAAGTTTCCATATCTTCCAGTGTTGAAAATTCCATTTCGAGGCGGGAGCATTTTCGGAGAACCTGAAACATGAACAAAATCTTCTTGTTTTTGCGCCGGGGTGAGATGGTGTCGAGGAAGAGAGACGAAGAGGGGAAAAATTGAATCGTGGCACTTTTCAATTAAGTACACGCGGCAAAAAAACGACGCCACGCTCGAGACTTCGCGTACTTCATTGAAAGATAGAAAGAGAAAGGTAAACTGAATCGCAAGTCATTAATCAGTTCTTTTCATGCAGGCTTACAAGGTACGAAATTCTTTTTTGATAATCTGATTCAAATCTTGGTAAAATCAACTAGTGCTTTAAACCTTAAGCCTAAATCTCAGCTGTCGATAAAAATAGATAATAAAATGTTCATGATTCAGACTACTTTGTTGTTAAAAATAAACTATTTTCACTTTCGTTTCAGATCGGTTTCGACATTTTGATCAAAAACTGTCGAAAACCAACGAACTAAAGAAAACTCAGAAGAACCGAAAAAACTTTGAACTTTAGAAAAAAAAACCAAAAATTACCCTCATATATTTCGGCTTGAACGCGTGTTGTCGCTCCTTGAAGTGATGAGTACAATTTGGGCATTTTACTACGCCGGATGCTTCGAGCCTGTAAAACTTTTCAGATGCGCCGAACTTCACAATTTGGAAAAGTTTTTGAGTTGAGCCACAATTTCGCTGTTAGATGCATTTGTGTAGTGCGTCAAGTCAAAAGAACCCTATTTGTAAAATTTCGAAATCATTTTTTGATTAAAATATCTCGCTTGGAACAAAAACGCGCAAAAATTTTCCACATGAAAACTTCATTGCTCGAACTGCTTAACACATCTGGCTAGGTCTCAACTCTGGATCCTAAGGCTCAACATCAGATGTCAACAAAAGTTGTTTTTCCAACCTCACCTTGACTTATGATAAAAGGTAATTTAGGGCAGATTGCAGATCAAGATCAAAAAATGACGGGGGAGATTGAACCTTACGGAATCCTAGAAAGACGGGAGTGAGGAATTTGACACATTGTAAAATCGCGACTTCGGTTTTCTCTACCTAGTAAGCTAAGACAGAGATCGAACTCTTGACCTGTGCAACGTTGGCCGAGCACAAAATCCATCACACTATGATATTATTCTGATAGTCAATAGATACCCGTATCAAAAACGGAAGTATCAGCACATTGTGAAAACATTGTGAAAAATGACAACTTGGCGAAGACTGGAAGTCAGTCGTTTAGCGTCTATGAGAATCCTTTTATAATAATCACGGAAGGGTTCACAGCAACGCCGTGCTAGGAAGACGGGAGTGAGGAATTTGACACATTGTAAAAACTCGCGTTCATGACGTCATGTATTAATCTCAATCTGCAAATCTTTTGCGAAGAGCCAACTCTTGGATACCCAAGTACACTGTGAAATGAACCATTTTATGATGTGTCAAATTCCTCACTCCCGTCTTTGTAGCACGGCGTTTGAATTTTGTATCTTGTTTAGACTCACTGCGACTTCAGACGTTCAATCTCCTTCTGTTGTTTGCTCATCGTTTTTCGATGAACTATGATGAGCTCTTGAATAACCTTTGCATACCTGTGCGTTGGGTCGTACCAGCTCTGAAAACGTTAATTTTTTTTTACCATGCATTCCTTCGGGAATTGAAGTCAGATTTTGCGACCCTTATGTAAAACCACTAGCTTTCTCAGGTATTTCAGGATTTTTTCCCCAAAATTCTCTATTTACAAATGTATTCGAAAAAAAAAATCAAAATTCTATATTTACAAACACATATCTAGCAAAAAGTCTAACCGATTTCAAACTCGCGGCAGTCGCATTTTTGTAAACTGAGTACGGTAGGGTCGGGACTCTCACAACGAACAGTTAGATCTTTGTGAATTTAAATTATTATTCCTACTTTCAGTCCATTGAAATTAAAGGCGCATTACTTAATCGTTCATGTTTTTCGAAGCGAAACTGCTACGGTAACTAAGAAACCGATTTACGGAGGTCAGACTTTTTTACAGGTAGAGGAAGATATGTGACAAATGTAATGAAAAAAACCTTTTAAACCTCTCAATGTTCTATTTTTCAATTTTAAAGGTAAAACTTTTTTTTCATTAAAAATTATTCGAAACAATTAATCAAAAACCAACATTCTCTTCTTCAACGTTTTCCTCAGATGTCTCATTTTCTTTAGAAGTGCTAGGCAGATCTACTTCTTCTTCACCAATGGCAAATCCAAAAAGATCTTCGTCCATCTGAATCCGTGATCAGTAGAGGGTCATTCAATGAAGATATTTAAATGGAGAGAACCATTGAGAAATGAGAAAAGAAATTGGAGAAAATATTCATTTTTTAAATTATACAACAAAAAGAAGAGATTAAAATCGAAAATTAAACAATTCAATTCACAAGAGTTTAAGACTCATCCTCCTCGTCATCCTTTTTCAATTCACCGAAAACAGCTGATGGGATAGCCTTGGTTCCGATGTCCATATCTGTAATTTTTTTTTAAATTTTTTAAAATTGTTAACCTCGGATTCTAGAACAAGATCTACTACTAACACAGGCAACGGAATACGATCGTTTCCGGTGATCTTTAACATTTCTGATGATTTTCGACAACTTCCTGTGTTTTACCCGTCATTTTTTGCCGTTTTTTTCTTGAAAAATTCGAGAAATATTGGAAATCAACGAAAAATGAAAAACCACCGAAAAACGCTAAGCGCAGTAGAAAAGTGTCGGATCAAGCAGCGAGGGGAGGCGACCAATAAGCAGTGAGCGAAAACTCCGCCCCTTCGTACATCCTGCACCGCTGTAGATCAAATTACAGTTACTGTAGTTAACAAACTTTTTTTCAAAATTCATGATAAAAAGCTAGGTAGGAAGGAAAGATACACGATTTGCAAGTTTTCAATAGCAATCTTCGAGACAAATTCGCTTGTTAAATTGAGAAAAATAAGAGAAAAGGATGAAAGAAATATTGATGTGCGAACGTGCTCTACAGCGAATTTTCTATAGTAACTTAAATTTGATCTGCTCTATCGATTGCCCCGCCCCTTTAATTTCTTACACTATTGAATTGAGTTTGCTGCAGTGTGCGGAGATCGAACTTCCGTCAATCCGAGACACAACACTACACACCTCGGCAAAGGCGTAAGACAATAAAACCGCTTCGCAACCGCTTTCATTTTCGAAATTGTTTGTATTTTAGTAAATGTTTCACTTAACATAATGAACGTTGCGGACTGTTCCCAACGATAGTTTTGTCTTCTTCAAACATGTTTACAGTATGATTTGTGAATCTGGGGTGAGAAAAATAGGAAAAGGGAAATTTTTTGAACTACAGTAACTTAAATTTGATCTACTCTATCGATTTTTCTTTTGCACTATCCGATACTCTACTACACCATGTATTTTTGACAACCACTCAAAATCACCTTCATCTTCGTCTTCATCGTCATCATCACCGACGTCAATCTCATCCGGATTCTCTGTAGTGTCCTTCTGAACCGTTCTGCTTTCTCCACGAACAAAGGAAATGTTTCCTTTCGCGTGTTCTGCTTGCAGGATCGTTCCACCGTCTTCGCGAGTTGTCTGTAAGATAAATTTTTTAAATTCGGATCAACAAAAATGTTCACATTCCTCTACGAAAACACAAAAATCCCCACTTCTCAGTACGAGCTTGAATAGAACTGGAAAGTGTATCAAGATTTCAATAATCGCGGGGGGGGGGCTCTCAAAAAAGGCACGAGTCAGTCGACCCTTTAATTTCAAAAAATCGATTTTTTCGTTCCGGATGACCGCGTTGCATTCGCTTATTGCTATTTTTATGCCCAATTTCGGTCTACATTGAAAAAATGTGAGAAAAACCACTTTTGCTATCGAAAATGTGATCAAACTCTTGCTTTGCTCATTTCGCGAGTGAGCCAATTTCAACCAACCATCCTCGGTCGCCCCGCCCACTTTTGAAATACCGAGAGTGATACACTGTGCTACTCTAGGAATCGAATTCCGTACGAGATCACCAGGGTCGTAGTACTGACCGCGGTTGCGGTTGAGATGCGCGACTATGATCGTCCTCAGAACACGTAAAACGAACCATAGTCGTGGTCGAGAATAAATTCACGACGATGCATAAAATCACATCGCATGTTTTTTTAAACAAAACTTTGTTGTTTTCAGGTAGATATATCCATTATACAAGTTCAGACTTGCTTTCTCCCATTTTGATGAAAAATGGGTCGTTTGAAAACGGCAAACGTGGTCGCGTCCACAGCCTCAAAAAACGACCATGTCCGAATTTGTGCAGGAATTTGCTTTCTACAGTACGTATAATCTCATGTGCGGAACGGCAACCATGGTCGCGCCTACGGTTAAAAAAACGATCACCTGTGATCCGAATTTGCTTTCTACAGTACGTATAGTATTTACGAATGAATCTAAAATAATAAAAAGCAGTCCTAGATCTCATGCGCGGAACGGCAACCATGGTCGCGCCTACGGTTAAAAAAAACGATCACCTGTGATCTGAATTTGCTTTCTACAGTACGTATAATATTTACGAATGAATCTAAAATAATAAAAAGCGGTCCTAAATCTCATGCGCGGAACGGCAACCATGGTCGCGCCTACGGTTAAAAAAACGATCACCTATGATCTGAATTTGCTTTCTACAGTACGTATAATATTTACGAATGAACCTAAAATAATAAAAAGCGGCCCTAGATCTCATGCGCGGAACAGCAACCATGGTCGCGCCTACAGTAAAAAAACGATCACCTGTGCACTGAATTTGATTTCTACAGTAAGAATAATATTCACGGATTAATCTACAATAATCAAAAATCACCTGTGGAGTTTGTTGGTCGAGCGAAGCCATCGGGTCTGGAACACCATTGGAAGTCTGTAATATCTTCATTAGTAATTTGATGACATCAACAGACATTTCAATACCCGATAAAAAATAGCTGTCGAGTGATAAATTTCATCAGGAATGTTGAAAAATTAACGAAGTAGGAAATTCGATGATATCCTCAACTACTACAGTCTAAAAAATCCAACCTAAACCCAACCATCTCCCATCAGCAAACTTAAATTTCCAATTTTTTCCGCTCCATCTTTTCAACCTAAAAAAAATTTCCGCCCCATCTTTCAACCTAAAAAGGGTCGCAGTACAATAAAAATCGTTTTCGAGTGATGAATTTCTTTACAAATGTGAAAAATTATCGAAATAGGCAATTCAATGAAATCCTCATCTACTACAGTCAAAAAATCCAACCTAAGTTGAGCCTAACCCAGGGAACTCCAATTGCCAATTTCCAACCTAAAAAGAGTCGCAGTACTTCGAAAAAACATCGTTTAAAAGATCATCACTTTCGATCTCCTACTTTATTAAAAAATATCCAACCGTACTTCTTCCATTTTCTTAGTTAACCCGCGTTTCTTTTCTGTTTCTCCCACCTTACCCAAGCATAGGAGGTAAATCAGTGTTGGGTGTGACTCAGTGTGTCTGCAGATCATTTCTAGACATGACGTGGGACTTTGAACAGTGCATATCGGACAGAGTCGTCGGGTTTTTTCCAAACTTTTCACATACCTCTGCAGCCTTCCTCTCTGCATCCACACGAAGCTGTACCGAAGTGAGAGTGACGTTCACGTTGTATGACGCTTCCACTGATCTTCTCACTCTCAACATATCGCGCAGAGTCGCTTCGTTTCCATGGGCCACTTCAAAGTTCTTCCAAGAGTCCCAGAACTTGACGTGAACCTGAAAAGATATCTGTTCGCCTGCTTGCTTCATGTGCCGGGTGAGATAGTGTCGAGGCGGAGAGACGCAGAGACAACCCCCTGGTTAGAGAGTGGCTCCCGGCGTCATCCCGCGGACTTTGCCGTGAAAGCTCAGTTTTTGCAGAGCGTTTGAATCAAATATCGCGAGTCATGAATCTTTTTTTCATTTATCTTTGTCGACACCTCAAATTTTAGGCTTAGGTAATGTTCAAAGCACTAGTTAGGTACAAAGCTAAGATTTGATCAAGGTTTTAACTTGATTACTACAAAAAAAACTTTTTCATCTTGTAAGGAAATGACTCTTGATTCGATGATTCAGTCTACTTTTTCGTATTAAATCGTTAGAGTCTCTGTACCTCTAAGCAGTCAGCAGTTAAGAATCCCGCTCGCCCAATTTTGCCGCGTGCGGCGCTTCAGTACCGCGCGGCAAAAAACCGCCGCTACTACGCTCAAGGCGCGGTGCCTTTTATAAATAACACTTCCAACATCCAACTTCCAAAGGAAAAAAAGCTCCAATGTAAACCAACACCGAGCTAAAGATGATTGTTATCGATTAGACGCGTTGCTCGAAAATTATATTGAACGAAAAATCGCTATAGAGCGCGTTCGCACATCAATATTTTTTCAATCTTTTCTCCCATTTTTCTAAAGTTACCGAGCAATTTTGTTCCGACGATTTCTATTGAAAAATTGAAAATCGTGTAATTTCCCTTCGTAACTAGCTTCTATCAAGAATTTTGAGAAAACGTCAGAAAAATAAGTTTTTTAACTACAGTAACTGTAAGTTGATCTACAGCGGTGCATGATTTACGACGGGGGCGGAGTTTGTACTCGCTGCTTATTGGTCGCCTCCTCTCGCTGCTTAATCCAAAACTTTTCTACTGCGCTTAGCGCGGTGTGCGAGGGGTGAGATAGTGTCGAGAGGGAGAGACGCAGAGACAACACCCCGTTAGAGAGTGGCTCGCGTCAGACTTTGTCGTAAACGCGTGCGGCGCTTCAGTACCGCGCGGCAAAAAAACCGCCTCTACTACGCTCAAGATGCGGTGCCTTTTATAAATATTTATTTTATATTAGCCTTTTATATTGAAAGATTGCGAATCATGTAACTTTCCTTCGTAACTAGCTTCTATCAAGAATTTTGAGAAAACGTCAGAAAAATAAGTTTTTCAACTACAGTAACTGTAATTTGATCTACAGCGGTGCAGGACGTACAAAGGGGCGGAGTTTGTACTCGCTGCTTATTGGTCGCGTCTCCTCGCTGCTTAATCCGAAACTTTTCTACTGCGCTTGACGAAGTGTGTGAACCCATAGTTCTGGCGGGAGTATTCGCGGCAATTTTTCACGCCGCAGAAATGCCGCGCGCGGCTGAATCAGCAGCGTTCTCACATCATCCATCGTTACATCACACCTTTGGATCCGAAATTTCAGCAGCATGTCCGTAGATGGCACGAGCACGGTCGATTTCTCCTACAGTCGTCTCGAGTTGGGCGTATCGCAAACTCATGGCTCTGAAAAATTAAGAATAGGATACAACTTTTCGAGAGAGAGCTCAGCCGTCTTCCATTCATTTTCGAAAAAAAAAACAAGAAAATTTAGATTTTTCAAAAATATGTTTTATTTCTTTTTAGAAAATTCAGCCGCCTTTCAGTGATTTTAAAAAATACTTCATTTCTTTTCTGAAAAAAATTAGAAACAAAATTCAGCTTTCAAAAATATTTTTTAATTTTTCCTCAGAAAATTCAGATTTTCAAAACTATGCTTTATTCCTTTTCAGAAAATAATAAATTTTCAAAATATTCATAAAAAAAGGAGTTTCAGAAATTCATTATTACTGTTTATTTCAGATAAAAAACGATTTTTGTCTATATTCTTTTTCAACAACTCACCTTGACTTGTCTTCGGGCAGCTCTGTGATAGCTCGTTCGAAGATCGGCCGGCACTGGGCGATACCGTACATCTCTTGTACCTTCTTGATGTAGATGTTGAACATCTAAAAAAACGAAAAATAGCAAAACTAGAGGATTATTTTATGATAGATATCAACTAATTTCCGATATGGACATCAGCTGGCTGGAAAGCAGAACCTACATTTTTTTATTCTGGCAAGTTTTAAAATACTTTTTTTACAGTTAAAAACTGTCATCTGTCATTATAAACATTCAGCTCTACTTTATGAGACCGCTCTACTACACCCAAAACAACGATATCCTTAGCTTAAGCGCTCATCCTCAAAGTTCAGTGGACACACACCTCGGCAAGGGCATAAGACAATAAAACCGCTTCGCAACCGCTTTGCTGACCTCCGCTTTCATTTTCGAAAGTGTTTGTACTTTAAAAAATGTTTCACTGGACATATTGAACGTTTCGGACTGTTCCCAACGATTGTTTTAACTACTTCAAACATTTTTACGTTACGATTTGTGAGGCCGGGACGAAAAAAAGTAGGAAAAGTAATTTTTTGAACTACAGTAACTGAAATTTGATCTACTCTATCGACTTTCTTTGCTTACACTTTTCAATTGCGTTTGCCGCAGTGTGGGACACATAATCCTGATCAAAAATGAAACTTTTCAAAGTCACGACACTCAAACGATACTTTCAACTTCTTTCAGGACCTTCTTAAATTTTTTTAGATTTATTTTTCTTTTTTTTCATTTCTTTTTGAAAATCCTACCAAGTGCATGTCACTTCTGTCAACTCCTTGAGTCGCTCTGTTATAGATGTTCAGAGCATGTCTTGCAAGTCCGTGTTCTTCTTCCAGCTTCGCGTATAGAAGGAAAATGACTGAAAATGGGCATTGCTACAGAAAATGTACCAATTTTTTTCAAATTTCCATTTTCTTTTTCTGAATTCTGCATTATTTCATGTTTAGAACTTCATAAAATGATCATTCAAATTTTTTAAAACAAAATTTAACTATGTTTAATTTTCGCGGAAAACAAAAATCAAAATAGTCTTCCATGCTGTGTTAAAAAAAAAATACAATTTTGATCTATGTTCAACTTCGTTTCGGTCCAGAATGAAGATCATTTTTAAACATTTCTATTTTGTCAGGGAAAGTAAGTGTCTTCGATACTTTCACTCCTGCGAAATATTGACTGGTTCAAAAAAAAAAGAAAATTTAACATTTCTGACCAAATTTTCTAAACTTTTGCTGCGTTTCCAAGACTCAACGTTCAGATCTTCACAAGTTTCTTTGCTTACAATAAAAGGTAAATTACTGTCGGTTGCAGATTGCAGATCAAGATTAGGACATGACGCGGGAAATATTAGACAAAATCGCCGGAATTCAAAACTTTCTTTAAAACTATGAACATTATTATTAAAATTTCGACAAGTCGTGTTATAACTTACATTTCGCATTCTTCGGAGGACACGATTCAAGACATTGTTCGAAGAGATCTCTAGCACGCTCGAGCTTCTTTCCACCCTAAAAACGTTGGATTTGTTTCTGTTGAGATTAGGAGCCAGAACTGCATGGAAGTGAACTTTTTGAACCTGCGGATTAGAGATAAGTAGTTATAACCGCTCTGCGTCCGCTTTGAAAAACTCTCCGCAGAGCGCACTCGCCTCAATATTTTATTTTCGATTTTTTCCTGTTTCTTTTTAACTTCCTTTCATCGTTTTCTTATGTCTATGAACGTTTCGAATTGTTCCAAAGGATAATTTTATATACTTCAAACATTGTTCCGTTACGATTTTTGACTCTGGTATAGAAAAGGTGGGATTTGAAAAAATTTAACTAAAGTCACTCAAATTTGATCTTTTATAACGATAGCCCCACCCTTGATTTGCT
>OZ022254.1:1353710-1373166 GCA_963978915.1 Caenorhabditis parvicauda
AAAAAAACATACATCTTCGATATCCTTGTTCTCTTCATAGAGCTTAGCGAAGCCAATCCATAAATCACGAACTTTCCCTACTTGCATTCGCGGGTTCACTGTTTTCACTCCTTCTTTAAACGTTTCAATTTGCTGAGAATCTTGTTTAGACAAATATGAATGCACGATGTCACCTTTTCATAATCCCCTTCGAATATGACGACGCGGTTGAGCCATTCGGTGACATTGTGAGGATTTTGTCTGAGCAGCACACTGTTCAACAGCAACTTTCTTCGCTCCATGAGATTTTCGAATCTGCAGAATACAAAGTCAAAAAATACAAATTTTTGTTAAAAACCAAATCAATGAAGTAAAAAACTCGAACTTTCTTTTTTAAAAACTTAAAAACAAAGTCAGACAACCCATTTTTCGTGTTTAACGATCCTAAATCAAGAATCACCCATTGTTACTTCATTCTCTTTAATTTTTAAATTGAATAATCAACTTTTTTCATAAACAAATTGCAATTTTCAAGAAAGTTGTAATTCTGAACAGCTCTTCGTTTGTAAGGAAGGTACCGATGAAATAATTAGCAATGCAAAAAAATTAATATAAAACACTTGTTCTTTAATGTATTAATTTGGAAATTTTCACGATTTTTTGAAATAAGTTTTTTTTTTATTTTTTCGAAAAGGTTGGAGTCAACTATGTTGTTGTAATTTTTCTAAATACGCTCTCTCAAAACCAGGACTTATCGCATGCAAAAAAGCAATTTTCATGAAAGATGAGGAACCTGAAAAATACTTCTTGGAAAATTTCATCTCTCAATAATTCACGAGTTTCTATTATTTTTGATCAGTTTAGTGCTTTTTGTGACTCAAGGGTATACAAAAACAATCAACTGCTATAATTTCACACACAAAATTCACCTCTCGAACATCCATTCCAGATCAATGGCTTCCTCCGGATCCCCGCTCGCCTCGACTTCTTCCATTGTTGTGGCGATTTCACGTTCTTCAAAGTTTGCGTATGCGTCGAAAACCTGAGTGAAGTCACGGACGGTCGCAACTTTGGCCATTGCTTCTTCGTAGATATCACGTGCCTGGAAAAAAAGATAATTTAGGATAGAGATGGTGAAAGATATATAGTGTGTGCGTGAGAGAGAGAGAGAGAGAGAGAGAGAGAGAGAGAGAGAGAGAGAGAGAGAGAGAGAGAGAAAGAGAAAGAAACAGTACCTTCTCGAACTCGGCACTTCTAATGTAGTAGTCTGCCAGTGAACACCACAGATAACCGACTTGATCTGAGTATCTGTGAATCCCTTGTCTTATGATCGCATCGACGTTCAATGAGAAGATCTTGACAGGATTCTTCGAAATGAGATCGCACAGTTGGGTCCAGAGCTTTAATAAAAACGTTGGTTAGAGAAGAGTTTAAACATTACTTGATGAGCAGTTTTCCCTTTTTCTGAAACTTTCTGATCTTCGTTGACGAGCAGAGTGAGCTCTTTGGCCGCTTCGTCGATCTGATCACGTTCGATGAGGTACTCGATGTAATCTTCTCTTGCTCCAGGGTTGAACTTGAGGTATCTGAAAGTTTAGCTTAAGGTTAAGGAAGCTTGAGGTTGGCACTGGTGCATTTAGGCTTGGGACTGGCCAAAATGGCTTGATTTGGGGGGTCGACCTGACACACTACGTTGCAGCTATGCTTAAGCCCAGGAAAACCCAATACTAACCCCCTACATAATGGTTCCCCCCGGAAATTAAATCCTTAACGTTAAGAAAGCTTGAGTTCAAATTCTTAAGATTAAAGAAGCTGAAGGTTGAATTCAGACCCGTAAGAAAAAACTTCTGGAGCGCTGTGGGTCTTCGTGACAGTACAAAGTACTGAACACTTTAGATGCGAAATTTTTGTCGGATATTCCGCCTTTTTAAAATGTATAACTTCGGAATAGATTAACTCTTATTTCGTAGTTTCCTCAAGACTCAGATCTTCACAATTTTTTTTTCAACTTCTCAGGAAAAAAAATCTGGTTAGACCTGGCAACTTTGGTATAAGACTTGATAAGTTAATAATAAGACCTGGTAACCTCCACATAAGACCTTGAATATTATAAGACCTGTTAACCTTGGTATAAGACCTAGTAAACGTGGAGTATTCTCAGGAATCAAATTTTTGCATCACCAAGGTCTTTTATAAGACCTGATAATGTTCATATAAGACCTTGTAACCTTGGTATAAGACATAGAGTTGTATAAGACTTGATAAGTTAAGAATAAGACCTTGTAACCTCCACATAAGATCTGCATATTGTTGTATAAGACCTGGTATTCTGCCGTATAAGACCTTATTAAGATCTTACGATTAAGTTTTCAGGTCTTGATCCTAACTTACTAGGTCTTATTATTAAGTTTTCAGGTCTTGATAATGTTTAGGATTCAAATTTCTTTTTTTCCTCATTCCTTCTCATTACTTTGTTCCTTCTTTTTTTGTTTTTCTATTTTTTCAAAAGTTCTAGACTGTAAATTTAAATGGAAAATCTTGCACCTCATTCATTTCTCAATTTTTGAAAGTTTACATGCGTTTTCAATGCTCAGATCTTCACTAAAATCGTTCTTCGAAACATATCGAAACGGTCACTTACCTAGTCACATCAACAGAATTTTTGTGGCTGGTTCGAAATTTCCGCATAATGTAAATCACATAAAATCGAGTAGAATATGCGTTCAGACAACGGAAAGAGAACTAAAGAAGCACTTGAGCAGTTTTTCACGGTCAAGGAAGTCAAAACAATCAACTGGCTAGTCGAAAGGTTTTGGATTTGTCACGTTCGAATCCGAGGAGCAAGCTGACTATGTAACTGATAAGGTTTTTTTTTAACATCATGAATTTTGAATATAAATGTTTTCAGGAAGTAATAAAAGCCTAACCATGCCATCTTCAGTTCCAGAACATAACGTTGAACATTGGTTCTGCGATCAGGAACGTCAAGTGTAACACAGTTAAATCATGTAAGTTTTTCACTTTTGTGTCTATGGATCAGAGTTGCACGGAATTCCGACTTCCGTGAAAAAAATTTCACTTCCGTCTTCCGACTTCCGTTTTTGAAAATTCACTTCCAACTTCCGACTTCCGTTTTGAAAAATTTTACTTCCGTGCAACTCTGATATGGATACTTGATTAGGGGTCGGGGTCAAACCGTTTGATAAAACCATCTTTCAGCATACATGCCTACCTCATCTGGAGACATTTGCGGAACAAAGCACAACCGAGCTCTGGCAGTACGGCTACCCAGTTATGGTTTGACATAGTACGCCGTTGACCAAATCTTGTATTTATGGTAGAGTAGATAACGCGTGTTAACTTACTTTCTTAGAATTTTCGTTCTTTATATGTTTGTTCATCGTTTTTTTTTAAAAAATAAAATGTTCATACATGATGTACAAGACCTGGGAATAATCATATAAGACTTGGTTACATTCATACAAGACATGTTAATATTCAAAAAAGACCTGATAATATTCAAACAAGACCTGGTAATGTTCATATAAGACCTGCTAAAGTTCATGTAAGACCTGGTAAAATTTATACAAGACCTTGTAACCTTGGTATAAGACTTGCTAACCTCTGAATTAGGTCTTGCCATTTATTTTTTCACTTTTTGCAGGTCTTATACCTAAGTTTCTAGGTCTAACTAGATTTTTTTTTCCTGAGTTTACTATAAGAAGTGAACAATTTTTTGCTTCAGATAACAGATCGAGATCAGGAAATGATACGGGATTTTAAACAGTGAATATCAACCAAAGTCATCGGATTTGAATTTCTTGACGTATAGAAAACATGCCTTCTGTATACTCGAACTGTAGTATCGGGAAGATCGTGTGACGTCAACCAACTGATATACAACTCCCAGATTCGATTGTGCTGCGTAACCGGCAATGATCGAAGAGCCCTGTCGAATACTCTTCGAGTGTCCGTTATAAGACCACGTTTGACCATGACCTCACAATAACACTGCCAGATTCTGGGCATCTGAAGAAGAAATAGTTAAGATTTCCAGAAAAGAAAGCAAAACCTTGTGAAGTCGCATGAGACAACGTTCATAAGTGTCACAAAGACGGGACCAAGCAACGTCTGTTGTAACCTTGTTGGCAATGGTACTTTCACGATACTTCAGATAGTGGAACCACAGTTTGTAACTTCTCTCGAATATCGCAAGAGCTCTTTCGTAAATCTTAATTTCGAATCGAATCACAAAAAACAACAGTCACACTTACCAAGAAAACTTGCTTTGGGTGAGATTTGTTCTGCTTCTTATGGTCAATGTACCTCTGCCAGCAATTCACCGACATGGGATTACGTAAAATGTCTTCTTCAAAAGCAACATCTTCCGGAGCCTGAACAACATTGAAAACTGAAGAAGAGAATAGAATAACTCACAATTTGCTTGAGTGTGTCGAAGTTAGGAATTTTCTCCAATTTCGAAGTAATACTTGAAACTTCATTAACATGCTCGTTCTCCTTATCAGCAGTCATCTGAAACGAATTGGATTAGATAGGCATTCATGATATTTCAAAACAATTTCGTTAAAAAATAAATTCGAAATGGTTGTTTTGCGCGTCAGCTATCCGCGCCACGAGTGCATTTTGTCGTTTGTCCTCCGTAAATTCAGTATACGCTACCGTACCCCTGTTCGTTTTAGGACCCAGAAATATTTTTCATTTCTTTTCTTTATTTTTGTATAAGTTTCCTAAACTTTTTCTCTGTTTAATAGTAAATCTATGTTAGTTTTCCTTCTAAATTGAGATTATTCTGTTAGATTCATCGCATTCGCGTAGGTTTAAATTAGTTTTCATCAATTTTGTGCAAGTTCATCATAGTTATCCCCGTTGTTTCATCGCAAATTGTGTTCAATTTTTTTCGCTGCATAATGTGATGAATCCTTTGTCAAAAATTTCTTGACTTACATCTCCCACTAAAATTTGGTAACAAGAGCACATCATTTTCGGCTGAATTCTGAGGTCCTGTCAAGTATCATCAAAATTCTTAAAGTAATATACAACTAAAACATACTTCAATCAATCTCTTCCGAAGTTATACATCAAGCTCTTCATCTCACACTCTTCCAAATTAGAAACAAATTAACGAGTGATGTTTAGGGTATCGCAAAAATGGCCAAGAGAACCAAGAAGGTCGGCATCGTCGGAAAGTACGGAACCCGTTATGGAGCTTCCCTCCGTAAAATGGTCAAGAAGATGGAAGTCACCCAGCACTCCCGTTACACCTGCTCTTTCTGTGGAAAGGAAGCCATGAAGAGAAAGGCCGCCGGTATCTGGAACTGCTCCAAGTGCCACAAGACCGTCGCCGGAGGAGCCTACGTCTACGGAACTGTCACCGCCTCCACTGTCAGGTCAACGATCAGACGTCTTCGTGACCTCAAGGAATAAATTGTTACTTGTTCTAAATAAAATTGTTTCGTACAACTTGTTCGCTAATGCACACACATCTTCGTTCTATATGTCGATTTAATTCCTGAAATTAAACGTGATATGTCAATCAATTTCATTATTAGAAAGGATGGGAGTTCCCGCATTCTTCCGATGGTTATCAAAGAAGTATCCCTCAATTATCGTCAATGCCAACGAAGACAGAAGACGTGATGGTGTCGGACAGAAAATCCCAATTGACTGCACCCAACCGAATCCGAATTTTCAAGTAAATTTAAAATCTAGAATATTACGAAACTGGTGCGTTTAGGAATTTGACAATCTCTATCTAGACATGAATGGTATTATTCACCCTTGTACTCACCCTGAAGATCGTCCTCCGCCCAAAAACGAAGATGAAATGTTCGCACTCATCTTCGAATACATTGATAGAATTTTTTCTATCGTCAGACCAAGAAAGGTAGTCACGTTCACGTGGTTGAATTTAATCGTTAAATCTTGTTCTAGCTTCTCTACATGGCCATTGATGGTGTCGCACCCCGTGCCAAGATGAACCAACAGAGGAGTCGTCGTTTTCGTGCGAGTAAGGAAACGGCGGAGAAAGCACAAAGTATCGAGGAGGTAGTATTTAGAATTACTTTGTAAACTTGCGGCAAGTTGGTTGGCATGTGTTGTCTCTGATCTTCTAGGGGGTTTTGATCAGAAAGAGAAGTGATGACTTGCTGCGCATATTTACCCTCAAATAACCTTTCAAATGGCGTTTAGACCGTACACATATCTTCCTCTACCTGTAAAAAAGTCTGACCTCCGTAAATCGGTTACTGAGTACTGTATCAGTTTCGCCTCGTAATACAAGAACGATTAAGTAATGCGCCTTTAATTTCGATGGACTGAAAGTAAGAATAATAATTTAAATCCACAAAGATCTAACTGTTCGTTGTGAGAGTCCCGACTCCTACCGTACTCATTTTACAAAAATGCGACTGGCGCGCGTTTGAAATCGGTCAGACTTTTTGCTAGATACACTCTGTTACTAAAAAACAAGAACACCTATATTTTCTCATATTTCTCAGCTCATACTCGTGTTAGAACTATGCCACTTCACGTACGGTTTTTACAAGCAGTAACAATGTTATCTGCCGAGTATCAGCTGAATCGAACAATTGATTCAGAAGTTATAACCAAAAATGTCAAAAACAGGGTGTTACAAAAAAACAAGAACACTCAAATTACTGTAAGAAAAGAAAGTGCACGATTGTCCAAACTTCATTTTTATTTTTATTTCTATCATTCAATCAATAATCAGTTATTTTTCAATGTAATGTGTGGTATAAAACATCTCTCTGGTGCATTAAAAGATAAAATCATGTATTTTCGGAAAAGCTGGCTTGTCCACATGGAAAATCGCAAGAAAAAAATGGCAGAACAGCTCTTTGTGTACTTGAACATCTTTAGAATGTCATTTATTATTTCAGCTTGAGCGTTGAGAAAAATTGAATATTCTGAGTAATCGTTGAAGTCGTCTTATTATCGATAATGCGTCTGACAGCACGATTGGAGTGCGCGAATTTGCTGTCAAATAGCCTCAATCAATCTCTCCAATTACAGCTTGGCTCGGAACGAAGAGGTACAGATAAATTTAGTGTCAGCAAATCATAAAAGCACCCCATCTACCACGAAAACATAAAATCGCTTGACTGGAGTTCGCGACAAGAAAAATGAAAAAAAGGTCGTGACTTTTCGAGTGAACTGTTCGATTCCAAACACGAAGTCAGCTCTTAGGGGATAGTTTTAAACAAGAAAAGAAAATTTTAGATGAACCAGACGGTTTTAAAAGCTGTCGGAAAAATTTACGGTAGGATTCTATCGTTTTTTCCACTCGTAATGAAAGTGCAGATGAACCTCTGACTTGCAAAGTTTTTTACGAACGGAAAATTTAATACTCAGTTTGTTCTGAGCACTGAGAATAGCTAAAAACACTTCTACATGCTCGATTAAAAACAGATTGGTGAAGCTGTAGTTGGAGAGATTGATTGAGGCTATTTGACAGCAAATTCGCGCACTCTAATCGTGCTGTCAGACGCATTATCAATAATAAGACGGCTTCAACGATCACTCAGAATATTCAATTTTTTCTCAACGCTCAAGCTGAAATATTAAAAGACATTTTAAATATGTTCAAGAACACAAAGAGCTGTTCTGCCATTTTTTCTTGCGATTTTCCATGTGGACAAGCCAGCTTTTCCGAAAATACATGATTTTATCTTTTAATGCACCAGAGAGATGTTTTATACCACACATTACATTGAAAAATAACTGATTAATGATTGAATGATAGAAATAAAAATAAAAATGAAGTTTGGACAATCGTGCACTTTCTTTTCTTACAGTAATTTGAGTGTTCTTGTTTTTTGTAACACCCTGTTTTTGACATTTCCGGTTATAACTTCTGAATCAATTGTTCGATTCAGCTGATACTCGGCAGATAACATTGTTACTGCTTGTAAAAAACGTACGTGAAGTGGCATAGTTCTAACACGAGTATGAGCTGAGAAATATGAGAAAATATAGGTGTTCTTGTTTTTTAGTAACAGAGTGTATGTGCCGTATCGATCCGATACGTGTCGGATAAAGAAAAATGATTCACAAAATATCCATTTTCATTAAAAAAAAGACACTTCCATTTGTTACAGCAAAGAAATCGCCTAGCGAGAGAAGGTATCCCATTACCCCCGAAGAAAGAGGCAGAAAGTCATTTTGACAGTAACTGCATAACCCCAGGAACACCATTTATGGATAGGTGAGTTTAAGGTTCCAAAACGATTTTAAAAGTAGCAATTCGATTGTTTGTTCGTATAAGACATTCTTGATGTTTGTACTATACGAACATTTTATAGATTAGCAGACGCTCTGAAGTACTACATCCATGATAGAATTACGAACGACGCTGCATGGGCCAAGATCGAGGTTTCTTTAAAAAACTAATTTGGAAAAAATACCTTTCCATGATGTTGCAGAGAAAAATAGTATAGATCTTAAAATTAGAACTGCAAATTGATTGAATCTCACAGTATCTGTTTCGAAAAACCAATGTTGGATTTTTTTCTTTTTGCACTTCTTTTTTTTTTTTAGTTTTCTCGCGTTCTCAGGACGCGGACCTACACGAAAACAAATTTTAGACTTACCGAAGCTTTAAATAAGAAATTAAACCTCATCCAAGCTCAAAATAACAAATTAAACCTCATCCAAGCTCAAAATAAAACGTAAATAACTGTTGGCAGACATGAAGCGAGATTTTAAACATTAAACATTGGATAAATTTTTTTCATACGCTATAAACGCTAATTTGCACAGTCATCACAGTTCACAATCGTTGTTTATTCATTGAAAACGGAACATCAGGTTATCCTATCCGACGCCAACGTGCCAGGAGAAGGAGAGCACAAGATCATGGACTACATTAGAAAGCAAAGAAGCAGCCCATCACACGACCCAAACACGGTTCATTGTCTGTGTGGAGCAGACGCTGATCTGATCATGCTTGGCCTGGCGACTCACGAAGCCAACTTTAACATCATCAGGTATACGGAATGCATGTTTACAGCCTAAATGTTACATTTACAGAGAAGAGTTTGTACCAAATCAGCCCCGACCGTGCGATCTGTGTGGCCAGTACGGTCATGAGTTGAAGGACTGCAGAGGGTTTGTTTTGTCCTTTCTTGTGAAAATGAGGTTTTCTCGAAGACTTTACGAAGCACATGGATTTATTAGGACCAGTTTGAATGCTAACTTTGCTTTCTTCCAAACGAAAGTTCAACATTTCGGGAAATTTGCATCCGCGCCTCGCTGCAGTGAAGACAAAGTTTTTCTTAAAAAGATCTCGATTTTGTTTCAAATTATAATAATTTTAGCATTAAATCTTGAAAATCGAAATATTTCCCTCATCAAAATTGTATTTCCAGTCTCGAAAACGACGCCGACCAAGGTGAAGACTATGTGGAGCCAATCAAGAAAGAAACCAACTTTATCTTTGTCAGAATCCCTGTTCTCAGAGAGTATCTCGCACAGGAGCTAGCGATGCCCAACCTTCCGTTCCCCTTCGATCTCGAAAGAGTTATCGATGACTGGGTTAGTTGACTAACTTGATAATAATACTTATTTTCTCACTGTAGAATTGAAAAATAAGCATAAAAGATTGTAGTCATATGAAAAAGCACGATCATTGAAGTATGAAGTTTGAAAATGGTATGGTTAACTAACTTAATAATAATACTCATTTTCTTACAGTAAAATCAAAAAATAAGTATAAAAGATTGTAACCATATGAAAAAGCACGATCATTGAAGTATAAAGTTTAAAAATGGTATGGTTTAGAACACAGCAACAGTGTAATAAAGAGAGAAAGATGAAAATTGCAAAAGTTGAGAAAAAACCACTCAAGCTCAATACAAAAGTAACTATAAATAAGAATTAGAATTTTTGATTATGAACAGAGAGAGAGAGAGAGAGAGAGAGAGGAAGAGGAAAAAGTTACTTGACTTGAGTTGAATTGACTGTTACAGGTGTTCCTCTGTTTCTTCGTAGGAAACGACTTCTTGCCTCATCTCCCGTCACTTGAAATCCGTGAAGGCGCCATTGATCGCCTCATCAAACTCTACAAAGACATGGTCTTCAAGTTGAAAGGGTGAGCATTTCTGACAGGTAGTCTTACGCAGTGCTGGCGCAGTTGATCAGAGTTTCAATGAAATTCGTTAAACGTCTAGTACGAGCAACTATTCCTTTCTACGCTCGGACCTCTTTTAGTTTTCCCTTTTCAAGTTCACTTATTCAGACTTCTTGAAACAAAAGTGATATAAGGGGCGAAGATGTTGCTAACTTTATCTCTGTTTTCTCTCTCTCTCCCTCTCAATTACACGCAGAGTTTGTCGAACAATAATAGAATTTTGTATTAATTTTGATCATCTCAGTCTTCCAGTTACATGACCAAAGATGGAAACGTCCTTTTGGATAGAGTCGAAATGATCATGGTAGGACTCGGTCAAGTCGAGGATGAAATCTTCAAGCGTCGTCAGCAACAAGAAGAACGCTTCAAGGCGAACCAGAAGGCAAAAAAGGTCTGTTGGCCTATCAGAACAAAGCTTCCTCTACCTGTAAAAAAAGTCTGACCTCCGTAAATCGGTTACTTAGTACCGTAGCAGTTTCGCCTTGAAATACAAGAACGTAAAAGTAATGCGCCTTCAATTTTAATGGACTGAAAGTAAGAATAATAATTTAAATCCACAAAGATCTAACTGTTCGTTGTGAGAGCCCCGGCTACTACCGTACTCATTCTGCAAAATTGAGATTAGAGCGCGTTTGAAAACGGCCAGACTTTTTGCTAGATATACACATATATGTGCTTCAGCACAAAGAAGATTTCAGATGCGATTCGGCAACGGACGTGGACGAGGTCGTGGAGGCTTCAGACCCGGTCAGTACAATATCCGTGATGACTCGCTGATCGCCCCGCGAAACGGTCATCTCAAAGGAACCGGAGCCGAAATCAGACACATGGCCTATGAAGCTAGAATGGATGTGAGTGTTCTACTTCTGACTGGTAAACTCAGGGAAAGGGAGCATTTTTCCCATCTCAACAAGGGAATTAGTTTCGCCAATTGCTGTTGAAAAATAGCAAATCATGTAACTTTCCTTCGTAACTAGCTTTTTATCATGAATTTCGGAGAAAAAATTTTGTTAACTACAGTAACTGTAGTTTGGTCTACAGCGGTGCAGGATTTACGAAGGGGCGGGGTTTGGCGGGGAGACCTGGTGACTTTTGTGTAAGACATGGCAAAATGTAAAACGCAGACCGTGCAACCATGCAGCCCATGCAGCCAACAGTAATTTATAAAGGTATACCTTTTAAAATTAGCTTAGCCGAGGTTCGGAAAACGACTTTCGTGACATATTCCCTATTTTTAATTAAGACAAGCAGGTAGTCCTCGCTATGCTCAGAGCTCCTTTTTTCATTACAAAATCACATATTTAGACTTTTTGATCGAAAAAATAAGTGGTTTCTCTCTATATATTTCCCTCTCTTTTCAATCCAAATGCGACCATAACTAATGCTAATGTTGTTAGAACCAATTCACTACGACGCGTAGACCCCGGTGACCGAGTGGTTAAAGCAGAGAACTTTCACTCGCTTGTCGCGGGTTCCTATACTCTGCGCACTTTTGCACAACCTTTGCCTCACGAAAAAGTGGCGGGGCAAAGTGGGCGGAGGATTTGTCAATTAATAATATGATCTTTTAAAGCTTTCAATATTCAGGCGAAAACGTTCTCTGAAAACCAAGAAGCAGCCCAGAGGCTGAAAGCAATGATGAGACCAGAAGGTAGTGAGCCGAAACGCATTGAAAGTAGAAGCAGTGGTGTGCATGGTGGAGGTTCCTCTGCTCCAGAAGCCAACCCTATGAAAAGAAAAATGGACACGCCGCTGGTCGATGATGATGAAGACGAAGGACCACCAGATGAGATTAGACTGTACGAGTCGGGATGGAAGGACCGATATTATAAGTTAGTTTGAATTTCTTGTAGTTAAACGCATCCCGTTTCTTCCGAACGTGAAGAACGTGGAGCGCAGTACCATGAACACCTCTTTGGATTAGGTTACGGCTGGGTCGGCTTAGCACTGGTGCGTTTGAGCTTGGACATGGCCAAAATGGCTTGATTTGAGGGGTCGACCTGATGTACTACGTTGCAGGTATGCTTAAACCCCAGATTTTAGTCTTAGGTTAGGGCTGGGTCGGCTTAAAGTTCAACCTAAACCTAAAAAGAGGTTATATAAGCCTAAATGCACCAGAGCCGGCACTAATGTCAATATGGACGTTTGAAAAAAAACGGGATGCGATGGGATCCCTTTCAAAAATGTTAGCGATTTGAAAAATGTGATATTTAGGCTCAAGTTTGATGTCGAAAGTGATGACGTGGATTTCCGCCGAAAAGTTGCCCACGCGTACATGGAGGGGCTCTGCTGGGTCCTGAAGTACTACTACCAAGGATGCTCAAGCTGGGACTGGTACTTCCCATACCACTACGCGCCGTTTGCCAGCGACTTTGACACTGTCAGCCAGTTCAAGTTGGACTTTTCCAAGAAAACTGCGCCCTTCAAGCCACTCGAGCAGTTGATGAGTGTCTTCCCGGCGGCTAGCAAGTGAGTCTAATTCTATACAAAAATCTAGGGCGGGGCGCACAGTGTATCACTTTTGGCTATATCAAAAATGGGCGTGTCCAGGGGGAGACGACCGATGATGGTCGAGTGTCTAGTGTCTTCCCAGCGGCTAGCAAGTGAGTTGAATCCAACAAAATTCTTAGGCGGGACGCACGTCTCCCTGTTTATGCGCCGGGCGAGAGAGTATAGAGACATAGAAACGCAGAGATAATCCACGTTTGGAGAGTGTTTTATGTGAGTTTACGTGACGCACATAGCTTCCTCTACCTGTAAAGAAGTCTGGCCTCCGTAAATTGGGTACTTAGTACCGTAGCAGTTTCGCCTTGAAATACAAGAACGATTTACGTAACGAGCCTTTAATTTCAAAATTGACTGAAAGTAAGAATAATAATTTAAATCCACAAAGATCTAACTGTTCGTTGTGAGAGTCACGACCCTAACGTACTCATTCTGCAAAATTGAGATTAGAGCGTTTGAAAACGTTCGTTCGAGAACTTGTTTTCGCGAAGAGTGTAGGTAACGTGCTGCGCGGTTTTACTTTTTTGGTGCTGTGAAGAAGGTTGACCTGAGAAAGGAACTTGAGTTACGATCTTTATGTCGAAAAAGGAGGAAAATGTCTCAAATCGAACGTTTAATACAAATTTAACTAGGTTCCCAGAAAAAGTTAACAAGTAGAACGTCTTTGCGCAGCGTTACGGCGATAATTCACTGTTTGTCGGTTGCCATAATATTTTTGTCGCCATTCTGTATACCCCACCAAACGGCGACACTATGACGACGTAATGGCAAAAATGAATTTTGCCGTTTTTTTTCTTGTCGCCGGTACGTCGCCGTTTTGTAACCGCTTGGTAGGCTATACCGAATGGCGACAGACAGGCAACGTACCAGCGGCAAATTTATTATTGCCGGTACGGTACCCTAATATTTCCACTTTACAGGCAACATCTCCCGATTGAATGGCAAAAGCTGATGACAGACACAGAATCGCCGATCATTGACCTTTACCCAATTGACTTCCAGATTGACCTAAACGGAAAAAAGTACGCTTGGCAGGTACTCCCATATCTCGAAACACCAATTTAATATCCGATCTTTAGGGAGTAGCACTGTTGCCGTTTGTCGACGAAGTGAGATTGCTGGAGACGTTGAAGTCGGTCTACCCCACCCTGACAGACGAAGAACGTCGGCGTAACACCATTGGACCCAACAGAATCTTCATCGGAAAGCAACACCCGTCGTATGACTTCTTCAAGCAGGTCTATGAGAATTCTGGTTTGTTTCACTTCTCTCTGTAAAAGTATCCCAATGTTTCGTTTTTTCTCTAACATTCATCATCATATTAATAATTGACAAATCCTCCGCCCACTTTGCCCCGCCCCCTTTTTCGTGAGTAAAATTTTTGGGTGGTCCTTTTTGGTTTTGGTTGTGGGGGGGGGGGGGGGGGGGGGGTGGGAGGGGTTGTGCAAAAGTGGCCAGAGGGGAGATACGAACCCACGACGAGCGCGTGAAAGTTCTCTGCTTTAACCATTCGGTCACCGCTGCACAAAATTTTGTGGCGACCGTTTGCGTGACTACTGATGGCTGCGGATGTCGAAGTGTGTTATTGCATTGGTTCTAACAACACTAGCATTAGTTACGGTTGCATTCGGATTGAAGAGAGAGTGTGTGTGGGAAAAAAACGCCCCGAGCGTATCGAGGCCAAGCGTGCTTGTATTAATAATAGAACAAGGGGACCGCCCCCTTTGCGCCGCCCACTTTTCGTGAGGCAAATTTTTGGGTGGTCCTTTTTCGTTTTGATGGAGGGGGGGGGGGAGAGGAAGGGGTTGTGCAAAAGTGGCAGGGCGGGATTCGAACGCGCGTCGAGCGAATAGAAATCCAACGCTCTAATCACCCGGTCGTCGCTGCACGTTTTTTTCTGATCGCTTTTTGCGTTACCACTAGGGGCCCCCGCAGGTTGTTGCATTAGTTCTAGCCGCACGTGCATTAGTCTTCGCCATTCGGGAAGTGCGAAAGCGGGCAGCAAGGAGAGAGAGAAAGAGAGATGGAGAGAGACTGAGAAAGAGAAAGAGAGATGGAGAGAGACTGAGAAAGAGAAAGAGAGGGAGGGGGTGAAAGAGAAGGACAGATAGTAAGAGAGACATAGAGAGAGAGAGGAAGAGAGATAGAGAGAGAAGACAGAGAGGAAGAGAGAAATAGAGAGAGAGAGAGAGAGAGAGAGAAATGGCAAAGACTTTGCCTCTAAAAACCACTTCTTTTTCCATTTGAAAAATCGGAATTTGTGATTTTGTGATGGAAAAAGGGAAAAACGGCTCTGAGCGTAGCGAGGATTCCCTGCTTGTTTCTTGTCTAGAAAAAACCGGAATCGGCCTCCACGTCCAGAGTTGAAACCCAACCAGATGTGTTAAACTCCTAATCTGAAAAAAGTTGCCACCTCAAGCACTTAACAATTTGTAAAAGTTTTTGACTTGAGAAGATAGCCTATTCTCACTCACTTTATCGCTATTTAGTCATAGTCTGTACCTCATTCTCACTGAAATTCACGCTTGGAGTTAGTTTGAACTCGATCTGACCGCGCGCTGCTGAGCGGAATATCTTTTCTCATTTTGCACATTCAAAAGTGTTTCTTGTGTGAATTAGCCTATTTTATTGTGAACATTCGCGAACCGACCTCTGCAATGCTATCAAGAATAACTTTTTTGATATTATCCTCAAAAAACGATTTTTTTACCTGTATCAATCAGCGCCTTGTGGACGCTCCAGAGAAAATTGAGTTATATTCCTGATATAGTTTCTAAGTTCATAATGACACAAGTGGAAAATGATTTTGGGTCGAAATAAAACATCGTAAACATGAAGTTCAGAGTCCGAAAGTCTGGCTATCGACCCGTCGTTGACCTACGGACTGAGCGGAACGATCAAAGCAGACGAGGAATCTGTGAAACCAGAAGAGACATTTGTATCGCCAGTCGCGCACGAATCGTGTCCAGATTTGCCGGTAAGTTTTCAAAAATAAGTCTTTACCTCCACAGCGTATCACTTTTGGCCATTCCAAAAGTGGGCGTGTCGAGGGCGGGACGATCGAGGATGCTCGCTCAAAAATGGCTTGCAAAATTGTCAGAGAGAGCTTGACTACATTTTCGATATCAAAACTGGATAGTCTTCTCGGAAAATGTTACAGTAACTTAACTTTTTTGTTCAATAAGGATTTAAATAAGGCGGAAAAGGTAGAAAAATATCATTGAGAGGGGACTGCATCGCGGCCATCCGTAGCGAATATTGAAAAACTGACTCGCGCTTTTTTGAAACTCCGCCCTCATTCGATATTTTTGTTCTTGATACTGATCGGATCTAGAAAAAATCAGATTGGATTCCAGTTTTTTCCAAACTAGATGTCGTTAGATCCAATCTGAGTTGCTTTCTCTGAGACTGTTCTGTCAAAAAAAACATTTCATTCTTTTCCGTACAAGGTGATTCCAGGTCAACTGCGCCATCTCACTGTTGTACGAAGATCCAAGCTATCCAAAGGGCTTCGAGTTCCCGGCAAGACGTCTAGAAGGAGCAAAAACGCCAGAAAGATGCATCAAACCAGGAGACTGGAATCCGAATCAGGTTTTTCATCCCACTTTCGACGTCTAGAAGTGAAATACGCGAGATTCGACAAAAATGACTTCCATCGCCGTAAATTGTGAATAGACAGAAGTAAGGAACTTCCATCGCCGTAAATTGTGAATAGACAGAAGTAAGGAACCTTGCGCAGTGATATGTGGCGTTCTGTGACGTCATATAATATTGATCTGCAATCTGCAGCCAGAAGTAACTTGAGTTTTACTGAAGATTCGGGGAAGGGTAAGAAATGTGTATTGAAAACGGACTGTGAACTGAGAAATTGAAAAAAAAAACGTTTTTTATGATCGAGCGCGTGAGAAATCGCAGACTAGAGTCCGAGTTTTACCCTTGTATCGGCAGAAAACGTATCACGATATCTTTGCTTTGGCCGTAAAATCGAAAATCCTTTTTTGAGACGTTATTAACGTTTTAATCGTTTGATAAATTAGATCCAGTGTGATTAAGAATGGATACAATTTTGAACCGGAAAATCCGGCTTGGATTCGTAAAAGCAGGATTTAAATCAGAAAAAAAACGCAGATTTGACTGAATTTTCCTAAACTAGATTTTTCTGGATCTAATCTGATTCGCATTCTTTGGGTAAAAAATGTATCAATATTTTTTCACCACAGTCGTAGTCAAACATAAAAATCATCTCTTCAGAGCGGCGAATACCGTCCAATGATTGGCTTCACAAGAAACACACCGCGAGCACACTTGGACGAGGCCGGTCAGCGACACGCGGACTTCCACGTAAGAAGCAGCATGCAGCATAATCAAGGTAACCGTTCGCCCCTCTACCCACCAACAACAAGTGAAGAATCTAATGAAACGAGAACAGAAGACGTTTCCGAATGAATAAATTGCGTTTTATGGACTTTGTAGAGATTCCCGTTGAATGATATTACTGTAGCGCATATCTAACAAATTTTCGAGAGTAATTGATATTTACCAACTATTTTTTTGTCTAAAACATTCAATTGGAAAAAAGCTGAGTATGAAGAAAATTTTATACTTATAAGCATCGTGAAACTCGAAAATAACTTTAAATTTTTTCGGCGCCTGGAGAATAATGCATTAATTTGTGTTTCGATACTAGGGCATTTAAGAGAAACTGAAAGGATTAAAAGATAGATGAATTGCATCAGCCGAGCTTGTAAAAAATCAGGGAAATAATGAAATGTAACGTTTTTTTGTGTGGTCACGAGAAAAATCGGCAATTAGTAAATCGCATCCCGTTTTTTTTCAAATGTATTTAACTGCTCGTAACAGCCCAATCACCTTGTATTTAGGCTTACCATGGAATACGACCAGGGGGGCACGAAATTGTACATTCTGACTGGTCTCGTAGGTTTTCGAATAGGCTGAAGATGATAGAACTGCTTTCAAAAGTTGCTCGGAACCGACCTGGTTTTTGAGTTACGGTCGATACCAGTTTTACATGTAAATTTGGATGAATGGATGAAGGATGATGGATGGATGAATCACTAGGCAACACGAAAATTTTTGAATCAACCTTGCGTTGATGCGCAGAAATAGTGATTCTTCTTCCATCCATCATCCTTCATCCATTCATCCAAATTTACATGTAAAACTGGTATCAACCGTAATTCAAAAACCAGGTCGGTTCCGCGCAACTTTTGAAAGAAGTTCTATCATCTTCAGCCTGTTCGAAAACCTACGAGACCAGTCAGAATGTACAATTTCGTACCCCCTGGTGGCATTCCCTGGTTAGGTTGAACGTTAAGCTGACCCGAACCTAACCTAAGCTTAAAATGAGATGATCATGCGATGCGAAAAAAGTTATCGCATCCCGTTTTTGAAAGTGGGATGCGAGATGCGATTTACTAATTGCCAGAAAAATTCAAGCACGCTCTGGGTATAGTCAGAAGCAGGCGATCAGAATCATAATTTCGTTGTTTTTATGTGAAATCATAAATCAAAAAGCATTAAGTATGAACATTTTCAACATTCTTCCCCTTAAATCTCGAATCATCTGAAAGTGTTCAAAATGAGACTTCAGGCCTTCAAAGAGGTTACCAAGGCGGCGGCGGTGGTGGTTATCAACAACGTCAGAACAACTACAGTCACCAGAGAGGCGGATACCAAAGTCAGGGTCAAGGCGGCTATGGTGGATATCAAGGAGGACACCAAGGCGGGTATCAAGGAGGACAGCAGGGCGGCTACCGTGGTGGATACAATGATAGAGGTGAGATTTGTGGTGGCGTGCACGCGACACGATTGTGTCCTAGAAGTGGCGCCGCAGGTAAGGCACAATGAAGATGTGTGCCTGCCATAGTCATATTCGCCATTCTGCCGCCATTCGCTATACCCTATCAAAGGGCGTTCCGTTCCGGTGACATTGCGACGACACCATCATTTGTCGTCGTTAGGTTGGGTACGCATTTCTCTGTTCCTGCGCCGGGGTGAGAGAGTGTCAGGACAGAGAGACGCAGAAACTACCCCTGTTAGAGAGTATTTTGTGTGAGTTTACGGGCATCCCCAGAGGTTTTGCTTCCAGATCGTGCTAATACGAAAGGGAGATAGCATTAGAAGTACCCTCCACCGAAGAGGTGTGCCAGTTTGAGAAAAGTGGCGTCCCTCAAAACGAAGAGCACATCTCCATGTTTATGCGCCGAGGTGAGAACAGTAGCGAAAATGAGAGAGGACAGAGACAAACCCTCGGTCATAGAATATTTTGTGTAGGTTTACGGGGGGCAGGGGTCTAATCGATATTCTCTTTTCATTGTTCCGTATTACTTTTCATTTAAAATGAGTATTTTTTCATTGTTTTACATTTGTATTACTACTGTTTAAAATATGTTAACTGTCACTAACGAGCGCTCGAAATCGAAAGAATTCCTGACAAAAATTAAAAGTAAAATCGCGAGTTACTGTAGAGATCACTGCCTGCGAAACGGGTGAGAGAGTGTGTCAAAAGGCGAGACTGCTGACGCGCGAGAGCTAGCGAGAGTGAGGACTGTTTGGAGTGAACAGAGTTCATGCACCTTCAAGCACTAAGCAGGAGGATGTGCTCCTCTCTCAACGAAGAGAGGTGTCAACTTGCAAAAAGTGACGCCCTTCCCATCATTGTGGACTTGAGGGTCCCGCCGGGGTGCCTTATACCATGTGCCATCATAACTTGAAACTTAAGGCGGACGAGGAAACCAAGGAGGATATCGCGGGAACTACAGAGGAGGAGGCGGCCAGAGAGGT
>OZ022254.1:1373366-1388366 GCA_963978915.1 Caenorhabditis parvicauda
TGTGCCCCTATGATAAATTCCTGCACGATTTAGTGGGGTGTTTTTAATTTTTTCAATTCTCAAGTTTTCTCTGATTTATGACTGACTTGGCATAAAGTAATTGTCGCTGTTCAACTCTTCAATAACTAGAAAATTAGGAAAATTTAATTGTAGAAAAATTATCTTACAGCTTACAGTGAATGCGAATTCTGTTTGAAATTTCTTCTCTGATTTCTCCCTGTAACTTGCACCGATTGTCATCTTGCTCTGTAACCTAGAGTTTTTTGACAAATTTTTCCATATTCCAGCCAGTGAGTTTAAATTGCTCATCCCGTTGAAGTTTATGCCTGAGTCTGTGCAGACGAAGAGACTGAAAACATTCGACTATAGTGTTAAGGTGAGGTTTACACCCATAAATTCAACAGACAAGTAATATCTCTAAATGATAAGAGTTCGCTTGTAGCGCGATCGAGGCCACAGTTCAAAGTTCTATCTGATCTCTGCGTCATTTTAAAGATCCGAAGATTTTGTCTATAATATTCTACCGCACTTTTTCTCAGTTTACACGTGTGGGATTCGGAACAGACAAAATCTTCGGATATGTTTCATTTATCAGAAAACATTAACTATGATAACATCGTTAAGCTAGAAACACCCTGTGATACGAATCTCTCATTTCTTCGACCCATCTTCACACTCATTCTGTACTTTGAAAACGAGGAGACAGAAGTTCTAGAGTTCACAAAAGATCAGGTATCCTGTTCGAATATTCTCGAACGAAAAGTTTCTCTTTCAGCTCTCCGATTTTCTAGCCAGACTACCCGCCATTGATACCAAAGGTTTATCTTATCTTTGACAAAACGCGCCTGCAAAAATGTGTTATTCTCTGTTTTTCTGAGCTCCTTCTGCCATTGTTCACAGTTGGAAAACGCAATGAATGACGGTTTTTTGATGAAAATACGCGCGTTGGTAACAAATTTTCAAATATTTCTTACAAATTATAATGAATTCAGATGAGTAAATCGAGAGTGATTTATTCAAAACTTCCGCAAGGTTATATCACTAAATCGACTGCAATTATCCTCTCCGGAGGTCTCTCGGCATACACGATCATCGAACTTTTCTATGGATCGGAGAATTTCTACAAGAAGGGGGTATGTTTTTCATTTCTCAAGAAATTTCAATTCAAAAATTTTAAATTTCTATCTGTTTGTTCTTTTTCGCTGTAGTTTTTGAGAATTTGAATGAAAAGATCGTCCTCAAATTCAATGAAGTATTTTAGAGAGGAAACTTTTGAGTTAAAAAACTTCTTCTATTTTTTGTGAAAAGTTCAATTTCCTTTTTTTTCAAAAATTGAAGCGAACATCATCAGATCGAGTGAAAGATTGGCAAGCTTAAAGTCAATTCAAAATAATATTTAACGAATGATTTTTAAAAACATTTTTTTTCATTTTTAATCAAATAAAAATTGATTTTTTTTATTTTTAAGCTGAAAATCATGTCAAATTACACGAATTATTTTTGAATTGTAAACTTTTTAATAGAAAAATAGAATTTTTATAGAATATTTCACCGAAGATGTTAAAAAAATCATGAAGTCTTAATTTTCCAGGTAATGCCTCTGGTCCACAAGTACATCGATGGTGAAGAATCGCATCGGTTGGCGGTCAAAGCAGCCTCCTGGGGACTTTTGCCACGTTGGGGATGGAATCGAGTAGAATATCCTGAGCTGAACTGCACGGTAAGATTTATCCCTGTCAGAAGTACCGTAATCACCTAGGTTCTCGACCGCGAATTCAAAAATCCGATTGGAATTGCAGCCGGTTTTGACAAGGATGGAGAGGCTATAGTACCACTCGCTTCGAAGTATGTTTTTGGCTATAACTCTGAAAAAAAAATTTTTTTGAAATAAATCAGAAAGATTTTAGAAAAAAAAACGAATTTATTTCTTTCTTTCTTTTTTTCTTCACTATTTATGGAAAACGCTGGTGCGACAAAAAAAATTGTACGTATATTCATACAGGTATTTCCTCATTGCAAAACGGTTTTTCAAAACATATCAATAAAACACTCCACATATCCTCCTCTACCTGTAAAAAAGTCTGACCTCCGTAAATCGGTTACTTAGTTACCGTAGCAGTTTCGCTTTGAAATACATGAACGATTAAGTAATGCGCCTTCAATTTCAATGGACTGAAAGTAAGAATAATAATTTTAATCCACAAAGATCTAACTGTTCGCTGTGAGAGTCCCGACCCTACCGTACTCATTTTACAAAAATGCGACTGCCGCGAGTTTGAAATCGGTCAGACTTTTTGCTAGATATGTGCACTCTCTGTGTTTTATACCAAAATTAACAATAGATAACAGAGTTGCACGGAAGTAAAATTTTTTAAAACGGAAGTCGGAAGTTGGAAGTGAATTTTTTAAACGGAAGTCGGAAGTTGGAAGTGAATTTTCAAAAACGGAAGTCGGAAGACGGAAGTGAAATTTTTTTTCACGGAAGTCGGAAGTAAAAAAAGGGCGGAAGGCGGAAGTCGGAAGTTGGAAGTGAATTTTTTAAACGGAAGTCGGAAGTTGGAAGTGAATTTTCAAAAACGGAAGTCGGAAGACGGAAGTGAAATTTTTTTCACGGAAGTCGGAAGTCGGAAGTGAAAAAAGGGCGGAAGGCGGGAGTCGGAAGTTGGAAGTGAATTTTTTAAACGGAAGTTGGAAGTGAATTTTCAAAAACGGAAGACGGAAGTGAAATTTTTTTCACGGAAGTCGGAAGTGAAAAAAGGGCGGAAGGCGGAAGTCGGAAGTTGGAAGTGAATTTTTTAAACGGAAGTCGGAAGTTGGAAGTGAATTTTCAAAAACGGAAGTCGGAAGACGGAAGTGAAATTTTTTTCACGGAAGTCGGAAGTCGGAAGTGAAAAAAGGGCGGAAGTCGGAAGTAAAATTTTTTCAACGGTAGTCGGGAGTGTAAAAAAGTTGAAAAAACCCAGAGATATTGCATATTCGCGCATTCTCAATAGGTGATAGGTCAATTCCATACTGAATAGAAACGATTTCACGGTTTTTTCGTCATTTTTCACGAAAAAAATTTTTTTACGGAAGTTGGAAATAGAATTCGTTAAACGGAAGTCGGAAGTAGAATTTTTTTCACGGAAGTCGGAAGTAGAATTTGTTAAACGGAAGTCGGAAGTGAAAAAAGGGCGGAAGTCGGAAGTCGGAATTCCGTGCAACTCTGCTACAGACTACAAAAAATGTTTTGTGAGGTGAATTTTGTGAAAACATGACGGAAAAAGACAATAAAACAGTTTTCCACTAACATGGGAAGTATATGAAAGCCCGGAGAATCTATGAGGTCTGAGTAGTCTCATAGGTTTTCAAATATGGTGAAGACGATGGAACTGCTCTCAGAAGTTGCTTCACCGACCTCGTTTAGGAGTTATGACCAAAAATAGAATTCACACGCAATTTTCAAAAAAGTGAGATCTGTAATGTTGAAGAATTCTGTCGTGAAAAGGAGCGAATGAGTGAACATGGAGTTGACGAAAAAATTTGTGTCTTCCGTGGTAGAGTGGTCAAAGCTCACGCCTTTCATTTTTCACGGCAAAGTTCGATTCTCACTTGATACACGTTTTTTGCCCGAGAAATACTACAACGATTCATCACTTGTGATCAAGGCTCATATCATGAACACTTGTGTAACTTTTTCCGATTTTGGATCCAAAAATTTTTGTCTCAGAATCGACTGAAAACGTAGGAATTGATAGATTCAATCATTCTGAATCGTTTGGAATAGGTCTCGCCTCTGGAAATCTGCTAGGAGTCGAGTTACAGAAGGTGAAAGTTGGACGATTTTTAACGTCCACTTCAGATGCATGTAACTTTGGAATCGAGCCTCAGAATTCAGGCAAACTGAGTTTTCCGTGCATCTCGAACCTTTAAAATTCAATAAAATGCAAAATCTTAACAGTTTTTCCTACCCAACATCACAGATCCCCCTTTTTGAAAATTGCATGTGAATTCTATTTTTGGTCATAACTCCTGAACGAGGTCGGTGAAGCAACTTCTGAGAGCAGTTCCATCGTCTTCACCATATTTGAAAACCTAAGAGACCACTCAGATCTCATAGATTCTCCGGGCTTTCATATACTTCCCATGTAAGTCTAGTTGATCCAAGAATAAGCGGATATACAATACATCAGGGTTTTTAACGACTTTTTGCACTTTCTATTTCTGTTGAGAAAGTTCTACTTCCGACTTTCGTTTTGAATAATTTACATTTGAAAAATGGCTAAGGTAGTGCACAATAATGTCATTAAATCTGAAGGTTTTTTTTGATACAGTATGTAAAGAAAAGATTGCAAACGAGACTTTCCTGAAATAACTCGACAAATTTTGAGAATCATGAAAATTTCAAGGGCAAAAGTTGTTGAGGACAATAAGCCGCAACTTTTTGAAAATTTCATTCAGATTCCAGTGTTATGTCCGAACGAAGAAAAACAGTATTATTTTTTGTCACTCTGTTTTTCGTCATTCGAGCATAACTCTGGAATCTGTTGAAGAACCTGGATGAAATTTTCAAACAAGTTGTGGCTTGGTGTCCTTAACAACTTTTCTTCTTGAAGTTTCTCCCTCTCTCACACCGAGCTAAAGGTGATTGTTATCGATTAGACGCGTTGCTTGCTCGCAATTTAAATTGAACGAAAAATCGCCATAGAGCGCGTTCGCACATTAATATTTTTTCATCCTTTTCTCCTGTTCTTCTCAAGTTAACAAGCGAATTTGTCTCGACGATTGCTATTGAAAAATTGCAAATCATATAACTTTCCTTCGTAACTAGCTTTTTATCATGAATTTTGAGAAAACGTCAGAGAAAAAAGTTTTTCAACTACAGTAACTGTAATTTGATCTACAGCGGTGCAGGATTTACGAAGGGGCGGAGATTGTGCTTGCTGCTTATTGGTCGCCTCCCCTCGCATATCTAGCAAAAAGTCTGACCAATTTCAAACTCGCGGCAGTCGCATTTTTGTAAAATGAGTACGGTAGGGTCGGGACTCTCACAACGAACAGTTAGATCTTTGTGGATTTAAATTATTATTCTTACTTTCAGTCCATTGAAATTGAAGGCGCATTACTTAATCGTTCATGTATTTCAAAGCGAAATTGCTACGGTAACTAAGTAACCGATTTACGGAGGTCAGACTTTTTTACAGGTAGAGGAAGATATGTGTAACTAGCTTTTTATCATGAATTTTGAGAAAACGTCAGAGAAAAAAGTTTTTCAACTACAGTAACTGTAATTTGATCTACAGCGGTGCAGGATTTACGAAGGGGCGGAGTTTGTGCTTGCTTCTTATTGGTCGCCTCGCCGCTTGCTCCAACACTTCTACTGCGCTTGGCGCAGTGTGTCTCTCCTTCAACAAAAGTTCCAGATCCGGCTTTGGACTCGTAGAAATTGGATCCATCACACCGATCCCCCAGCCAGGAAACAATCGCCCCAGGGTTTTCAGACTTCTTGAGGATGAGGTTTCGAGAAATTTCCGGAACATTCGAGATTCCTACTTTTCAGGGAGTCATCAATCGATACGGATTCAATAGTGAAGGTGTCGGAAGAGTTCAGCAACGCGTCCGAAGCGCCAGGGACAGGTGGAACGATGGTTGGGCATTCTTCGGTGTCAACCTTGGAAAGAACAAGCTGAGTGAGAATGCGGAGTAGGTTTTTATTTTGAAGGACCAATAAGCGTAGGAACCGATGCCCCGCCCCTTTTTTTCTTTTCAATTGATTAAAAGCAGTTTGACATACTTACAAGGTGGGACGATGGTTGGGCATTCTTCGGTGCCAACCTTGGAAAGAACAAGCTGAGTGAGAATGCGGAGTAGGATTTTAGTTTGAATGACCAATAAGCATAGGAACCGGTGCCCCGCCCCTTTTGTACTTTTCAATTGATTAAAAGCAGTTTGACATACTTACAAGGTGGGACGATGGTTGGGCATTCTTCGGTGCCAACCTTGGAAAGAACAAGCTGAGTGAGAATGCGGAGTAGGTTTTTATTTTGAAGGACCAATAAGCGTAGGAACCGGTGCCACGCCCCTTTTTTACTTTTCAATTGATCAAAAGCAGCTTGACATACTTATAAGGTGAGACGATGGTTGGGCATTCTTCGGTGCCAACCTTGGAAAGAACAAGCTGAGTGAGAATGCGGAGTAGGTTTTTATTTTGAAGGACCAATAAGCATAGGAACCGGTGCCCCGCCCCTTTTTTTTTACTTTTCAATTGATTAAAAGCAGCTTGGCATACATATAAGTCTAATCTAGTTTTTTCAAACATGAATAACCTGGTGTGCGTTTCCATGAACACCTATTTTAGGCTTAGGTTAGGTTTGGGTCAGCTTAAGGTTTAGCCTAAGCCTAAAGACAATGTGATTGGAATGTTCCGAGCAAAATGATGGACGTTTGAAAAAAACGGGATGCGATTCACTGAATACCACGAGTTAGTTAGTTAGTCATTTTGCAATTGGGTTTGTCTACAAATGGTCGGACCACCTACGAAGATTATGATAACCTTTACAGAATCGACTACGAAATCGGAATAAACTATTTTGCCCCGTATTGTGACTATCTGGTGATCAACGTGTCGTCGCCCAACACTCCCGGACTTCGGAGTATGCAGAAGAAGAGCGATTTGGAGAAGGTAGGAGAGAGGGAGAGAGAGAGAGAGAGGGAGAGAGAGAGAGAGAAGGAGAGAGAGAGAGAGAGAAGGAGAAAGATTCTAGCTTCTTCACTACGTCAAAGGGTCGCTCGACCTGCACAAACTCGAAAAACCACCGAAACTGATGTTGAAAATCGCACCAGATCTTATCGAATCCGAAATGAAAGACATTGCTCAGGTTCGTCTGCAATCTGTGCACGCTTATAAATGCAAGTGCCGCATGGTTTCCCAAACCTAATCGAACAAACAGCTTGCAGGTAGTCACGAACCCAAAATACGGAATTGATGGTTTGATAGTGTCCAACACGACAATTTCACGACCTGAAACTTTGAAAAGTGAATTTAAAGTGAGTTGCAGTCGATAATCATGTTATATGAAGAGATTTAGACAGAAACTGGAGGACTGAGTGGAGCCCCAGTGAGGAAAATCAGTACGGAATGCGTGAGGAGTATGTACAGGTGAACTTTTTTAATGAAAGTTTTATCATGCAAGTTTTAGTAGAGAAATTTGTTCATTTAGTACAGTAGCGAAAAAAGTTTACATTTTTAAACTTTTGACCTTGAATTTTTGTCTAAAGTTGCTTCGAATGTCAAAAAATATATAATTGCATTGCCTTTTTTCGTTCTTCTTGTTTCTCTCTATGTGTCTTTGCAAATTTTTGATCAATTCCTCAGAATAAAAGTGAGAATAGGTTGTTTGAAGTAGTGAACAAAAGATCTATACCAAACGACCAGGTCAATTAAAAACGACTCAATTTTTTCATTTCTGAATTTTTGCAAGATTTTGAAGTGATTTTCATAGAAATAGGGAGTAAATTTAACGGAGTTTGAAATTGAAATATGCTGAATTTTTGTTTTTTACTGTATGTAAAATAAGATTTTTCTGAAGGATACAAAAAATATTTATTTTTCAGATTAACCAACGGAAAAATTCCAATTGTTGGCTGTGGCGGAGTCTCGACAGGAAGAGATGCATACGATAAGATTAAGTAAGTTATTGATTGAAAAGGGGCGGGGCGCCAGCTTGGCTGCTTATTGGTCGCTCAGGCACTTGTCAACTGATATTTCTTACAGAGCTGGTGCGAGTTTGGTTCAATTGTACACGTCACTGGTCTACGATGGGTTCCCGGTGATAGGGAAGGTAATTTTATCGATTTTTGAAAAAATAGATTGAATTATATTTTTAATTCAAAAATATTGAATTACACCACCCTTAATTGCTCTTGAAGTTACTTTTTTCAACCTTCTTTCGAAGAAATTATCTGATTTTATTTAAAAACCTTAAAATTTTAAAAAAGACATACAAAAAAGCCGATAAAAATAAAATCGTCCTTAGCATGGAAATAGGAAAAAAGAAAATCCTAAAATAACCCGGTATTTCTAGAATTTCCTAGAAACGCCCTTAGAAAAAGTCATACAAAAAAAGCCGATAAAAATAAAATCTTCCTGAGCATGGAAATAGGAAAAAAGAAAATCTTAGAATAATCCGGATTTTGTAGAAATTTGATTTCCAAAGTCGCCCCGCCCCTTTTTAATCAATAACTTACTTGACCTTATCGTTTGCATATTTCCTTGGTTAGACTCCAAACAAACCTTCAATTTCAAAAGAAGGAAACAATTTTATACAGTATTCGAAAAAAAGTATCAATACGGAAGTACTTAGTACGGTACATATAATCTTACCTACAGTATCGGAAAAAATCTTATGTGGTTTATGTTCGGACACATCTTTTCATTAACAATCTGTTTTTTATATGGTAGTCTACAAAGTTATAACCACTTACACATATCTTCCTCTACCTGTAAAAAAGTCTGACCTCCGTAAATCGGTTACTTAGTTACTGTAGCAGTTTCGCTTTGAAATACAAGAACGATTAAGTAATACGCCTTCAATTTCAATGGACTGAAAGTAAGAATAATAATTTAAATCCACAAAGATCTAACTGTTCGTTGCGAGAGTCCCGACCCTACCGTACTCATTTTACAAAAATGCGACAGCCGCGAGTTTGAAATCGGTCAGACTTTTTGCTAGATATGTGACTTATGGTTAGAGTTAAAATGATAAAGGTCAAAAGAAAGGCATTTTTCGATTGAAAACCAAAATTTCCGTGTTCGGAAAATATGATATCTGTTGTTCGAAACACAAAAGATTTTTTTCCGATACTTTAGATTGGCATTCGATTTACCAGGATTAGCCTAGTACACGTAGCTTCCTCTACCTGTAAAAAAATCTGGCCTCCGTAAATCGGGTACTTAGTACCGTAGCAGTTTCGCCTTGAAATACAAGAACGATTTACGTAGTGAGCCTTCAATTTCAGAATGAACTGAAAGTAAGAATAATAATTTAAATCCACAAAGATCTAACTGTTCGTTGTGAGAGTCCCGACCCTACCGTACCCATTCTGCAAAATTGAGATTAGAGCGCGTTTGAAAACGGCCATGTTTCCAGCGATAAGAAAAAACTAAAGGTTTCACGATTTTACTCCAAAACTGGCCAGGATTCACCTAGAATTTGTCGATTTACATTTCTCATCCCAATAATAAAATTCAGGTGAAACGAGAGCTAGTAGAATGCCTACGAGCTGATGGGTTCGACAACGTCTCCCAAGCGGTTGGAATCGATCATAAAAAGTAGTCGTTTGTGTTTAGTTTGTTTACTTTTAGAGTCTTATTGTTGTTTACGGTTTTGAATTTGCTCAAAAAAGTTTTATGAATCAGACACGGACAATACAATAGAAAGAAAGCGATTAGGATACTAAGAGATCGTCATTTTACAGAATAAAATATCTAAAATAGACGGAAACTGAAGAAAAGATGTGTAGAGAGCATTTTGAAGAAAATGACTGTCCTTTCCTCTCTCTCGGGAAAAAAAAAGAGAATCCCGATGCGAATATCATTATGTCCGGAAAGAATGAGAAAATCCCGATGCGAATATCATTATGTCCGGAAAGAATGAGAAAATCCCGATGCGAATATCATTATGTCCGGAGAGAATGAGAAAATCCTGTTGCGAATATCATTATGTCCGGAGAGAATGAGAAAATCCCGATACGAATATCATTATGTCCGGAAAAAAGAGAAAATCCTGATGCGAATATCATTATGTCCCGAAAAATGAAGAAAATATCGATGCGAATATCATTATGTCCGGAAAAAAGAGAAAATCCTGATGCGAATATCATTATGTCCGGAAAAAAGAGAAAATCCTGATGCGAATATCATTATGTCCGAAAAAACGAGGAAATCTCAGAATTCCTTTCTCTTTCTGTCTGCCTGCCTCTCTCTCTCTCTCTCTCTCACTCTCTCGTGGTGAAAATAGCACCTACAGTAACCGCCGCGCGCTCGCAGCTACAGTACCCGTTTTTGATCTTCTCACCTTGACCACGGTGCGTGTGGATTCGGTCACGTAGCCCCAAAAGGATGTTTTTCGGCAGTAATCCCTTTGATATTTGCTCGTAGTGATTCAATGCAAATAGGGGCGTTGCGCGACAAGAATAAAAGTCAAAAACAGGCAGAGACGTGCGAGGCGTCGGGAACATGTCCGTTCGACAGCAAGGTGAGGATGAATCTTTTTCTCTCTCTCTCTCACTCTCACTCTCTCTCACTCTCTCACTCTCTCTCTCTCTCTCTCTCTCTCTCTCTCTCTCTCTCTCTCTCTCTCTCTCTCTCTCTCTCTAACTCTCTCTATCTCTCTCTCTCTTTTTCTCTCACTCTCTCTCACTCTCTTACTCTCTCACTCTTTTACTCAAAAACCCCGATGTGAATATCATTATGTCCGGAAAAAATGAAAAAATCTCGATGCGAATATCATTATGTCCGAAAAAAAATGAAAAAATCTCGATGCGAATATCATTATGCCCGAAAAAAAATGAAAAAAATCTCGATGCGAATATCATTATGTCCGGAAAAAATGGAAAAAATCTCGATGCGAATATCATTATGTCCGAAAAAAATGAAAAAAATCTCGATACGAATATCAATATGTCCGGAAAAAATTATAAAAATCTCGATACGAATATCAATATGTCGCAAAAATCTTGATGCGAAGATCAATATGTCCGAAAAATTTTGAAATTTCCTCATTTTTTTTGGACATAATGATATTCGCATCGGGATTTTCTCATTCTTTCCGGACATAATGATATTCGCATCGGGATTTTCTCCTTTTTTCGGGACATAAAGATATTCGCATCTGGATTTTCTCATTTTTTCCGGATATAATAATATTCGCATCGAGATTTTCTCATTTTTTCCGGACAAAATGATATTCGCATCGGGATTTTCTCATTCTCTCCGGACAAAATGATATTCGCATCGGGATTTTCTCATTCTCTCCGGACATAATGATATTCGCATCGGGATTTTCTCATTCTTTCCGGACGTAATGATATTCGCATCGGGATTTTATCATTCTTTCCGGACAAAATGATATTCGCATCGATATTTTCTCATTTTTTCCGGACATAATGATATTCGCAGCATGCATTTCTCCTTTTTTCCGGACATAATGATATTCGCATCAGGATTTTCTCTTTTTTTTCCGGACATAATGATATTCGCATCGGGATTTTCTTCATTTTTTCCGGACATAATGATATTCGCATCGGGATTTTCTCATTCTTTCCGGACATAATGATATTCGCATCAGGATTTTCTCATTTTTTCCGGACATAATGATATTCGCACCGGGATTTTCTCATTTTTCCGGACATAATGATATTCGCATCAGGATTTTCTCATTTTTTCCGGACATAATGATATTCGCATCGGGATTTTATCATTCTTTCCGGACAAAATGATATTCGTATCGGGATTTTCTAGTTGTTTCCGGACGTAATGATATTTGCATCGGGATTTTCTCATTCTTTCCGGACAAAATGATATTCGCAAACCCCATCGTGCCTATTATTTTGGGACACAATGTACTGCCTTTTTCAGGAAAATACGTACCACTGGTGGCAGGGACTCAAGACCGTCGTCAAAAAGTACCGATGATACATCCTTTGGTGTGTACTCTTGACAGACCAACTTACTTCATCGTAAACAGCAGTCCTGGCAGCAGTAGCTCCAGTTCTCCAGAGGTCCTGCAGAAGCCTGTTAAACACGTGCGATTCAAGCTTTATTAGATTTTTCTAAATATTTTGTTCTTGGATTGATGTTTTGTACATAAAGTATTTATTAGGGGTGTATCTCATTCTCTCACAGTCTACCTATGTCTGTCTATGTCTCTCTCATTCTCTCTCTGTCTCTCTGTCTCTCTCATTCTCTCACTCTCTCTCTCTGTCTCTCTGTCTCTCTCTGTCTCTCTCTCTCTCTCTTGCTCTCTCTTTTTCTCTCTCTCTCTCTCTTTCTCTCTCTCTCTTTCTCTCTCACTCTCTCTCTCACTCTCTCACACACACACTCTCTTACTCTCTCTGTCTCTCTCTCTCTCTGTCTCTCTCTCTCACTCTGTCTCTCTCTCTCTGTCTCTCTCTCCTTCTCTCTTTCTTTCTCTCTCTCTTTCTCTCTCTCTCTCTCTCTCTCTCTCTCTCTCTCTCTCTCTCTCTCTCTCCTTACGGTAACCCCACAGGGGAAAGCTCAAAAACAATCAAGAAGAAAAGCCGCTGATATTCCATTTCCACACGCCCCCTGAGACTTCAAAAATTTGCGAGCTTATAATGCCTTCCGAAATATCAATCATTTTGCGCGGCGTGTGTGCGCGAAAGCCGCAAATGGAAATGAGTTACCGTAGTGTTTTCGCGCGCTCCGTCGATTAGTGACTGGTCCAATGGGGAATAACCGACCACGCCCTCAAAAGACTTCACTGGATTCACCAGTTCACCATGTTTGGCTCGATCGAGATGCTGCTCAATGAGCCGAAGAAGACGGAACCTACAGTAACAGCCAGCGATACACAACTGGACCCCATGATTGCGTCGAACACTCTGCTGCAATGCTGCAATCATCTGAATTCTATTATTCCTGGTGGGTTTGGTTTAGACGTCTCAACCATTAGCCTAAGCCTAACTAAAACCTAAGCCTTATAGCCATGTCTATGCTTAAATGCACCAGTGCTAACCTAAGCCTAAGCACCATAACCTAAGCTCAACCTAAGATAAAACGGGTTTATTTCCTTCAGCAGACAACCAAAATGGCACCAACTGACCACGATTTTTTAGCTTCAACCTCATCCACCTGCACAGTTGCTCCACAGTTACCGTATCCGGCCATCCAACTTCCATTTATTTATGACCATCTGACTTTAGCATGTGAGTGAATGAGATGATTAACTGTTTCACAAAAAGGTGGCCAAAGGGAAAGTACTGGTTTTTGTAAGCCTTCCGCGTCGCGTTGCGTCGCACTGCCACGCTAACACGTGGGAGAGAGGGAGTGACGAACATAGAGTCAATTTAAATTTTGTATAAGTTTACGAGCGCCTCTGATTGAGAACACCAACTTGCCGGTCTGCGGCGAATTTTCAGTTTTTGCCGCAACCAAGTTTTTTGCCGCGCGGATTTTCAACTTAGTCAACAGTACATTTTTCACTTTTTCCCCATGAAAATTAACATTTTTGAAAATGGAAAATGGTTTGAGGAGTTGAGAAGTATGTGCGTAAGTGAAAACTGTTTCAAGAAAAAGTGACGAAAAAACGGGGAAATTGAAGTCATCCTTGTGATTCACAAAAAGCATAGTCTTACGAGATTCTGAGCTTCTGTTCTGGAGTTACAGGCCTTCAAAGTTGACGTCAAAAATGTCTCAACTTCAACAATCTCTAACTTTATTCAAAGGACTTTTGAAGCGGCAAAATCATGCTTATTCGATTAAGAATGATTGATCCTATCTGCTCCGTTGATTTCAGACGATTCGGAGACAACATTTTTTTAAATTCGAAAAAATCCATGGGCTATAGCCCACAAACATTTCCGAAATTTTGGGTCGGAAAAAAATGTTGAGATTTTGATTGTTATTGATAGAAGGACACTTGTGATGTACGAAAATCATAGTCTTACGAGATTCTGAGCTTCTGTTCTGGAGTTACAGGCCTTCAAAGTTGACGTCAAAAATGTCTCAACTTCAACAATCTCTAACTTTATTCAAAGGACTTTTGAAGCGGCAAAATCATGCTTATTCGATTAAGAATGATTGATCCTATCTGCTCCGTTGATTTCAGACGATTCGGAGACAACATTTTTTTAAATTCGAAAAAATCCATGGGCTATAGCCCACGAACATTTCCGAAATTTTGGGTCGGAAAAAAATGTTGAGATTTTGATTGTTATTGATAGAAGGACACTTGTGATGTACGAAAATCATAGTCTTACGAGATTCTGAGCTTCTGTTCTGGAGTTACAGGCCTTCAAAGTTGACGTCAAAAATGTCTCAACTTCAACAATCTCTAACTTTATTCAAAGGACTTTTGAAGCGGCAAAATCATGCTTATTCGATTAAGAATGATTGATCCTATCTGCTCCGTTGATTTCAGACGATTCGGAGACAACATTTTTTTAAATTCGAAAAAATCCATGGGCTATAGCCCACGAACATTTCCGAAATTTTGGGTCGGAATAAAATGTTGAGATTTTGATTGTTATTGATAGAAGGACACTTGTGATGTACGAAAATCATAGTCTTACGAGATTCTGAGCTTCTGTTCTGGAGTTACAGGCCTTCAAAGTTGACGTCAAAAATGTCTCAACTTCAACAATCTCTAACTTTATTCAAAGGACTTTTGAAGCGGCAAAATCATGCTTATTCGATTAAGAATGATTGATCCTATCTGCTCCGTTGATTTCAGACGATTCGGAGACAACATTTTTTTAAATTCCAAAAAATCCATGGGCTATAGCCCACGAACATTTCCGAAATTTTGGGTCGGAAAAAATGTTGAGATTTTGATTGTTATTGATAGAAGGACACTTGTGATGTACGAAAATCATAGTCTTACGAGATTCTGAGCTTCTGTTCTGGAGTTACAGGCCTTCAAAGTTGACGTCAAAAATGTCTCAACTTCAACAATCTCTAACTTTATTCAAAGGACTTTTGAAGCGGCAAAATCATGCTTATTCGATTAAGAATGATTGATCCTATCTGCTCCGTTGATTTCAGACGATTCGGAGACAACATTTTTTTAAATTCGAAAAAATCCATGGGCTATAGCCCACGAACATTTCCGAAATTTTGGGTCGGAAAAAAATGTTGAGATTTTGATTGTTATTGATAGAAGGACACTTGTGATGTACGAAAATCATAGTCTTACGAGATTCTGAGCTTCTGTTCTGGAGTTACAGGCCTTCAAAGTTGACGTCAAAAATGTCTCAACTTCAACAATCTCTAACTTTATT
>OZ022254.1:1390504-1420504 GCA_963978915.1 Caenorhabditis parvicauda
GACACAAAATTTTTGACCCCAAAAATCACATAAGGCTATAGCCCATGAAATTTTTCGATTTTGGGTCCGGAAAAAATTGTTGAGATTTCTGCAGGTATCGATGTAGAAACGTTTGGCAATCAGAATAAACCTACTTTTACGCGAATCTGAGCATCCGAACTGAAGTTACAGTAGTCGAAACTCCCGGTAGCCCACGGCAACATCCCATTTTCTAACTCGAAGAAACTCATTGGAATAACCTTGGATTTATGATTCCGTTGTTCTAAAGCACTAAAGAAATGATTTTTGACAGTTTCCGAGTGATTCGGAGACACAAAATTTTTGACCCCAAAAATCACATAAGGCTATAGCCCATGAAATTTTTCGATTTTGGGTCCGGAAAAAATTGTTGAGATTTCTGCAGGTATCGATGTAGAAACGTTTGGCAATCAGAATAAACCTACTTTGACGCGAATCTGAGCATCCGAACTGAAGTTACAGTAGTCGAAACTCCCGGTAGCCCACGGCAACATCCCATTTTCTAACTCGAAGAAACTCATTGGAATAACCTTGGATTTATGATTCCGTTGTTCTAAAGCACTAAAGAAATGATTTTGACAGTTTCCGAGTGATTCGGAGACACAAAATTTTTGACCCCAAAAATCACATAAGGCTATAGCCCATGAAATTTTTCGATTTTGGGTCCGGAAAAAATTGTTGAGATTTCTGCAGGTATCGATGTAGAAACGTTTGGCAATCAGAATAAACCTACTTTGACGCGAATCTGAGCATCCGAACTGAAGTTACAGTAGTCGAAACTCCCGGTAGCCCACGGCAACATCCCATTTTCTAACTCGAAGAAACTCATTGGAATAACCTTGGATTTATGATTCCGTTGTTCTAAAGCACTAAAGAAATGATTGTTGACAGTTTCCGAGTGATTCGGAGACACAAAATTTTTGACCCCAAAAATCACATAAGGCTATAGCCCATGAAATTTTTCGATTTTGGGTCCGGAAAAAATTGTTGAGATTTCTGCAGGTATCGATGTCCAAACGTTCCAGCAATCAGAATAAACCTACTTTTACGCGAATCTGAGCATCCGAACTGAAGTTACAGTAGTCGAATTTCCCGGTAGCCCACGGCAACATCCCATTTTCTAACTCGAAGAAACTCATTGGAATAACCTTGGATTTATGATTCCGTTGTTCTAAAGCACTAAAGAAATGATTTTTGACAGTTTCCGAGTGATTCGGAGACACAAAATTTTTGACCCCAAAAATCACATAAGGCTATAGCCCATGAAATTTTTCGATTTTGGGTCCGGAAAAAATTGTTGAGATTTCTGCAGGTATCGATGTAGAAACGTTTGGCAATCAGAATAAACCTACTTTGACGCGAATCTGAGCATCCGAACTGAAGTTACAGTAGTCGAAACTCCCGGTAGCCCACGGCAACATCCCATTTTCTAACTCGAAGAAACTCATTGGAATAACCTTGGATTTATGATTCCGTTGTTCTAAAGCACTAAAGAAATGATTTTTGACAGTTTCCGAGTGATTCGGAGACACAAAATTTTTGACCCCAAAAATCACATAAGGCTATAGCCCATGAAATTTTTCGATTTTGGGTCCGGAAAAAATTGTTGAGATTTCTGCAGGTATCGATGTAGAAACGTTTGGCAATCAGAATAAACCTACTTTGACGCGAATCTGAGCATCCGAACTGAAGTTACAGTAGTCGAAACTCCCGGTAGCCCACGGCAACATCCCATTTTCTAACTCGAAGAAACTCATTGGAATAACCTTGGATTTATGATTCCGTTGTTCTAAAGCACTAAAGAAATGATTTTTGACAGTTTCCGAGTGATTCGGAGACACAAAATTTTTGACCCCAAAAATCACATAAGGCTATAGCCCATGAAATTTTTCGATTTTGGGTCCGGAAAAAATTGTTGAGATTTCTGCAGGTATCGATGTAGAAACGTTTGGCAATCAGAATAAACCTACTTTGACGCGAATCTGAGCATCCGAACTGAAGTTACAGTAGTCGAAACTCCCGGTAGCCCACGGCAACATCCCATTTTCTAACTCGAAGAAACTCATTGGAATAACCTTGGATTTATGATTCCGTTGTTCTAAAGCACTAAAGAAATGATTTTTGACAGTTTCCGAGTGATTCGGAGACACAAAATTTTTGACCCCAAAAATCACATAAGGCTATAGCCCATGAAATTTTTCGATTTTGGGTCCGGAAAAAATTGTTGAGATTTCTGCAGGTATCGATGTAGAAACGTTTGGCAATCAGAATAAACCTACTTTGACGCGAATCTGAGCATCCGAACTGAAGTTACAGTAGTCGAAACTCCCGGTAGCCCACGGCAACATCCCATTTTCTAACTCGAAGAAACTCATTGGAATAACCTTGGATTTATGATTCCGTTGTTCTAAAGCACTAAAGAAATGATTTTTGACAGTTTCCGAGTGATTCGGAGACACAAAATTTTTGACCCCAAAAATCACATAAGGCTATAGCCCATGAAATTTTTCGATTTTGGGTCCGGAAAAAATTGTTGAGATTTCTGCAGGTATCGATGTAGAAACGTTTGGCAATCAGAATAAACCTACTTTGACGCGAATCTGAGCATCCGAACTGAAGTTACAGTAGTCGAAACTCCCGGTAGCCCACGGCAACATCCCATTTTCTAACTCGAAGAAACTCATTGGAATAACCTTGGATTTATGATTCCGTTGTTCTAAAGCACTAAAGAAATGATTTTTGACAGTTTCCGAGTGATTCGGAGACACAAAATTTTTGACCCCAAAAATCACATAAGGCTATAGCCCATGAAATTTTTCGATTTTGGGTCCGGAAAAAATTGTTGAGATTTCTGCAGGTATCGATGTAGAAACGTTTGGCAATCAGAATAAACCTACTTTGACGCGAATCTGAGCATCCGAACTGAAGTTACAGTAGTCGAAACTCCCGGTAGCCCACGGCAACATCCCATTTTCTAACTCGAAGAAACTCATTAGAAGAACCTTGGATTTATGATTCCGTTGTTCTAAAGCACTAAAGAAATGATTTTTGACAGTTTCCGAGTGATTCGGAGACACAAAATTTTTGACCCCAAAAATCACATAAGGCTATAGCCCATGAAATTTTTCGATTTTGGGTCCGGAAAAAATTGTTGAGATTTCTGCAGGTATCGATGTAGAAACGTTTGGCAATCAGAATAAACCTACTTTGACGCGAATCTGAGCATCCGAACTGAAGTTACAGTAGTCGAAACTCCCGGTAGCCCACGGCAACATCCCATTTTCTAACTCGAAGAAACTCATTGGAATAACCTTGGATTTATGATTCCGTTGTTCTAAAGCACTAAAGAAATGATTTTTGACAGTTTCCGAGTGATTCGGAGACACAAAATTTTTGACCCCAAAAATCACATAAGGCTATAGCCCATGAAATTTTTCGATTTTGGGTCCGGAAAAAATTGTTGAGATTTCTGCAGGTATCGATGTAGAAACGTTTGGCAATCAGAATAAACCTACTTTGACGCGAATCTGAGCATCCGAACTGAAGTTACAGTAGTCGAAACTCCCGGTAGCCCACGGCAACATCCCATTTTCTAACTCGAAGAAACTCATTGGAATAACCTTGGATTTATGATTCCGTTGTTCTAAAGCACTAAAGAAATGATTTTTGACAGTTTCCGAGTGATTCGGAGACACAAAATTTTTGACCCCAAAAATCACATAAGGCTATAGCCCATGAAATTTTTCGATTTTGGGTCCGGAAAAAATTGTTGAGATTTCTGCAGGTATCGATGTCCAAAACGTTTGGCAATCAGAATAAACCTACTTTGACGCGAATCTGAGCATCCGAACTGAAGTTACAGTAGTCGAATTTCCCGGTAGCCCACGGCAACATCCCATTTTCTAACTCGAAGAAACTCATTAGAAGAACCTTGGATTTATGATTCCGTTGTTCTAAAGCACTAAAGAAATGATTTTTGACAGTTTCCGAGTGATTCGGAGACACAAAATTTTTGACCCCAAAAATCACATAAGGCTATAGCCCATGAAATTTTTCGATTTTGGGTCCGGAAAAAATTGTTGAGATTTCTGCAGGTATCGATGTAGAAACGTTTGGCAATCAGAATAAACCTACTTTGACGCGAATCTGAGCATCCGAACTGAAGTTACAGTAGTCGAAACTCCCGGTAGCCCACGGCAACATCCCATTTTCTAACTCGAAGAAACTCATTGGAATAACCTTGGATTTATGATTCCGTTGTTCTAAAGCACTAAAGAAATGATTTTTGACAGTTTCCGAGTGATTCGGAGACACAAAATTTTTGACCCCAAAAATCACATAAGGCTATAGCCCATGAAATTTTTCGATTTTGGGTCCGGAAAAAATTGTTGAGATTTCTGCAGGTATCGATGTAGAAACGTTTGGCAATCAGAATAAACCTACTTTGACGCGAATCTGAGCATCCGAACTGAAGTTACAGTAGTCGAATTTCCCGGTAGCCCACGGCAACACCCCATTTTCTAACTCGAAGAAACTCATTAGAAGAACCTTGGATTTATGATTCCGTTGTTCTAAAGCACTAAAGAAATGATTTTTGACAGTTTCCGAGTGATTCGGAGACACAAAATTTTTGACCCCAAAAATCACATAAGGCTATAGCCCATGAAATTTTTCGATTTTGGGTCCGGAAAAAATTGTTGAGATTTCTGCAGGTATCGATGTAGAAACGTTTGGCAATCAGAATAAACCTACTTTGACGCGAATCTGAGCATCCGAACTGAAGTTACAGTAGTCGAAACTCCCGGTAGCCCACGGCAACATCCCATTTTCTAACTCGAAGAAACTCATTGGAATAACCTTGGATTTATGATTCCGTTGTTCTAAAGCACTAAAGAAATGATTTTTGACAGTTTCCGAGTGATTCGGAGACACAAAATTTTTGACCCCAAAAATCACATAAGGCTATAGCCCATGAAATTTTTCGATTTTGGGTCCGGAAAAAATTGTTGAGATTTCTGCAGGTATCGATGTAGAAACGTTTGGCAATCAGAATAAACCTACTTTGACGCGAATCTGAGCATCCGAACTGAAGTTACAGTAGTCGAACTTCCCGGTAGCCCACGGCAACACCCCATTTTCTAACTCGAAGAAACTCATTAGAAGAACCTTGGATTTATGATTCCGTTGTTCTAAAGCACTAAAGAAATGATTTTTGACAGTTTCCGAGTGATTCGGAGACACAAAATTTTTGACCCCAAAAATCACATAAGGCTATAGCCCATGAAATTTTTCGATTTTGGGTCCGGAAAAAATTGTTGAGATTTCTGCAGGTATCGATGTAGAAACGTTTGGCAATCAGAATAAACCTACTTTGACGCGAATCTGAGCATCCGAACTGAAGTTACAGTAGTCGAAACTCCCGGTAGCCCACGGCAACATCCCATTTTCTAACTCGAAGAAACTCATTGGAATAACCTTGGATTTATGATTCCGTTGTTCTAAAGCACTAAAAAATGATTTTTGACAGTTTCCGAGTGATTCGGAGACACAAAATTTTTGACCCCAAAAATCACATAAGGCTATAGCCCATGAAATTTTTCGATTTTGGGTCCGGAAAAAATTGTTGAGATTTCTGCAGGTATCGATGTAGAAACGTTTGGCAATCAGAATAAACCTACTTTGACGCGAATCTGAGCATCCGAACTGAAGTTACAGTAGTCGAAACTCCCGGTAGCCCACGGCAACACCCCATTTTCTAACTCGAAGAAACTCATTAGAAGAACCTTGGATTTATGATTCCGTTGTTCTAAAGCACTAAAGAAATGATTTTTGACAGTTTCCGAGTGATTCGGAGACACAAAATTTTTGACCCCAAAAATCACATAAGGCTATAGCCCATGAAATTTTTCGATTTTGGGTCCGGAAAAAATTGTTGAGATTTCTGCAGGTATCGATGTAGAAACGTTTGGCAATCAGAATAAACCTACTTTGACGCGAATCTGAGCATCCGAACTGAAGTTACAGTAGTCGAAACTCCCGGTAGCCCACGGCAACATCCCATTTTCTAACTCGAAGAAACTCATTGGAATAACCTTGGATTTATGATTCCGTTGTTCTAAAGCACTAAAGAAATGATTTTTGACAGTTTCCGAGTGATTCGGAGACACAAAATTTTTGACCCCAAAAATCACATAAGGCTATAGCCCATGAAATTTTTCGATTTTGGGTCCGGAAAAAATTGTTGAGATTTCTGCAGGTATCGATGTAGAAACGTTTGGCAATCAGAATAAACCTACTTTGACGCGAATCTGAGCATCCGAACTGAAGTTACAGTAGTCGAAACTCCCGGTAGCCCACGGCAACATCCCATTTTCTAACTCGAAGAAACTCATTGGAATAACCTTGGATTTATGATTCCGTTGTTCTAAAGCACTAAAGAAATGATTTTTGACAGTTTCCGAGTGATTCGGAGACACAAAATTTTTGACCCCAAAAATCACATAAGGCTATAGCCCATGAAATTTTTCGATTTTGGGTCCGGAAAAAATTGTTGAGATTTCTGCAGGTATCGATGTAGAAACGTTTGGCAATCAGAATAAACCTACTTTGACGCGAATCTGAGCATCCGAACTGAAGTTACAGTAGTCGAAACTCCCGGTAGCCCACGGCAACATCCCATTTTCTAACTCGAAGAAACTCATTGGAATAACCTTGGATTTATGATTCCGTTGTTCTAAAGCACTAAAGAAATGATTTTTGACAGTTTCCGAGTGATTCGGAGACACAAAATTTTTGACCCCAAAAATCACATAAGGCTATAGCCCATGAAATTTTTCGATTTTGGGTCCGGAAAAAATTGTTGAGATTTCTGCAGGTATCGATGTAGAAACGTTTGGCAATCAGAATAAACCTACTTTTACGCGAATCTGAGCATCCGAACTGAAGTTACAGTAGTCGAAACTCCCGGTAGCCCACGGCAACATCCCATTTTCTAACTCGAAGAAACTCATTGGAATAACCTTGGATTTATGATTCCGTTGTTCTAAAGCACTAAAGAAATGATTTTGGACAGTTTTCGAGTGATTCGGAGACACAAAATTTTTGACCCCAAAAATCACATAAGGCTATAGCCCATGAAATTTTTCGATTTTGGGTCCGGAAAAAATTGTTGAGATTTCTGCAGGTATCGATGTAGAAACGTTTGGCAATCAGAATAAACCTACTTTGACGCGAATCTGAGCATCCGAACTGAAGTTACAGTAGTCGAAACTCCCGGTAGCCCACGGCAACATCCCATTTTCTAACTCGAAGAAACTCATTGGAATAACCTTGGATTTATGATTCCGTTGTTCTAAAGCACTAAAGAAATGATTTTGACAGTTTTCGAGTGATTCGGAGACACAAAATTTTTGACCCCAAAAATCACATAAGGCTATAGCCCATGAAATTTTTCGATTTTGGGTCCGGAAAAAATTGTTGAGATTTCTGCAGGTATCGATGTAGAAACGTTTGGCAATCAGAATAAACCTACTTTGACGCGAATCTGAGCATCCGAACTGAAGTTACAGTAGTCGAAACTCCCGGTAGCCCACGGCAACATCCCATTTTCTAACTCGAAGAAACTCATTGGAATAACCTTGGATTTATGATTCCGTTGTTCTAAAGCACTAAAGAAATGATTTTTGACAGTTTCCGAGTGATTCGGAGACACAAAATTTTTGACCCCAAAAATCACATAAGGCTATAGCCCATGAAATTTTTCGATTTTGGGTCCGGAAAAAATTGTTGAGATTTCTGCAGGTATCGATGTAGAAACGTTTGGCAATCAGAATAAACCTACTTTGACGCGAATCTGAGCATCCGAACTGAAGTTACAGTAGTCGAAACTCCCGGTAGCCCACGGCAACACCCCATTTTCTAACTCGAAGAAACTCATTAGAAGAACCTTGGATTTATGATTCCGTTGTTCTAAAGCACTAAAGAAATGATTTTTGACAGTTTCCGAGTGATTCGGAGACACAAAATTTTTGACCCCAAAAATCACATAAGGCTATAGCCCATGAAATTTTTCGATTTTGGGTCCGGAAAAAATTGTTGAGATTTCTGCAGGTATCGATGTAGAAACGTTTGGCAATCAGAATAAACCTACTTTGACGCGAATCTGAGCATCCGAACTGAAGTTACAGTAGTCGAAACTCCCGGTAGCCCACGGCAACATCCCATTTTCTAACTCGAAGAAACTCATTGGAATAACCTTGGATTTATGATTCCGTTGTTCTAAAGCACTAAAGAAATGATTTTTGACAGTTTCCGAGTGATTCGGAGACACAAAATTTTTGACCCCAAAAATCACATAAGGCTATAGCCCATGAAATTTTTCGATTTTGGGTCCGGAAAAAATTGTTGAGATTTCTGCAGGTATCGATGTAGAAACGTTTGGCAATCAGAATAAACCTACTTTGACGCGAATCTGAGCATCCGAACTGAAGTTACAGTAGTCGAAACTCCCGGTAGCCCACGGCAGCATCCCATTTTCTAACTCGAAGAAACTCATTGGAATAACCTTGGATTTATGATTCCGTTGTTCTAAAGCACTAAAGAAATGATTTTTGACAGTTTCCGAGTGATTCGGAGACACAAAATTTTTGACCCCAAAAATCACATAAGGCTATAGCCCATGAAATTTTTCGATTTTGGGTCCGGAAAAAATTGTTGAGATTTCTGCAGGTATTGATGTAGGAACGTTTGGCAATCAGAATGGACCTACTTTGACGCGAATCTGAGCATCCAAACTGAAGTTACAGTAGTCGAAACTCGCGGTAGCCCACGGCAACATCCCATTTTCTAACTCGAAGAAACTCATTGGAACAACATTTCTGTAATTCATTCATCCAGAACTACTCGAGTCAAGTTAGAGTGTTGAATTTGAGGCATGTCCAACGTCAAATTTTGAAGGCGTGTAACTTCAGAAGAGAGGCTCAGAATCGTGTCAGAGACAGCCCTGTTCTTTTAGATCCAAATTTTTTTTTGGATAGGAAACTCCTTATTAAGTAGATCAAATGCCCCTGACATTTTTAAAATTTTTTCACAGTTATCATTCAATACATCACGTTTTACAACAAGTCACCGAGTCACCTTTGCAGCGACGTTAACTTGTGGGTTTTTTCCGAAACGTAAATAACCGATATTGTTGTGAAAGTTTGGGACTGTTAAGAATCATTTCTGAATGTGAGACAAACTAACGCTTTCGATAACTAACGCGGTAAAGACCAAAAACTTCTAAAATGAAAATTGAAGAGATTCGATCAAGACTTGATTGTACATTCTGTCAAAATTGGCGGAATGATGAAAATAAAAATATCAATTGTTAAAAAAAACTTTATAACGTGTCATTTTCATCACAGTTCCGAATTCGTGCGTCTGGACCTTCAAATTACAGTAGCGTTCCTCTTTTTATGTCCACGTGAAAATCCACTGTTCTTTGAATCAAATTCATACACCGTTTCGAAGTTAATGAATCAGGATGAAATTTAGTACACATGTGGAGATTCGTGTTGGCTACAATAGACCAGAATTTCAGAAAGAAATCTTGAATGCTTTCGACTAGCGGATTAGTGTACCGTTCCTGTAAATACTGTTCACACTGTATGATGTATCTAAAACAGTTTCAAATCGGCAAAACTCTAATCAAACTTTTATTAGACAAACATGAACAGGAAAGTGAGTATGTGTGACAAGTGTGACAAAGTGACTTTAACGCATTTCAGCAAATTTCGAATGTCCGGACGATGATATGTTGCTAGAGAGATCGATATTTACATATCTGTCGATGGCCGCGCTCTGCCGCGTTTCAGTTGATCGTGCATCTGGGGTCTGTCTCTTTTGGTCTCGTCCAAAACTCCAAATCTTTCAGGTCGGGTTTGGAGAAGAGCACAGCACATGTGATTCTGCGGAATCTGAAAGTTTTCTGTTACTTTCACTCGGATTAGGAATAAAAATACCGTTCAATTTAATGATGAATTCCGGCATCTTCTTTGGGGTGAAAATATAAAGTAGAGGATGAGACCGGCAACGATCAGAACGACCCCGACGAGAGTGTGCTGAAAGTTGATTTTCATATCTCTTTCATATCTCTTTCTCTCTCTTTCTCTCTCTCTCTTTCTCTCTCTCTCTCTCTCTATCTCTCTCTCTCTTTCTCTCTCTCTCTTTCTCTTTCTCTCTCTCTCTCTCTCTCTCTCTCTCTCTCTCTCTATCTCTCTCTCTCTCTCTCTATCTCTATCTCTCGCTCTCTTCTCTCTCTCTCTCTCTCTCTCTCTCTCTCTCTCTCTCTCTTACCTCAGTCTCCTGAATGAAGGGGACTACAACCAGCGCAGCAGTGATGATCCAGAAAAGAACAGAGAAAATGATAGGAACTCTAACTGCTCCTGAAACTTGACGTCAGAGGAGTTAGAATCCATAATGTAATCACCTGGGTCGACTGGAATCTTTCTGTAGCGAATCCATAATAGTGCAGACATTGTGACGACACGTTGGGCGAACATCACAAAGGCTACGTAGTTTATCAGATTTTCAGTGTCGATGAAGGTAACTCCGATTGTACAGATCAACTGTGAATTTCGATTAAGGGAGAGAGAGAGAGAGAGAGAGAGAGAGAGAGAGAGAGAGAGAGAGAGAGAGAGAGAGATAGAGAGAGAGGGAGAGGGAGAGAGGGGAGAGAGAGAGAAAGAAAAAGAGAGAGTGAGAGAGAGGGAGAGAGGGAGAGAGAGAGAGAGAGAGAGAGAGAGAGAGAGAGAGAGAAATAAATACCTGGAACAAAAGTGCAGCCCGTGGACTTCCAGACTTTTCATTGATGCAACTCAAAAATGTGGGTAGTTGACCTTCCCTGGCAGCGGCGTGAGTGAATCTGGACGGTTACCGTATACAATTTTACTGTATCCGATTACCTGGATCCACAGAAAATGTTACTGTTGAGAGTACCAATCAGTAGTATTGCAATCATGAAGGGGATCGCATAGGAAAAGTTACCCATGGTAGCTTGAGCAAAGTCCTGAATTTGTTGCTTAGTTAAGGGGTTCCAGAAAGTTCTGAGGAAGATAATCTGAATAGACCTGACAACTTCGGTGCTCTGTGATTACTTGTGGTTGTTTACGATGCACAATAACATTCTTCACCACCTACACTTCATTATTGTGGACAGATTAGGACGTGTCTGCCTGCCCTATTCGATACGCGTGCCTGCCCTATTCGATACGCGTGCCTGCCCTATTCGATACGCGTGTCTGCCCTATTCGATACGCGTGTCTGCCCTTTTCGATACGCGTGCCTGCCCTATTCGATACGCGTGCCTGCCCTATTCGATACGCGTGCCTGCCCTATTCGATACGCGTGCCTGCCCTATTCGTCTGCCCTTTTCGATATGCGCGTGCCTGCCCTATTCGATACGCGTGCCTGCCCTATTCGATACGCGTGCCTGCCCTATTTGATACGCGTGCCTGCCTTATTCGATACGCGTGCCTGTCCTATTCGATACGAGTGCCTGCCCTATTCGATACGCGTGCCTTTGAATTCACCTAGACTTTGTCCATTTTCGACTCTCAGAGAAATTTCACGATTAAGACCGGGTAATGTTCATACAGAACCTGGTTACCTCGGAATCAGGTCCTGCCATAGTTTTGTTCAGGTTCAGCAGGTCTACCCAGATTTTTCTCCAGTCTTATCTCTTACCGCCGCAATCGCAGTACTATTCTTAATAGTCGCTGCCGGCAGGACGATCATGTAGGAGACGTTCATTGCGAGGTACGTCGTGGTGACGAAGGCGACACCAACAAGTAGGGCGATTGGCATGGTTCTGAACATGATGTGTTGAATGCAATGTGCCGTACCGGACGGAATTTTCTCCGCGGTTCCCTCAGGGAATAAGTTTCCCAATGTGAATTTCGAGAAGAGATGGAGATGAGGGGGACACCAATAGGGATCGACACTCTATGTACTATAACATCTGATCACCCTGCGTATCACACCCTCTCACGACTATGACCTTTTGGATGTAAACACCTGGTGCACGCCCCCCCTGTGATCTTGGCCCTGATCATTCCATGTCTCTGTGCAGACGCCGGAAGGTGTCTCACAGACTCCAACCTTGTCGACAATAAAGGTTACCACAGACATGTTGAGACTTCATGACATATAAGCACCGTCAAGGCTTATTATGTTATAGTACAAAAAAGTTGCAAAGAAAAAAAAGCGACAAGAAAAGTCAACCAATAAGCAACTAAGCTGTGGCCCCGTACCCCACAGTAGATCTTAATTTTGATTACAGTACCCATCATTTTTCAAAATAAGAATAACCTCAAAATTACAGAAGCGACAAAATGGTCAACCAATAAGCAACTAAGCTGTGGCCCCGCCCCACAGTAGATCAATTTTGATTACAGTACCCATCATTTTTCAAAATAAGAATAACCTCAAAATTACAGAAGCGACAAAAATGGTCAACCAATAAGCAACTAAGCTGTGGCCCCGCCCCACAGTAGATCAATTTTGATTACAGTACCCATAATTTGTCAAATTCAAAATAACCTCGACGGATTTGCGATTTCAGGCGTTCCATAGTTCAAAATATCCCATCCAGCAAAACTCCACAGGGCTCCATAAAAGGCGAGGGCGATCGGACCAGCGCTCCAGTTGCTTCCCTCCATCAGATTCTCGAGGTTGCTGGTCCATCCTGCAAAAAAAAAACTTGGAAGGTGACGGGATTCGAACCCTTGACCTTTCTCACTCAGGGAAACGGTTGACGGCCAGATTTAGAACAATCTGACTCAAAACCACCAGATCTGGCTTACACTTTTCAGAGGACGAAAATATGATTGACTACAAACAATGTTAGTTGGAAATTGCTCTTACCATAGGACCAAAGCTGTAGAAATGCGTTTTCGCACTAGTTCTAGCCGAGTTTTGATAAGAGAGAGAGAGAGAGAGAGAGAGAGAGAGAGAGAGAGAGAGAGAGACAGAGAGAGAGAGAGAGAGAGAGAGAGAGAGAGAGAGAGACAGAGAGAGAGACAGAGAGAGAGCGAGAGAGAGAGAGAGAAAAAGAGAGAGAGGGAGAGATGGAAGAATGGAGAGAGAGAGAGAGAAAGAGAGAGAGAGAGAGAGAGAGAGAGAGAGAGAGAGAGATGGAGAGAGAGAGAGAGCGAAGAGATGGAAGGATGGAGAGAGAGAGAGAGAGAGAGAGAGAGAGAGAGAGAGCGAGAGAGAGAGAGAGAAAAGAGAGAGAGAGAGAGAGAGAGAGAGAGAGAGAGAGAGAGAGAGAGAGAGAGAGAGAGAGAGAAAGAGAGAGAGAAAGAGAGAGGGAGAGAGAGAAAATTTTGAAACTTTAAAATCACCGTCAAAAATGAGATAGTAGGAACCGGTAATCGATTTTGGTTAGGTTCAGAGAGAAGAAAGAGAGAGAGAGAGATGGAGAGAGAGAGAGAGAGAGAGAGAGAGAGAGAGAGAGATGGAGAGATGGAGGAGAAAAAATTTTGAAACTTTAAAATCACCTTCAAAAATGAGATAGTAGAAACCGGTAACGATGATCACAGCTAGTGATAGGACCTTCGCAGCCGTCGCTAAGATTTGAAACTTGGATGCGTATTTGTCGATTGCGAACAGGTTGAGGAAGGTGAGCAGTCCTGAAAAATGTGGAAAAATTTTGATGGGAAAAAGGGTCATAAACATACTGAAAAGTGTTCATTGTACAGTGCGTCGCAAAAAAAAAATAGAATCATCTATTTTCAGAATTCATTCGAGTTTCAGTTTTGACTCTGATTATACCAACCAGGAGCGAAATTGAGAGCCCACGATTCCGAACTAGACTTATCCAAGTTTTTAAGGTTTCCTATTCAGAGTTGAACCTATTCATTGGCCTCTACAGTGAATAGTAGCAACAATATTGCTGAACTGAGCACAATTACAACAATTTCCACCATTTTTAACGTTTGAAAATATTGCTTCGTTACACACCCATTCAGTCATTCGAGACCACTGTTCGTACTATTTTGGGACGCTCATTGTGGGGTAAAAACTCGACCATTCTACTTCTACGAGCCAGAATAAATAATGAATGTTGTGTTCGGACCTGTGACAGATGATGAGAATCAAAACGAACCTACAAGTGCGAAACCCAGTCCGTATTCGAAAATCTTGTCCCATGGTGAGTCGAGTGTCCAAACTGGTGCCAAGCCTGCGACTGAAAAAAGGTAATTACCTTAAGGTCCACAGCAGAGTTGCACGGAAATAATATTTTTCAAAACGGAAGTCGGAAGTAGAATTTGTTAAACGGAAGTCGGAAGTGAAATTTTTCACGGAAATCGGAAGTTGGAAGTGAAAATAGGGCGGAAGTCGAAATTTCGTGCAACTCTGGTCCACACTTAACCACCTTTCGTTGTAACCGACAAAGAGACGCAAAGATCGAACAAAAAACCTCATTCGTTTTTTTCAGAATTTCGAGAAACACAGAATTCTATGAACCAGAGATTTACGGAATTCCGACTTCCAACATACTCATCAGGAGAGATTGTGGCGGATATACAATATTCCTTTGTTTATTCTACTTTTTTGCACTCCCGAATTTCACATTTCGTCAAAAATTTCATTTCCGACTTATTTTATTCTGCTCTGAGAGAGTAAATGGTCATTTTTCATGAGCAAAATCAATTTTTCGAACAATTCAACATAATCAAAGCTCACCAATGTACTGCCCAAATGTCTTGGCTTGTACTGCGGCCGATGCAGGGAAGCTCATCAGCACTCCGACCCACATGAATGAGAACGCGACTGCTTCCCAGCCGACGAAGACCTGCAGAGAAATGGTGCAAATGTGCCCCAAATGAATATAACCAATTCGAAATTTGTTAGAATTACAGCTAGATTTGTTCGGAAAAAGATTCGAACTATATCCTAACTTCAACACCATTTGTCGATCTCATACCGTCAAAGGAGGGAGAAGAGGTTCATTCAACACTCCAATCTACACATGCTTCTTCAATGCCAACACCACACAACCTGATAAAGCCCCATCCTACTGTGTCTGTTCGGCTATTGCAACAACGATCGTGGCGGAGAAACATCCGTCATCAAAGGACAGTCTCACAAGCAGAAGAAAATGGTCAACCTTTGGTATCACATCTACTGACATCCCTCAAGGCAGTCATGACTCGCGGTTACTCTTGAACTCAGACCCCTACACTTTTGGTATACATGAGTCATCAATCTATCAGTTTTTTTTTCTAAAGGGTTCATCCACTGTGGGTTCTTACATTTTCTTATCTGAATCATGTTTTATTCTCCACAAAATTTATCCCTATCTTCACTTGTACCCACATATACTATCTTTTATCTGAGAACATTTTGCTACTTTCTGCTTTGTTTCTATTTCCCCAAAATTAATATTATTATAACTCACATTATAAGCGAAATCACACCCGGGCTCAAGGATGCTCGTTCCGAGCTCGATGTAGCAGATTCCTCCTGAATGTGTTTTCTCTCTCTCTCTTTTTCTCTCTATCTCTCTCTCTCTCTTTCTCTCTATCTCTCTCTCTCTCTCCCTCTCTCTCTCTCTCTCTCTATCTCTCTCTCTATCTCTCTCTCTCTCTCTCTCTCTCTCTCACTCTCTCTCTGTCTCTCTCTCTCTATCTCTCTCGCTTTCTCAAAAACATACCAATCAAAGACACAAGTCCACACCCAACCCAGACAATGAGCGCCAGTCCATTCGATCCAGTATTAACGAGAATCGGTCCTGGCGTTATGAATATACCCGCTCCTATGATGTTGGCTGAATTACGGGCGGTCTCTTCGAGGGACCGAATCTCGGGCTCACCTATGACGTAGCTGGTACAGGCGAGGGCGCCCATCTGCGGCTTTCGATTCACCGTGGTTCCACCTCCCTCCGACATTGGCGGATCTATATATCTTTTCTCACTAGGGAAGGGTGACTTTCGTGATTTCTGAGAAGGTTCTAGGGTTACTTTTCACTTTGGCATACAACTCTGAAACAAGGTCGACAAAGCACTTTTTAAAACCAGTTCTTCATCGTAGTCGAAAACCCTAGAACCTACTCAGAAGTCACAGATTCTCGGAAAGCGGGTACCGTTCCTGAGTCAAGGAAAATTCACTTCTAAAAAATTCAAAAAATGAAATATTAAAAAAAATATTCATCTGGTGTCGACATCAGATAGTTTTCACTTTTCTCCAAGCTGTGATCCACAAAATAATTTTCGTAGATTCAGGAAATCGTTTAAAAAGCATTACTTTGGCAAGCCAATACTACAAAAAACGCAAGCGATCACTCCAAAAAAGATACATTTATTGTTAGAGTCAATAAATTAGGTGAATTACATGAACGATAAATTACAATGGAAAAGGTGGAGACAGACGGTTATCACTCGAATTATGACTTTTACTCGCTTATCACTAATAGTGTGGCACACCGGTACGCGGAAATATGTCAAAACAAAAGAGAAAATAAATGGGCAATCGCGGTTATTTACAATCAGTTGTCACGTGATGACAACTACTTTTTGACCATGCTGAACGCGTTTATTTGGTTCAGAGGGTCAGATGGGTCCAAAGGGGGTGCTGGAATGGTTCCACTTCTGCAATGGATGTTGGAGTGGTTTTGACAAGGTATTCCTCTCTTTCTCTAACTCTCTCTCACGCTCTCTTTCCCTTCATCTCTCTTTTTCTAACTCTCTCTCTCTCTTTCCCTCTCTTTCTCTTTCTCTAACTCTTGGAGTCTCTCACTCTGATCGACTGGCGGTTCTCTCTTTCTCTATTTTCCTAATTCTCAGAGAAAAAGAAATAGAGATCTCTCTCTCTCTCTCTCTCTCTCTATTCCTCTATAAAACGAAGATAAATCTCACCTAATGCTCGCGTGCAGCATTCTTTTCTCCAACTTCTGCTTATCGCCAATTCCCAACTGAAACTTCGCAGGGTCAATTAGATCGGTCAGATTCATCGAAGTTTGTTGGGCAGCGGCAAAAGACGACACACTGGTCACTTGGTTGATACTGAGTGGATGTGGTTCGGCAGCGACGTCTGGGAGAAATTTTCCGTCTCGAAGCAGAAATCAAAATTTACCTTGAACATTCACAGCCTGTTGGATCGGGATGACGGCAGCGACTGGGGTCTGCGACAAGCTCTGGGTGCTGCTAGTGGACACCGTTGAAACATGATGAGGTGGTTGTAACGATGGAGGTTTCTGGAATGTTTTCTCTCTTTCTGTCTGTATCTCTCTCTCTCTCTCTCTCTCTCTCTCTCTCTCTCTCTCTCTATCAAAAGAAATCTTACCACTGGTGTAGAACTACTAATCGTTCGCTCCTGCCCTTCGGCAATCCGAAAAAACTGATCCTGTGAAGGTGGAGGCGCGTTTTGAAGATCTGAAACATGTGTGTACATACTCTATTTTATTTAACGACTACAACAAATCAAGCCGATCTCTCCGCGCGCTACTGCGCGGTATGCGTTTTTTTTTATCATCCCACTCAACCCCATTGTTTCACCATCACTTTTACTTCGGTCTGTTCTCAGCTCATCGGGTCTGAATCATCCAAGCGAATTTTGATACCTCACCGTGACCCGGAAGTGCAAAGCCGATCGTTCCGCGCACTACTGCGCGGCGCGTGTTGTTCTAATTCCAGTAAATTTTTCCACCATTCAACTAGGTTAAAACTCACTCTGAGACGAGGCCAATGTTGGAGCCACTGGTTGCAAAGCTTGTGGCAGGTTAAGATCTCCAAGAAGTGAGCTGAGAAGGTCCTGAACGCAATAGAAAATGACCTTCAGCTAAATTCAGATTCAGAGTTGAGGCCTGGCCAGATATGTTAAGGGATGAAGATTTACAGAACCGTCCATAAAGATACGAATGCTAACTGTTTTGTTTGGCATACATTGACCTGGGAGTTCCGGATTGGTCTGTAACTTTTAGAGATGTCGGTGAAGCGTTCGTATCTTTATGGACGGTACTGTATGTAAAAAAAATTCACTGTTATATTTAATTTTGTAGTGCGCGAAGTCGCTTTTTCCGAGTTTAGACTTTTCAAAATCAAAATCTCTCTAGTAACGAAAAACAAGCAAAATTTTTGTACATGAAAACGACATCATCCGACCTGATTCGTACATTTAAATTGTACTTTTTCTGAAGGTAATTTCCTGCACTCAAAGTACACAAAGTTCATTGTTCGTTCACTTGTTATCTGCTTTTCTTGAAAGGAACAACTTGCGATAAAGTATGTTGCTTATCAAGCGAAGATTGCACGAGAAAGGCGTCCTATTGGACCCGAATCTTTGTTTTGCCGGGTTGGCCTAAGAAGAAGCCGCAAAATTGTGAGGTCTGACTGGATTCTGGGGCTTTTGAATACGCTGAAGACGATACAACCGGTCCCAAAACTTTTATATAGACCCTATTATGAGGTTAACCTTAAAACGATGTGAAAAGTGGGATTCAAGTTACCCTAAACCTCGAAAGAGTATATTTTTATGATAGAAAACATTTGAAAAAACATATATTCGTCAAAAATTGAGGTTTGATGTGAAGTCCTCATGATTTTCAGGACAGGGATTGTGCGTTTATTTTCCCTTTATGACTGATTCTCAAACGGATTCAGTTGACATTGAACGCCAGAAAGGCAGCATATTAGCGGCGGTTTTTCGCCGCGCGGTACTAAAACGCCGCACGCGGCAAGTTCCTATTTCAGACTCACAATTCGAATTTATATCAGCTTTTCGAGAAATTTTGTGTTAACAAAATTTTGACATTTTCAAAACAGATGACTAATTGTCATTATTTTTATCGTTACATATTTTTGATTATTTTTTGTTAAACGAGTACCTAAACACTTTGATTCGAACTTTGTGCAACATTGTTCTACATAATCGGATCAAAATTCTTGCGTCAGATTTTCCAAGTGCTGTCACTGAATGAACAATATGTACATAGTGTTCCGGGTACTTCTCATAGATAAAAGTTTGAGAAGGATGGGGGGAGGTTAAATTTCGAACTTTGGAGAAATAAATGAGAGAGAGTGTGTGTGTGTGTGTGTGTGTGTGTGTGTGTGTGTGTGTGTGTGTGTGTGTGTGTGTGAGGTAGAGAGGTAGAGGGAAGAGAGAGAGGTAGAGAAGAGAGAGACAGAGGTAGAGGGGAGAGAGAGAGAAAGAGAGAGAGAGAGAGAGAGAGAGAGAGAGAGAGAGAGAGATTTTCTAATCAGACTATGAAAAACAATTTTAAACAAGATCGCCTAGTTGAAACAGTGAGAAAGTTGAATTATTATTGAGTTAATCTAGAAAACATGTGGAGTTATTAGAGAAGTGTAAAATAATTCACTTTATTAATTCTATGTTGAATTTTTCTAGGTGAGCCAGGCCTTCTCATGTTCAGTAGAAACGTATTTTCAATAATAAAACCCGATTTTACCATTATTTTTTTACCTAACAGTGAAAAAGTATACATTTTTCTATCAACATAATATTTTAGTCAAAAATGAATCATACCACATTCGTTCCGCTACCCTGACACGGGCCTTGTGGCTGAGCTTGGTTGACTCCTTGCTGTTGAGGTTGTTGATGAACATTGTAGACAGGTTGCTGCTGTTGAACCGGAGCCATTTGTGGTGGTGGTTGGACTGCTCCATACGGTTGTTGAACCTGAATTTAGGAATGAACAGAGTCCGACAGCTTAATGAATAGTTTCCTGGGAAGGGGAAAAAGTAACCCGAGTTCACTTTTCTGGCAAAAAAGCCAGTGAATTCACAAATAATACTCCGAAAACATGTTCAAGTTTCAAAATCAGTTGATAGAATTATAAAAAATCTCTTTTCTTGTAGACTTCCACATCGAATAGGGAAAACATACCCCTGCCAACCAAGGTGAAGACTGTCCACCAATCGTCGGAGTACTATGCCATGGTGAACTTCGAGTGATGTCTTGAACAGGTGATGGGTTCCATGAGTTGACTGAAACTTTTTCTTCTTCATTCAGACCGATAAATCGCACTCACTCGATTGTTGACCGAACGATCCTTGTTTTACACCAGGTTGTTGTTGAACACCATAGACTTGAGTTCCTTGCGCTTGTGGTTGTTGATTACCTCCAAAGTTCTGGGAACTCTGGTTTCCTTGCCCTTGTGATTGTGGCAGACCTCCAAAGTTCTGGGACATCTGATTTCCTTGAAGTTGATATTGTTGACGACCATCAAAGGCTTGAGGCTGTGGTGACTGACCTCCTTGCACATGAGGTTGTTGTAGACCACTAAAGCTTTGAGAGTGCGTTATTTGAACTCCCTGTGCTTGTGGAGGAGCGAAGTTTTGGGATTGGAACGACTGTCCTCCTTGAAGCTGTGGTTGTTGAAGACCTCCAAAATTCTGGGATATCTGTTGTCCTTGAGTTTGAGGCTGTTGACGACTATGAACGCCTTGAGGCAGTGGTGATTGTCCTCCTTGCACTTGTGGTTGTGGCAGACCTCCAAAGTTCTGAGACATCTGACCTCCTTGAAACTGCGGTTGTTGAAGACTCCCGATGACTTGAGGTTGTGGTGACTGACCCCCTTGAAATTTCGGTTGTCCATAGTTCTGGGACATCTGTCCCCCATGAAGTTGAGGTTGTTGAAGACCAGCAAAGCTCTGAGGTTGATATTGCTGAGCAACTTGCCCTTGGGGCTGTTGAGAACCGGCGAAGCTATTAGAGTGTGGTACTTGACCTCCGTGGACCTGAGGTTGTTGCAGACCTCCAAAATTCTGTGAGTTTGATGGGTGCGTTTCTTGAACATGAGTTTGTTGGAATCCACCAAAGTTCTTTGACTGAGGTTGCTGGAAATTATGCCCTCCTTGAACATGAGGTTGTTGCAGACCACCAAAGTTTCGGGCTTGTGGGGGATTCCCTCCCTGAAGTTGAGGCTGTTGAAGTCCACCAAATTGCTGCGGTTGAGATGGTGGGAAATTCTGCCCTCCTTGAACTTGAGGTAGTTGATGAACACTTTGCTGAGTTGGTTCGAGTGGTTGATTAGTGTAGTGAGTGACTCCGTAAGGTTGCTGGAACTGTCCTCCTTGAACATGTGGTTGTTGTTGATTTTGATACGTTTGAGAATGGAGCTGTGGTTGTTGCAGTGAGTAATCAGGATGTCCACCTTGCAAATGTGGTTGTTGCTGAACATTGTTCCTCTCCCATTGACCTTCAGGTTTCTGTTGTTCTTGAGTATTCTGGTACGGAGAAGCGTCGAGTCCATGATGTTGGTGAACTACCGCGGGATGCTGGAGTGGTGGCATGTTCTGGGGTGCAACTAGTGGTTGGTGTTGCTGAATCGGCGTAAAGCTGTTGGCTGGCGTCGAGAGAATCGGTGTCTCGATTCCACTTGATGGTGTGTACGATTGTGGTTGATTAGGTCCTGAAATTTTTCGGATGTATAATTTGGAGAAATCAGAAAAAGCTTTTCAACCCCTTGTTTTCAGCAACTTTCTTTCAAATTGCATGAATTTTCGCAAAGTATTCCATACTAAATAAAAGTATCAGCATGAAAATCGTTCTAAACACCTCTATCAGAATCCTAACATCAGTATTCAGTTCTTTTCTCTTCGGTAGTCTATCAACGTTTTTTTCAAGCCTTCGTAAAAATACAGTGTGTCCCACAAGAAGTAGCACTTTACTATTTTTGTTGCCATTCAAATACGGATTGAGATTTTTGTCTGAAATTTTTTCTGTGATAACTGATACAGTAATCCATATTTGTGTGAAGTTTCATAGAGATTGGTCAAACTTTGAGAAAGTTATGAATTTATATCCAAAAAACAGCACAAATTGAGTGTCCCACAAGAAGTAGCACCGGTGCATAAAACACTGGTAAGACTGGAAATACTGAGTCAAATTTCACCATTAGTCTATGGTGAGTTTATGGTGACTCCAAAACTTTTGGCGGACCGGCATTGGACCGTAAATGGGCGACAGATGGACTGTAAATGGGCGACACATGGACCGGTGGCGGGGAAAGTGCGCTGCGTGTCAAATTTGGACCGGCATTGGATCGTTAATGGGCGACACATGGACTGGGCGACACATGGACTGGGCGACACATGGACCGGGCGACACATGGACTGGCCGATGGATGATCAAATCGGCGAAACCCGCGATATGTCCGCGAGTGGCTGCAATGACCTATCTAGCACTCGACGACTTTTTAGATCGTTTCTTCTCTGCCCTTCGGAGTAGGAACGATTGTGAGCCGAACTATAGCATGTAATGTGTGTTCGCACTGTCAGTTCCAACATTGGAATATTTTTGAACTGATGAACATTGGGCTATATTTGTCCACTTAGGTTCAGTTTTGGCTTGGAAGTGGTACCCACTATCGTATATCAGGGGTCCGGATGTAGAAGGAAAATATTTCATGTGTCATACCCCCGCAAAAATTATGTGTGTCCACAAAATGTATCAAGCTGATATTGAACAGTGAATGAATAGGACAGTGCGACTATGAGTGGGCGACACATGGACTGCGGATGGGCGACACATGGACCGGGCGACACATGGACTGCGGATGGGCGACACATGGACCGGGCGACACATGGGCCGGACCGGCATCGGACCGTAAATGGGCGACATATGGACTGCGGATGGGCGACAGATGGACCGGGCGACACATGGACCGGACCGGCATCGGACTGTAATTGGGCGACACATGTCCGGGACGACTGTCGCCCATCTACGGTCAAATGCCGGTCCACGAAAAGTTTTGGAGGTGAGTGTATAGTACCATTTTCAGTGTACTCCTTCTAGTGTTTTTGTGGTTTTCACTTTATTGCTGAGTGATTCTATTTCGTTGGGACACTACAAAGAAAAACTCACTTGGGCTCATTTGAAAATCAACCACACTGCTGGGCGCGGGCGATGGTGCAGATTCATGATGCGAGAAGTTTGGTTGGTACTGAGTTCTAGGGTCGACCGACATGTTCTGGGTTGTCGGTGGGATGCCTAGACAACGATAAATTAGACCTCATCAATACTATTGCTAGCATTTTTGTCGTTTTCACTCCATTTCTGTTTCTGTTTTCGCTGTCCGTTCACAGGTCATAGGCAAAGAACCGAAAAAAAGGCTAAATTTCAAGTAGAATCTTCCGTGCGCTGCTGCGCGGCACGGATATTATTTATTTACATGCGTACAACTCTGGAGTCAGGCAATCAGTCTGTATGAAATTTTGAGAAAAGTGGTGGCTTAGTGTCCTTAACAATTCTTATTCTCAAACTTTTCATGATTCTCAAAAGTTGTCGAATTATTTCTGAAAATTGTCGTTTTCTATTATTTCTTTACACAGTGTATGAAGGTTTTGATGTTATTCACCAGGTCGGACCATCATCAACATAGAAAGTGAAATTCACCTGCTTTCCTGTTCCTATATTCATCCATGAAATCGCGCAGCTTTGGCGGTCCCGTTGGCGCAGTGAATGGTGGTTGGGGTGGGCCGACTGGCGGGAGTTGACTATGGTGTGGTGGACCTGCGGGTCCAGCAAAGTCGTTGAGCGCTTCTCTTGCTTGTCTCTGTCTTCTTGCCGCCTCTAGTCGTTCTTCCATGGCACGTCTTTCGTTCGCCCTTTTTTCTTGTTCCGCTTGGACTGAAATTTGAAAAATTAGAAGTACAGAGGAGAGAGAGACGGAGAAATATTTGAATACTGCAACAACTCACAAGCCGAATCAATCGCATGTACAGCACCCTGCAGTTTGTCACACCTGGAGTTCAGTTGTTGGTAGAACCTAGAAGTAAATAATTAGAGATCACCTTGCTATTGCTGGCGATGCTAGCAGCAGCAGCAGCAGCAGCAGCAGGTAGCATGTTTATTATTTATTGACAATAAAATGTCGATAAACACATAACATGGGTAACCTTTTATGTCGCACACCTCGGCAAAGGTAAAAGACGATAAAACCGCTTCGCAACCGCGTTGCTGACCTCCGCTTTCACTTTCGAAAGTGTGTGTACTTTAACGAATGCTTCACTTGACATAATGAATGTTGTACCTACTTCAAATACTTTTCCGTTACGATTTGTGACTCTGGGTTGAAAAAAAAGTAGGTAAAGTGAAAAGTTTTGAACTACAGTAACTGAAATTTGATCTACTATATCGATTTGCTTTGTGCAAACTGAAATATCGGTTCCGCGCAGCAGCGCACGGACGATTCTACTTGAAATCTAGCCTTTTTTCGATCCTTTACGTGTGATCTGTGAACGGACAAAAATTATAGAAATACAGTGTGTATAAAAAAAACGTCATGTTGTGCTTTTTTGCTGATTTTCTAGGTATTTTTGAGAATGACAAAAATTTTTTAGACAAAAGTTTTTAATCACATTCAGATACAAATTTCCTGAAAAATTCAACTTAATCCGTCCACGAGCTCTCGAGTTATGTCCATTGAACCAAAATGGGCCTGTATAAAAATAACGTCATGTTCATTAAAAACCAAGATAACGAAAACAGAACACTGAGAAATCGAATTTCTCTTGATGAACAGTAATTTTATTAATTCTTAGAATAAAAAAATCATGTTTTGTAGAGGTTTACAAAAACTTAGAAGCCTGGAGAGCAGAAATTGTTATTTTTTGCTCCAAAGAGCCATATGAGCTTCTTTCAGCTGATAGACTACTCAATTTTGTCACAAACTGATGTGAACATGTAACTCTACATTTCCCATGATGTTACACAGCCCTACAAAGTGCCTTTCATTCTAGAAAATCAATATTCTCATCCGCATACTGTACTTCCCTCCCTTGGCACGTGTTCATCGGGCCATAGTCCAGCCCAAAAATGGAACTTCTTCGGGCAGAACATTGGAAATGTAAGAAGAAGCTCTCTTCAAACACTTTGTTAGGTTTTCACTGATCACAGCTCTTGAACAAGCATTGAATGACAGAGAAAAGAATAACCATGCGAATTTTTCCGTCTTTCAAGCCATTTTTGACGGTTCAATATTAGACTTCTAATAAAACGCTTATTGAAATTCTATGATCAGTGAAAACCTAACAAATTGTTCTCTTTTTACTTTTCCAATGTTCTGCCCAAAGAAGTTTCGTTTTTGGGCTGGACTATGGCCCGATAAACACGTGCCAAGTGAGGGAAGTACAGTATGCGGATGAGAACATTGATTTTCTAGAATGAAAGGCACTTTGTAGGGTTGTGTAACATTATAAGAAATGTAGAGTTACATGTTCACATCAGTTTGTGACAAAATTGAATAGTCTATCAGCTGAAAGAAGCTCTATGGCTCTTTGGAGCAAAAATGACAATTTCTGCTCTCCAGGCTTCTAAGTTTTTGTAAACCTCTACAAAACATGATTTTTTTATTCTAAGGATTAATAAAATGATTGTTCATCAAGAGAAATTTGATTTCTCAGTGTTCTGTTTTCGTTATCTTGGTTTTTAATGAACATGACGTTATTTTTATACAGGCCCATTTTCGTTCAATAGACATAACTCGAGAGCTCGTGGACGGATTAAGTTGAATTTTTCAGGAAATTTGTATCTGAATGTGATTAAAAACTTTTGTCTAAAAAATTTTTGTCATTCTCAAAAATACCTAGAAAATCAGCAAAAAAGCACAACATGACGTTTTTTATACACACTGTAGTATTGATGAGGCCTAATTTGATGTTATCTAGGCATCCCACCGACAACCCAGAACATGTCGGTCGACCCCAGAACTCAGTACCATCCTGCACCATCGCCCGCGCCCAGCTCTAGAAAAAAATTAATATAGAGTTAATTGATTGGCACCAAAACAATTAACTCTGAATGTACTCCGGAATTAACTGCATATAAAGTTGAACGATCACAGAGGTCATAAAAAGAAAAAAGAAACTAAAACTGATTCTAGTAACTTTTGAAAATCATCTCCGGGTCTCTACTATTTCGGTACCCTACTTTCAGATGTTCACAAAAAGTTAATTCCGGAGCACATATATCGCTAGAAGCATGGCCGTTTTCAAACGCGCTCTAATTTCAATTTTGCAGAATGAGTACGGTAACTCTCACAACGAACAGTTAGATCTTTGTGGATTTAATTTATTATTCTTACTTAGAGTTCATTGAAATTAAAGGCGCATCACTTAATCGTTCCTGTGTTTCAAGGCGAAACTGCTACAGTACTAAGTAACAGATTTACAGAGGCCAGATTTTTTTACAGGTAGAGGAAGCTATGTGGCGGAGTAAATTCAGAGTTAATTCCGGAGTACATTCAGAGTTATTTTTTTTGGGTGCCTCAATTAACTCTATTTTTTTTTCTAGAGCAGCAGTGCGGTTAATTTTCAGTGTCACAAAAAAAATCACTGCACTCCATCACTCAGCAATAAAGTGAAAACCGCAAAAACACTAGAAATAGTATTGATAGGGCCCAGTCTCGCCGAAGTTCTGTTCAGCAGGTCTAACCAAATTTTTTTCTATGAAAAAACCTTACGTTTCGCCTTCAGCGACCTTCTTGCACACGTCTGTGTAGATGTCGTACGCAGTGACCAACACCATGACCTTCTCTTTGAACTCATCCATGTACCGCTCCAACTTCATCTTCTCATCGGCATAGTCTGCGTTGGCCTCGGTGAAGGCGGTAAGAATATTGGACTGGGCGGCGATGTTCAGTCGGATGATGGAGAGCGTTTCGTCGTGCTTTTTCAGTGCCTTCTTGAATACTTCCTGAAATTTTGGCGTAAAATTAGCATCCCTAGGGGAAGCAAGTACGAGTATTACACAATGCGGAACAGGAATAAGTGGATATAGCCGCTTTGCAACCGCCAGACCTTCCGCGGAGAACACTTTTTTTTGAAAATTTTGACTACTTTTTTCGTTTTCTCATTTCTATAAATTTCAGAGTTTTATAACGAAAAATACGAGTATTATGTTGCCCTTACATAGTATTTTGATACTCGTATTTTTCTTATAATCATGTTTTATTGTTATTTCTCATGACTGTATCCAATTTCATGTTTCAAAATTACGTTTTCTTTTCGGATCAAGTTTTCAGAAAATAGTACATCTTATGACTTTTCGAAAATTAAGCACTTTTGCGAATTCGAACATGATGGAAAGTGTTCAGCCTAGATTACAATCGTTTTCGACATCTTATTTCATAACTTTTCAATGGGTATAGTGGCTTTCTTGAGATTGTAGTAAAACGCATCCAGTTTTTTCAAACGTCCATGACTCTCCTCGGAACCTTCCAATCATCACATTTTTAGGCTTAAGCTGAACCTTGAGTTGACCCAAACCTAACCTAAGCATAAAAAGGTGTTACCGGACCGGAAATTTCAGTTCTTTTAGAAAAAAACCTCATGGTCAAACTCCTTCTCCGCTAGCAGGGCTGTGGTAATGTCGTCTTGATTCAACTCCTGTTGTAGTCGATCAAACAGCTTAGACCGTTGTACTCTCATCTCGTCAATTTTCGTGATCAACTTTTTGAGTAGCTCTTCTTCAGCCGATGTGGCAGCCGCATTTGCAGCATCTTCCGCTTTCGGGATGATGTTTCGTCTGAGTTCGTGAACCGGAAGAGACAAAAGGTTGAGGCTCGACGAGTGCGCAGCCAGGGCTTTTTGAAGTGATGCATTGTTTTCTCTGAAAATAGTCAGTTCATTTTCTTGTCAGAGATACATCTACAGGGTGAACCATAAGTATTGGTCGATCACTTTGCGTGTAGTATGCTGCCACGTCACGCGGCAAAATTTCGTCAAAGTTATGAGCTGATTTTGACGACAATTACCTGCGTTCTGGCGACACCCCGTATTCGATGAGTTTTTACGCTGTCATCGGAGCAGATGAATTGAAAGTCATAGAACAAATTTTGTTTCCATATTTTTGATAGTCAAAATGTGAAAACTTGAAGACATTTAATGAATTCTGCGCCACGTGGCAGCGGTTTTACAACCGACCAATACTTACCGCGCACCCTATATCATGTCTATTATTTGTGGTACCATTAGGTACACATTCGACATTTTTCGTCGAAAATGTCGATTTTTGTTCGTTGACAAAATTTTCTCTTAACAACGATTTCAATTCGATTGTTTTTCTTTCAATCAAGAACAACGTACAAGTTCATGAACAACTTACAACAAGGATTAGTAGAACCGCCTATTTGTACCATTTTCTAACACTCAGGCACACATCAACTGCACGAATCATCGTAATTAGCGATGCACTGCACACCGAGCCAAAGGTGATTGCACGCAAATTATATTGAACGTCAATTCTTCCTATTTTTCTCAAGTTAACAAGCGAATTTGTTTCGACGATTGCTATTGAAAATTTGAAAATCATGTAACTTTCCTTCGTAATTAGCTTTTTATCAGGAATTTTGAAAAAAAAACGTCAGAGAAAAAAGTTTTTTAACTACCGTAACTGTACTTTAATCTACATCGATGTAGGATTTACGAAGGGGCGGGGTTTGTGCTCGCTGCTTATTGGTTGCCTCCCCTCGCTGCTTGATCCGACACTTTTCTACTGCGCTTAGCGGTGTGCACTGGTCCATTTAGGTTCAGTTTGTTCTTTAAAATTACTCGGATTATGCTTAAACACACATTTAGTATGTGCTGCAACGTAAAAAAAACCGAAAACCTATCGTTCTGTTTATTTTTGGACATTCACAGAAAGACTCTTTTGTTCCTTTCTTTAAATTCCGCTAACCCGATTTTTTTTATTTTGCTACACACTACGCTGAGCGCAATAGAAAAGTGTCGGATCAAGCAGCGAGGGGAGGCGACCAATAAGCAGCGAGCACAAACCCCGCCCCCTTCGTAAATCCTGCATCTAATCGATAACGCTCACCTTTAGCTCCGTGTGTGCTACACGTGCACCATGGTGTATTCGAGGAAAAGATGAAATATTATGATAATTTCCTGCTTTTAAAAATCAAAGTCTCAAAAATAACCTCGCTTGAGCGTCATGTTCATGAAGTCGTTCGAGCTCCTTCAGAATTGCCACGTAACCTTCGTCAGATGTCTGAATGTGTAAAATAAGACAAAGCTATGTGGAAACTCGCCAGCTGGGGGAGATCAATTGCCTTCAACTTTCCAATCAACGTGTTGAGCCTCGCTTCGGCCACTTTCGCAGTTTCAGCGCTTTCTGAAATTGCCTGTACAGTAATTTATTAGTTTTATATTAGGCTATCGGTACTGTCAAAGTAATCTCAAGTCCATTATAAGGTCACATTCGAGAGAAAAAGAGATTTTCGCAACGTTCGTTTTCTACGCATTTTGTGTTCTCATGATGAAATCTTGAATATATTATGAAAAATGTTTTGTTTGAAGCGAGACACATCTCCCTGCTTACGGTTGAGAAGTGTATGAACTCTCCAAAAGCAACGCACTATCTCGTCTGTCCCCAACGCGTCGGCGTCTCACCATCTCATGTACTCTCTCTAACGCGCGCTAGCCCGATCTGACAGCAAAGTCTCCGGGGGAACGCCGGGAGCAACTCTCTTACATTTATAAAGAAACAATCATCTGAATCAATTTTCATTTATCGCGATATACAATAGTTATAGTTATGGTCACCCTAAATTTTAGGCTTAAAGTATAGTTAGGTACAAAGCAGTTACGAGTGAGTAAATAATTATTCTACAGTAACTCGTTTTTGACCTACCTCGTTCCATGGTGGCTCCGCCCCTCTCCAGCTAATGTTCATATACCGATTCTTTGGATTATAATTCACTTCTTACTAAAGCTCTTCTACGCACAACTCGACGTCACAACAAAACCAAAGTGAACCAGGTTATTACATTAAAAAATTTTCATTGATGATTCAGATGACTGTTTCGATATAAGTCTCTCTGACACTGAATTATCTCTGCGTCTCTCCGTCTCGACACTATCTCATCCAGGCGCATAAACTGGGAGATTATGACATCTGATCACCCTGCGTATCACACCCTCTCACGACTATGACCTTTTGGATGTAAACACCTGGTGCACGCCCCCTTGTGATCTT
>OZ022254.1:1425504-1490504 GCA_963978915.1 Caenorhabditis parvicauda
TCACTTCCCACTTCCGAGAAAAAATTTCACTTCCGACTTCCGACTTTCGAGAAAAAAAAATTCACTTCCGTCTTCCGACTTCCGTTTAAAAAATTCACTTCCGTCTTCCGACTTCCGTTCAAAAAATTCACTTCCGTCTTCCGACTTCCGTTTAAAAAATTCACTTCCGTCTTCCGACTTCCGTTTAAAAAATTCACTTCCGTCTTCCGACTTCCGTTTAAAAAATTCATTTCCGTCTTCCGTTCAAAAAATTCACTTCCGTCTTCCGACTTTCGTTTAAAAAATTCACTTCCGACTTCCGTGCAACTTTGCTGTACACTTCGAGGTCAAGTAAATCAAAATGAGCCACTGATACTCAAAGTATAGAAAAAATAAGAGAGAATTTTCTCACAGAAAAATTTTCTTTAAAAGTTAAACAAAGAAAGATACTTTTCCGTTATTGCCCTCTCATGTTGGGAGTTTGATTCGAGAGTGAGGAATTTGACACATCAAAAAATGGCTAATTTCACAGTGTACAAGAGTTGGTTTTTCACAAAAGTTGTTCTCCCAACCAAACCTAAGCTTATTATGAAAGGAAATTACTGTTGGTTGCAGATTGCAGATTGAGATTAATACACGACGTCATGAACTCGCGATTTTACAATGTGTCAAATTCCTCACTCCCGTCTTTCTAGGACTTTGTGTTTGATCCCAGCTCTTTTCAACATACAGACATGAAAGATTTCATTCGAATTGGAGTAAAACATACATCTTCAGTTTCTCTGTCAGCTCCTTGTGCCAACTTCCCGTGAAGAGCACCGATGTTGTACATAACAGAGGCCTGTTCGAAAGCAATGTCGCATACTGTCACTGAGTTTTCGCTAAGAGAGTCGTACCTGAACTTCTTTTAAATTCAACATTTTTTCTTGTTTTCATACAACTTCTTCTATTTTTCTAGCATCATTTAAATGCAACATTATTTCCTAGTTAAAAGTCTATTATTAATCTAGTTTAACATAACTCTTTAGTTTACCATCTACAACATGTTGCAACATTGAAATTAGCTCGAAGATTTTCGAAAAATACCATTCTAAAAATTAAATTCAACTTTTTTCGATTTCCGTTCAAAAAGATTTTCATGCAACGTACTTTGTCAAACATAAGGAACAAATCAAATATGAAAAATCCTCTACATTGTCTCGTTCATCCAATAATCAGCAACTATACAGTAGTGCGCTGGGTTAAAAATCATTTTTCACTTCCGATTTCTGTGTTGTAAGAACTAACCTCCTTGTAAATCAAGTTATCAGCATGATAAACTTCTGAAAATAAAGCTCACCACGAGAACGGTGTTTCTAGTGGTTGACCTGGGCCCATCGGAAACCGTTTTTCCATCATATTCAGCTGCCCGAAGTACCTTTTCAATAACAATGCTGACTCTACGGATATTGGAGGGTCGTTTGCAACCTTAACGTGTTGTAAAAAATCCTATTATTCAAAGACAATTCCTCTGCCCATTTTGCCTTTTTTCGATTGGTTCGTTTTCATTTCTAATGTGCATAATAGAACAAGAGGACCGCCCCTTATGCGCCGCCCATATTTCATGGAGCATTTTCATTTCTAAAATGTACATCATGGCGATAGAAAGAGAGAAACAAAGATGCTCGCGTCAAAGTTGTTCTCTTCACGTGTTCTTTTTCTGTTCCAAAATAATTCATCTACACTTCACGTTCTTACAACTTTTTGAATTCTATCGGAGGAGAGATCACTTTTGTTGTGATATGGTTATGAATCCAGACTTTTTAAAAGCTTGAAGGCTGACCCACAGGTTGTCTTATGATTTTTTAAATAGAGACCTAATGTTTCAGCGCATTGGCAACAAAAATTGAGCGGCCTGAGCGTAGCGAGGACCGGGTTTAAGTAAAATAAATAGAAAACAAACCAATTTCAAGTTTTTCAGTTCGTCCAATCCATTGTCAAAGTCACATGGTTCAGCTTGGAAATGAATAACAATATACTGGAATGAAATTAAAATGATACTTATTTCAGCAGTCAACCTCTTTTATAGCCATTCGGAAGTTTTCGTCGTAAATACTCGCCGCAACACGCATAGGTGCCGCGATTGTAGGTAAAGACGGTAGAAAATCCATTTCGGCCATTTTAGAACTGGAACATATATGAATCATATTTTTAGTGAAAATTCGAGAAATGGATTGAATACTGAAACAACAAAAGTGTCGCCATTGCCAAGAAACAGAGTTGATAGAAGCCTGATGACGATAGGCGAAACATGACAAGGAACCAACAGACACACACACACACAGAGAGAAACCGGTTTCATCCATCTACCATATCTTTCCGGTGCAGTAATGGTGAAACTGTTGGGCAATAATGATTAAAAGGAGAAAGAAAATACCTTTAACTAGTTATAACTAACCTTATTTATGCACAAATCCACGATTAAGAAAACAAACGTGAAAATGGATTTTGAAATTCAAAAAAAGTAGGCGGGGCTTTTGTTCGGAACTAAAACATAGTTTCACTGCAAGCATCGCATGTTTTTCTAGTAGTTTTTTTTTCTTTCGCTGATATTTCTTAAAACAATTCTTCATCGATCTTTGATATATAATTCAAATCAGTTTATTTAAAATAATCAAGTTATAAGTATTCACAGCTGTTCAGTATTTTAATTGTTTTACAAAAGATTGAATGGAATGACAAGTAATAGTATTCACTTTTTGAAGATTCTCGATGATCGTCTAGCCTTCCTGGGTTCTATGATCGATGGCATAGTTCTACTCAGTCTTCTCGATTGCCTTCTTGGCTTTACTACCACCCTTTCATTCTCGTCGCTATCCTCTTCTTCGTCGTCTTCTTCGATCGCCTGGAAAAATACGTTTTTAGACCGTTCGAGTCACTTCTTTTTTTTAAATTATTCACATTCATGCAGACTTTGCCTAATATTCAACCGCACTCCCTTTTTATTAGTTTAACCGCATCTCCAATACTCAGATCTTCTCAAAAGTTATTCTCCACCCTTACCTAACAGCTCAAAGGTAAATTACTGTTGATTGCAGATTGCAGATCAATATTAGGACATGACGCGGGATTTTAAACATTGAAAATGGAGGAATATTAGACAGAATCTTCGGATTTTAACATGCGCGGCATGTTTGGTTCTATTATGTGAAACAGAGTTGCACGGAATTCCGACTTCCGTCCTTTTTTCACTTCCGACTTCCGTGAAAAAATTTCACTTCCGACTTCCGTTTAATAAATTCTACTTCCGACTTCCGTCAAAAAACTCTTTCGTGAAAAATGACGGAAAGACCGTGAAATCGTTTCTACTCAACAGGAAACGACCTTCAGCGTAATTCGGATCCAGAGTTGAGACCTAGCCAGATGTGTTAAGCAGGTTGAGGGATGAAGTTTTCATGTAGAAAATTTTTGCACGTTTTTTGTTACAAGCGAGATATTTTAATTTAAAAATTCTCAGCTCCAAAATGAGTGACCTCTCGCACGACACAATTGGATCCAACAGAAAAAACAACTAGCGGGGTGGTGGAGTGGTTAGCGGTTCTGCGTTCCAACCGAGTGGACTGCTTAGCTCAACCTGCTTAACACATCTGGCTAGGTCTCAACTCTGGATCCGAATTACGCTGAAAGTCATTTCCTGTTCAGTCAGAAATTTACCTTCACCTGTTGAGAATGAGCGGATATACAATATCTCTGGGTTTTTCCACTTTTTTGCACTCCCGACTATCGTTGAAAAATTCTACCTCCGACTTTCGAGAAAAAAATTTCATTTTCACTTCCGACTTTTTTTTTAAATTTTACTTCCGTGCAACTCTGATGTGAAATAGAAACGACCAATGCCAAAACTGTTTGAATATCCAAACTAAAAAACCTCTACGCGCAATTAGATTGAGATGCATTTCTCGCCGACATAAGGTAACACAAGACGTTCAAACCGTCTTCATCACATGCATATAACTTGACGGTGCGAGAAGATCATGACCAAGAATTCATTTTTCAACAGAAACCTCACCACATCTCTGAACATTGACAGCGGCATAGGTTTGTACGTTCGCGATACAGAGCCTTGTAATGGAGGAAGGGCGCCCGAACTATCTTCGACTGTGACATTTGCGGCCGCATTCTCGTCATTGGCCACTACTTCAGGCTGAGGCCTGAATGTTCTATATTTTATAGGATCTAGAAAACTCGAGTCACTTCTTCTCTACCCTACATTCTCTGTATTCATGCAAATATCGAGACCATTTAACTCTGCAAATGTTCAAAAATAATAGGCACGATAGGTTTATCGGCTGTTTTTCATTGCAGTACCCACGAAACAGTTACCCAAGTAATCTTTAAACAAAATTACAATGATCCATGAAGTTGCCGTGTGTCTGAGTGTCAGAAAATGGTACAGATATGCGTTCTAATAATTTTTGTTGATTTTTTCTCTGGAGCTCCGCGATATTTTTGAACTGATATTCTTGTTTTGTAGACTAGGAAACAACAGGATTGAACGCAATGTTAAGAATCATTACGGTGTATATCAGAAGAACCTAACAGACGGCGTTTCGACCGTTTCCAAGGTTTCTTACACATCCCGATATCATCATATCATTAATTGAAAAATCCTCCGCCCACTTTGCCCCGCCTCCTTTTTCGTGAGGCAAATTTTTGGGTGAAGCTTTTTGGTTTCGGTTGGAGGGGGAGAAGAGGGAGGGGTTGTGCAAAAGTGCCCAGAGAGAGGTTGAACCAGCGACTAGCGCGTGAAAGTTCTCTGCTTTAACCAATCGGCCACCGCTGCACGAAATTTTGTTACGACCGTTCGCGTGAGTACTCATGGCTGCGGGGGTCTGCGCGTCGTTGTGCATTGGTTCTAGCAACACTAGCATTAGTTATGGTCACTTTCGGATTGGGAAGAAAACGAATGAAAGAGAGAGAGAGAGAGAGGGAGAAAAAAAGATACAGAGAGAAACTTCTTCTTTTTTTCAATTGAAAAGTCTAAATGTGTGATTTTGTAATGAAAAAGGAAAAAAGGGGCTCTGAGCGTAGCGAGGACTACCTGCTTGTATTTAAAAACCAAACCTTGACGCTTCTATCAATTCTTCAATCTTTTTGGCCAAATTCTTCAGAACGTCGACGTCTTCTGCGCTGGTAGCGTCTTTGTGTCTTGAAAACTCGTCAAGAGTACTGAAAATTTTTATGAAACAAAATGAAAACAAAAATAGGCTCACTTCGAAACGTTTTCTAACAATCTTGACTTGGATGGTATGACTGTTCGAGGGCATCTTCTGGAGGCCGGAGTTGCGGTCGTGTGCTGAACATTTTCATTCATTATGAGATTTAACAACGTGCGATTGAAATATGATCCTAATGTACTTTCCAGTTCCAACAAAAGAATTGCAAAATACATTTTTGCAATTTTCCTAATTACTCGCAGATTAATTCCACATTATTTACATATTAATTCTACATTATTTCCATATCAACTCAATTTTCATTGATGACTGGGGTTAGAGCAGGAAACATGAGTAAAGAAAGAAAATCTTGAACAGCTTCAAACAGTTGAATTGAATCAATCAGGAAACAATATAGAATTGATACGAACAAATCCACCTCCTCCAACTCATTTCTGACGATTTAGACATTCTACTGGAAATTTTCACCAATGGTATCTACGGTCCACAACAGTTCTGGATGTCTGCAGTGACGAGCTTCTCCTTCTATCGTCTACAGTCCTCATAATTGCTATTCTGTCTTTGATTGCTAACCCTTGTTCTATTAACTTATGGGAACCTTCCAAATTACGGTCAAATGCAACTTGTCAGACTACTGGTTGGAATTGATCTGAATATCCTGGTCGAACAACTAACACCAATGTTCTATCATTACTAACACTCATATTCAGTTCCTTTCCTCCGGTTATCTTACAAAGCTATCCAACGTACTTTTTGCAAAAAATTGCACAACTGTTCTGACCGGAGCAGCTTTTTTCAAAAGGTTCTCCTACGGTTCCCACGCCCATTATTTGTGCTCACGGCGGCTATTGCTGGTCGTCATGGAGCTTATAAACTTTATTTTTCTACATGAATAAAGTTATTATATTAAATGGAGATTATTACAGAAGAGTAGAAGCGATTCACCTAATTATTTCTAAGAAAATTTTTTTAGAGATGATTATGAATTTGTCTTTTAAAGAAAAAAAACATACAGCGTTTCTCAAAATGGACTTTGGTGGTTCAACCAATTCGGGAGCAGGGTGTTTCCTTTCAACCGAACTTCTCAGCGCGTAACTTGTAGATTCGACAGACTCTCGTTGTTCTTCAATCGTTTGTTCGAATCGGATGACTCTCGCACGACCGGTGGTCGATGGTCTTGTTCTCTGAAACATATAAATCAACAATTCCTGTAAACAGTAGTCACGTATCACGCGACGCCAACTTGTCCAACTTGAAATATTAGTAGTACACCCTGTTCTCACAATGACGTGAGAGAAAGAGAGAGAGGGAAGACGAGAGATCGAAGACAGCTACAGATATTTTTGGAATTTTTCGGGGAGGGGTGAGAGAGCGTGTACTTTCGATAGACGCCGATGTTGGCGGCGAGAGTAAAGAGTGTGCAGAGTGTCCACCACATCCTATAGACGAGAATCAAACTGATCGAGGTCATGTTCTCGAATTTAAAGATATCTAATATCTGTGTCAAAAGATGACACGGTAGATATATTGGATACTTTTTCAACAGAAAAAAAAACTTACCGAAGCTGACTGTGGTGCTGATATGGACTCTCTTGCGTTTTGTCCGCCAAACTTGTCTCGTAGCTGGAAACACTACGTGAATGACCTTATTTATAGATGACAAATGTTCCGCCCACTTCTCGTGAAGCTGATTTCTGATTGTAGAGAGAAAGAGAAAGGAAGAAAAAGAGAGAAAAAGAGAGAGAATGAGAGAGATAGAGAGAATGAGAGAGAGAGAGAAAGAGAGAGAAAGATAGAGAGAGAGAGAGAGAGATAGAGAGAATGAGAGAGAAAGAGAGAGAAAGAGAGAGAGAGAGAGAGAGAGAGAGAGAGAGAGAGAGAGAGAGAGAGAGAGAGAGAGAGAGATAGATAGATAGAGAGCGATAGAGAGAATGAGAGAGAGAGAGAGAGAGAGAGAGAGAGAGAGAGAGAGAGAGAGAGAGAGAGAGAGAGAGAGAGAGAGAGAGAGAGAGAAAGAGAGATAGAGAGAATGAGAGAGAGAGAGAAAGAGAGAGAGAGAAAGAGGGAGAGAAAGAGAGAAAAAGAGAGGGAGAAAAAGAGAGAGTTGCTGCTGGTTACAATTATCCAACTTTTATAACAACAATGAGACTATAAACTAAATTTTCTGTAACTATATAAATTTCCAACTAAAAATCTTACGAGTTCTTTCTGCTCCCGTGTCGCCGTGAATATGTTGATTCCCATGGGGAGAAGACTGCATCGTTGATCGACGACCGATGGACGGCCAAGTGTTGTACGAGAGAAGACGCGTTGTGGGATCGGCTTGTTGGACTTCAACATGGCAAGAGAACCCGCGTCTGCTTGAAACTCGTCATCGTCCTCTTGGATTGGAGCGGGTCTATTTGACTGGGATGCGGCTCTTCTCGCCGGTGCTGCTGGCAACAACTTTCTGTCTGCGTTCGTAGTAGTCGATGATCGGGCTTGTGGTTCTGTAATGAAGGTTCCAATACTCGAAATCAATCCCGCATCCGAAGAAGCTGTCTACGGAAAATTGAGATTCATGTTTTTCGTCACGCACACAACTTTTCAGCCTGTTCTTGATATTCAATGCTGAAAAAAAACTTTTCACTTCGACATCTTATTGCTAAACAGAAGAGAACAGGCCGCGGAAACGACATTTCCACCAAATAGCCTTTCTCATCGGAAAATATTCAAAGAAACTACGAGAGAACACTCAAGGTGTCAACTGCGATCCTTAATTTTGGAATTCGAACAAGTGTTTGTTTCATTTTTCCATTAGACTCGAAAACTGATTTGATATTCTATCGTTTCCTAATTGAAAAGAAGCCAAAAAACATACTATTCGCTACAGAAGGTCTCGGAATGTTGGTCATGTTATGTAAACAGGTATTTACTACGCTCTGATGCAACCTTTTGCTCGTGTTAAATGCGAACTTGGAATAAAATCGCAATCAATAAATTCATTTTGTTCAGCCACTCAATTGAGTCTAATTATTTCGATTGATCTTATATACGAATTTAGAACTGTGAAACAACCTTTGGAGTAAAGTTTCGGAAAACTACAAATACCCTTTTGTCATTATGTGATAATGAAGAACTGTGAAACTACATAAATGATTAAGAATATTTTATCGAAGAATGAAGCAGAATTTGGAAAAAGCATTCTCAAATTGCGAATTTTCGGGCCTTTTTTAATGAAATCTCAATTTTCTGGTTTATTTCATATCTATCTTTTTTATTGCTAGATTTTTCCAAAAAAATTGTCAGAGAATGTTTCCTAATTGAAAAGAAGCCAAAAACATACTACTAGCTACAGAAGGTCTCGGAATGTTGGTCGTTCTGTTCGGAATCGAAGACCCCGACCTCTGCTCATCCTTCTTCGCCGTAACACGTGTTTTCGCTTTGCTGATGTCACTGAAAATAAAATTCGTGGTCTTTTGCAAGTTTGCGTGTGTAACCTGTATTTCTTCTTCGCTTCCAGAATTCGCTTAATTCTCTCCTCATTTGTCAGCGTCTTACTCGGCGCTGGAGCCATTGGAGAAGAATTTAAACCTGTACGCGTAATGATCGAAATGAGTGGTGAGAAATGAAACACACGATTTCACGGAGAAAATTTCAAATTGCCGCGGAGTACAATAGAGCACACTTTCTGTAAAATTTTTCGTAAATCGCATCCCGTTTTTTTCAGACGTCAATAACTTTGCTAGGAACATCTCAACCACCTTGTTTTTAGGCTCAGGTTTAACCTTAAGCTGACCCAAATTTAACTAAGCCTAAAAACAGAGATGTCCAACACATATCACGTTTTTCACGGTTGAAAAAAAGCGAGATGCGAATAAAGAGCAGTCATGATCGAAGGTATTCGTTGATGGCAACAATATAGAAAACAAAGGAACTAAAACACATAATAAATTTATTTTTTATTTACAAGACAAATAGGTTAATGTCGGGAATCATTCAGAGCGGGACTTACCATAATCAAAAAATTTATTCACAAGTGGTTTCATACCTTTCGAATGCTGTCCTTATTCATTTTTATGCTCGGCAAGTGGGGGCCTTGTTATAAGCTTTGCCTTTTCGGCCAAGTTTGACGGTTGAAAGAGACTTTTCTTGACAGTTCTCGGTTCCTCCCTTTCTGGAATGGAGCTTTTTTTGAACTGGAGAAACACTCTAAACTCACTGGATCCATTCAACTCGATCACCATCACCGACGAGGCTAGTTTCTTTTCTTCTTCTGCTTTTAAACGTTCACGTTCAACGCGGCAAAGCTTGACTTCCTGAATGAGAATTTTCATACATGATAAGTACATTAGGTTTATGGTTTCTCATTTACGTTGGAAAGATGAAATATTCGCCCCCCCCCCTTCCCCTGAAGGGTTGTGAGCTCAGAAACCCCAACTCTAACCTCCTACATAAAGCTTCGCTTAAATTTTTTGGCGAGTTTTAAAATATTTCTTTCCAATCAACAAACAGTCGAGACTAGCAAGACAAACTTTTGATAATTCGTAAAACGTGGTGCGCATTTTTCAGGCTTTGGTTAGACTTGGGTCAGCTTAAAGTTATAACCTAAGCCTAGGTAATAATCCTAAGCCTAAATGCACCAGTGCCGGCTTCGCCGGCACTGGTGCTAACTAGGTAATTGGGATGTTCCTAGGTTATAGACGTTTGAAAAAAGTGGGATGCGTTTTTCTAAATACCCTCATTCTTGCTTAGCCCATGAATAATCGTCGGTGACGCCCTGTCTAAACAGGAGTTGACCTTCAGCGTAATTCACATCCAGAGTTGGGACCTATCCAGATGTGTTAAGCAGGTCAAATAATGAACTTTTCATGTAGAAAATTTTTGCGCGTTTTTTGTTTCAAGCGAGATATTTTAATTTAAAAAATGACTCTTGAAATGCCACGTAGGCTCATTTCAGCCTCACGCACTACACAATTAGATCTAACAGAGAAAATCAATAGCGGCGTGGTAGAGTGGGTTGAGTTCCAGATTACAAAGTGGGAGGTCAAGGGTTCGAATCCACTCGCTGACGATTTTTTTTCTATTTTTTTAATTTCGACAAAAATGTACCCCAACTACATGAAATTTCTTTCCCAGGTGATTTTCCAATATTTTGTTTATAGAATTCATACTTAAAATACCCAACATGTCGGTTGCCGATCTCTTCTATCACCACCTCTAGTAAGCTGGTGAAGTGATGAGTGTGACTTCGACGTTCACCGAGAACGACTCTTTTTCATTCCAGTTGTGTGTTTTGACTAAAAACCGATTTGAAACCGACCATAGTGGTTAGTTGTGATCGTCCTTCCTAATCATGAGCAATGAGCATATTTCCAAAGGAGTGGATGATGCCTCATGAGGGTCTATAACCGCAAAGTTGAACCCCGCGATTTTGTGGTGACTGGCTCAGGACGATACTTATCAATTCAACACCCTTCATATTCATCCAAATAATTTTCAAATCAGTTGTAACGATCACTTTGAATTATGTTTCCAGGTGATTGCCGTGATATCTCACGCCTTCGAACTTGAAAAGTTGAATTCAAATACTCTGCCCAATGAGTCAGATCCCAATGAACTACGTCGGTGACCTAAATGACTCCTCAGCATGAATGGTTCGGGTAAATCTTAACGACCATGAGCCAGTCACCACGAAATCGCAGGGTTCAACTTCGACGTCGTACTCGATGAGCGTCGAAGTCACACTCATCACTTCACCAGCTTACTAGAGGTGGTGATAGAAGAGATCGGCAACCGACATGTTGGGTATTTTAAGTATGAATTCTATAAACAAAATATTGGAAAATCACCTCGGAAAGAAATTTCATGTAGTTGGGGTACATTTTTGTCGAAATTAAAAAAATAGAAAAAAACTCGTCAGCGAGTGGATTCGAACCCTTGACCTCCCACTTTGTAATCTGGAACTCAACCCACTCTACCACGCCGCTATTGATTTTCTCTGTTAGATCTAATTGTGTAGTGCGTGAGGCTGAAATGAGCCTACGTGGCATTTCAAGAGTCATTTTTTAAATTAAAATATCTCGCTTGAAACAAAAAACGCGCAAAAATTTTCTACATGAAAAGTTCATTATTTGACCTGCTTAACACATCTGGATAGGTCCCAACTCTGGATGTGAATTACGCTGAAGGTCAACTCCTGTTAAGTTAAAATTTCCAACAACTCGTCACAGAATAGTGGGTAGCGACCAAATTACTTTTTGTTCTCATGGTTGCTGCTATTAGTAATTATTGATAGAGAGGTCAAGAGCAGAGTTAGGGATTTTTTTGTTGATGAGGCATAAGATAAGAATGATTTTACTGATTAGTATATGTTTTAGTAGTTCTGACCGCAAGATGACTGACCCGAGTCAACATGCCCGCTGCGAGTCGCACACTACACATTCCTATGTCAACTTTCGTTACTTTTTCAATTACTTAGCACAAAAACTAGAACTCACCTTCTCGGGCTCTTTGACTGCGGACGATTTCTGCAAGAAAGAAAAATACGTTTTTATTGCTGGAATAATCTTACCTTCGATGAATACGAAAACCTCATGGGTGTCGCCTTATTCAACGGTGTCGACGGAACTAGCGACGGTCGATTTGTCATGGACGGGAAGGCTCGTTTGGGTATCGATCCGACACCAAGCGACGGCTCCGGCTTGTCGATTGTGCCGTTTTCAATATCTGGAATGTTAACTTAAAGACATAATGAATGAACGTGCATAGCACATATACATATATATGGCTAGAAGCATGGTCGTTTTCAAACGCGCTCTAATCTCAATTTTGCAGAATGAGTACGGTAGGCCTACCCTAGGGTCGGGACTCTCACAACGAACAGTTAGATCTTTGTGGATTTAAATTATTATTTTTACTTTCAGTCCATTCTGAAATTAAAGGCTCATTACGTAAATCGTTCTTGTATTTCAAGGCGAAACTGTACCCGATTCACGTCGGCCAGACTTTTTTACAGGTAGAGGAAGCTATGTGCATAGGAAATTATCACATTTCCTTAAATCTGTTTTTTTTTCAGAGTTACACAAGTTATACAGAGGACGTAAATTTTTTCACGGTAGTCGCGATTGATCTCTCTTTAAAATCGATAATTCCTTCTGACCTTTGAATAAATTCATAACACAAACGTCAAATTTTCACACCGGAAGACGGAACTCTCCTACCACATGATCACTTTCGAGTAATTAGAAATCTTACACAAGTTATTGTCGAAAAGAAAACTCACATCGGTTCATTCTTTTCTGCATAAGGAAAAGTTCCTTCTTTTGTTGCTCGATCGTGCTTTCGAGGTCGCCAATCTTGTCTTCAAAGTCTTGCCGCAAATTCTGAGAACTTCGAGTACAATACACGTACAGTATCGGACAGAATTTTATGTGGTTTGAACAACACATGTATAATATTTTGCGATTACGACCCTCATCATTCTAACTCTAACCATAAGTTGGTGTAACTTTTATCATATCAAAAGTTTCTCCAATACTGTTACTCTGATTCCTGCATAGAGGTGCACGACCTCTCACACACTCCTACAGTATCACACTGTCCAGCTTCGTCTGCGTCTCGGCATCCTCACGTACTCTCGTCTGCTCTCTCATTTTGGCGCAAAAAAGGGAAATTTGGGACATGTTAAAGATATACCTGGAGTGCCTTGTTTTCGTCCTCCAACTTCTCTGATCTTTTGATTCGCGCATCGTAGTTGGAAGAGAGAGCATTCATTCGGATGCTGAAAAGTTCAACACTTCTTTATGTACGATTGTGAAGAGATTTGTTAGCACGGGGAAAAAAGTATGAAAATGGTTATGAACCAGAGTCGCACGAAAGTAAAACTTTTCTAACATGGGAATTATATGAAAGCCCGGAGAATCTATGAGGTCTGAATAGTCTCAAAGGTTTTCAAATATGGTGAAGACGATGGTACTGGTCTCAGCACTTGCTTCACCGACCTCGTTTAGGAGTTTTGGCCAAAAATAGAATTCACACGCACTTTTCAAAACAAACTTATAAGACAGTTCCATTGTCTTTACCATATTTGAAAACCTATGAGACCACCTCATAGATTCTCCGGGCTTTCATATACTTCTCATGTAAGTTGAAATTCGAGAGTGCTAAAAAAAAAGACAACGATTCCATTTTCCTTTTCCTTTATTTTTAACGGAATTCCGACTAGCTTGAAAAAATTTGTGAATCTGGGACGAAAAAAAAGTAGGAAAAGTAAAATTTTTTGAACTACAGTAACTGAAATTTGATCTACTCTATCGACTTTCTTTGCTTACACTTATCAACTGCGTTTGCCGTAGTGTGCGTTGGTATAAACTTTCAATTGGAGCTTCGAGAAGGGGGAAACGGTATGAATATCTTTCACTTGAACAAACTAAAGCTCACCTTATTGCCTGGATTTCAGCCTGAATCAGAGACGGGAGGTTCTTCAACGAACTACCTCGTATTTTGGCGAATAAAAGCCGCCAAAACTCGAATTTCTCCTTCTCCAGTATATGAACTTGTGAGCGGAGTCGTTCACACTCCACAAACATGTCGATACCCTGTCGGTGGCGATGGAAGAGTGGACCATCGTTTTTCAGAGTCGCACGCAGCTCAGCGTCTTCCAGTTCTCGCTTCTGCCGCTTGACCAGAGACTCCAGCGCCAGCTTCTCTTTGTAGATCGTCTTCATCTCTTTCTCTAGGCGGCGCTCCGCTTCCATCGCTTCACCGAAAACCGAGTTCCCACGGGCTTTCGTTTCTCCGGCTGATTTTAGAGCGTGTACTTCGTTTTGGAGCTCTTGGTGTTCGGCACGGGTCGTCTGAACATGGCTAGTTGTCAGGATGTCACTTCAGAGACCTTTTTTCAAAAATGAATGCTGGTAAATTTATGAGATTGATGCCTATATCCGTATCAACACAACCTATTACATACAGTTCAGAACCACTGATGTACGCGATATTGACCCTTTTCCAATTTTTTTCCAATAATAATAATAGAGCACGGGGACCACCCCATTCCCACCGAGCAAAAGGTGATAGATATCGACGCGTTGCACGCGAATTATATTGAACAAAAAATCGCTTTGGGTGGTCCCTTATCCTTCCTAATGTGAACGTCCAAGGTGAAGAAAGAGTAGCCTTAGAATATGTTGAGAACACGCAATGTGATCGTGGCGCGACGCGTCAAGAAAAGACAGTGTGATCAAATATCATGTTTTATCAGAAAATGTACGGTATCGGACAAAATCTTATGTGGTTTTTTTTTGTTTTAGGACACATCTCTTATCAAACTTCAAAAAAAAACAATCTGAACCTTTGATATGATAATCTAAAGTTATATCCACTTATGGTTAGAGTTAAACAGATGAAGGTCCAAAATGAAAGGCCTTTTTCTCTTGAAAACAAAAATTTTCGTAGCAAGAAAATATGATACCTGTTGTTTGAACCGCACAAGATTTTGTCCGATACTGTATATCCTGTATAAATCTAACCTCGATGTCTCGTTTCAAGCTCTCATTCATCTCTGTTCTATGCTCTATTTCGTCTTTCAGCTCGCTGATCTCGTTTTTCAGTCCTTCGTTCATTTCTGCCAAGCGAGTTGCCTCAAACTTTGCTTCTGTCAGTTCTGTAGACATTCTTATCTGGAAACTTGATTTGAACGGAGAGAGAGAGAGAGAGGGAGAGAGAGAGAGAGAGAGAGAGAGAGAGAGAGAGAGAGAGAGAGAGAGAGAGAGACTAACCAGTTCAGCTTCAAAATGAGCAACATTCGAGTTTGTAGACAAATCCTTATCATCTGACTGAGTTTCTATCTCCATTCTCAAAATTTGGATCAGTTCGTTTGCCGACTTCTTCTCAGCCATCAATGTTGCTACTTCTTTTTTCAGTTCGGCAATCTGAATATAATCCGAATATTGCTCTGAAACACACTTGGAAACAATTCGCAACGTTCATAGAAATGAGAAAACGAGGAAAATAGGTACTTATAATGAAAAAGTCATCTGAATCACAAATCATTTACATGTAAGCTTACAAGGTGCCTTTTTTGTAATAACCTGTCGAATTATAGTTTTGTACCTAGTTAGTGCTTCAAACCCTACATAAGCCTAAAATTTGAGATGTCCATAACTATACATCCAGATGAATGAAAAATGATTCATGATTCAGATGACTGTTTCAGTATAAATTTATTCAAATCATTGAAACGTTTAAACAAAACTCACTTCGTTCTGGAATGCTTTCAATTTTCCGTTGTCAGAAACTTCTTTGGTTACTGGAGCATGAGCTGGAAACGATAGATTATGAGAAAGAAACTTGATCGCAATAACCTGTTTTTGAAACTTTCAATCTGACAGACTCCAGTTCATTTTCCAGATCTTCGATGAACTCGTTTTTCATTTGCAACTCACGTTTCATTCTCTCCAAATCCTAGAAAATCAAAAATATTGTACTAGATCATGAACGAAACTTTCCTTTTCCAACTGAAGCACATCCTGTTGGGTCATCTTTGAAAACTATAATGATACCTTTGAGACAACTGAATACACGCTGAAATTATGATCGAGATTGTTAGGAATGATTATAACAATGTTTTTTTCTCAAAAAAAAAACAACGGCGGGGAAAATTGTAGGTCAAACTGGAAGATATCGCAATTTTCGAGTATTTTTAGAGCGAATTCGGATATAGTATCTGAAATTTCAAACAACAGTGAAGACGGATTTTGATTAGTAGTTACTCTAACACACTTGAAAGATGAAAAAAACAAAATGAATAACAAAAACATTTTTAATATTTTCAAAAAACGCGGGTGATTAATTTTTAAAAGGCTAGGTCACGTCTACCTTTTTAGACCATATTTATATTTTAATTTTTTTTCTTTTTTTGTAGCCTTTACTACGATAGCAGTGAAATGACCGTAGCTAGAGCTCGTAAATGGATATTGAACGGTTCGACTCCAGGGCCTTCGAAGTCCTTGTCACACACGCTTCTCATTGAAAATGGATTTATACACCAAGCTGGAAAAGGCCTTTTCAGGTAAATTGTTATGAAGTTATATTGATGATTCCGTTCAGTTTACTACCTCTTGGGCAGCGAGTAGTTGATAAGCTCAACAAAATAATCGACGAAGAATTGCAAAAAACGGGAGCCTTGAAGCTGACTATGCCTCTAATTGGTACTAAGAATCTTTGGGACAAAACTGGACGATGGGAACTTATGGATACAGAGTTAATGAAATTTGAGGATCGTCATGGTGCTGCTCACTGTTTACAAGTGTTTCTTCTTCCTCGAACAATGCAATTGGAAATTTCAGCCAACAGCCGAAGAAATGTGCACTGACATCGTATCGTCATTAGGGAGTTTCAAGAAGCATCACTTCCCGTTGATTATGTATCAGACAAGTGAAAAATTCCGTGATGAAATGAATCCGAGGTAATATAATTTAAAGTAAAAAAGGTGATTATTTGTTGATTTGCTTCGTAGGTTTGGACTGCTAAGAGCAAGGCAATTTCTCATGAAGGACGCATATTCTTTTGACATTGATTCTGAATCGGCACTAGCAACGTACAAGAAAATGTGTAAGGCTTATGATCGCATCTTTGGTGATCGGTTGAATCTGCCATTTTACAAGGTTGTTTGAACGAGGATTGACTAGTACTGAATGTATCAATTGAAGGTAGAAGCAGAATCAGGGGTGCATGGTGGTAACTTGTCCCATGAATACCATCTCACAAGTCCATTGGAAGAAGATTTTGTCAATATTTGTACTAGGTGAGTTTCGAATACTCTGAAAAAATTTTTTTTTGAAAAAAACTAGCAAAACTACAAAAAAAAGATAGATTATATGTATTTTTTATATATATATTTTTTTAAAAATTTGATTAGACACGTCGCACCAGCGTTTTTCATAAATATTGGGAGGAAAAACAAAGAGAGAAAAAATAAATTCGTTTTTTTGCTTTCTAAAATCTTTCTGATTCATTCCAAAAAGTTATTTTTTTCAGAGTAGGGAAAATTCTGTAGGAAGTTTTGGAAAACTTTCAATCACAATTATAAAGAAAATTCCAGCTGTCGAAAAGTGACGAAAACCACCGGAATTTGTGACCATTGTGGTGGTACAACAGATGGACATTCGACCGTAGAAGTAGCTCACACGTTCCATCTCGGAACAAAGTATTCAGAAGCTTTGAAAGCCAAGTTTAATGGGACATCTCTCGATATGGGGTGTTATGGCATAGGCGTGACGAGGTTCGATTTTCTTTGTAGATTATCATATTAAAAGTTCCTCCAATACTGTTACTCTGCTTACTGCATAGAGGTGCACGACCTCTCACATACTCCTACAGTATCACACTGTCTAGCTTCGTCTGCGACTTGGCCCCCTCACGTACTCTCGTCTGCTCTCTCATTTTCGCCGCTGTTCTCACCACGCACACCGAGCTAAATTTTGTGTACTGAAATGCCCAATGACACACTGCGCTAAGCGCAGTAGAAAAGTGTCAGACCAAGCAGCGAGGGGAGGCGACCAATAAGCAGCGAGTGCAAACCCCGCCCTTTTGGGAATCCCGTATTGCCGTAGATCAAATTACAGTTACTGTAGCTGAAAATTTTTCTCGAACGCGTTTTTTTTTCAAAATTCAGGATAAAAAGCTAGTTACAGAGAAAAGTTACATGATTTGCAATTTTTCAATAGCAACCGGCGAAAAAAATCCGCTTGTTAACTTGAGAAAAATAGGACAAAAGGATGAAAAAATATTGATGTGCGAACGCGCTCTATAGCGAATTTTCGTTCAATATAATTTTGTTGCAACGCGACTAATCGATGACGACCTTCTTTAGCTCGGTGTGAATGACAAAATAAGTCTTCATTGTACACCGAGCTCAAGGTGATCGTCATCGATTAGACACACATGTAAATTATATTGAACGAAAATTCGCTTCAGGGCGCGTTCGCACATCAATTTTTTTCAATCTTTTGTCCTATTTTTCTCATCTTAACAAGCAAATTTGTTCCGCCAGTTGCTGTTGAAAAATTGCAAATTATGTAACTTTCCTTCGTAACTAGATTTTTATCATGAATTTCGAAAAAAAAACGTCAGAAAGTTTTTAAACTACAGTAACTGTAATTTGATCTACAGCGGTGCAGGATTTACGAAGGGGCGGGGTTTGTGCTCGCTGCTTATTGGTCGCCTCCCCTCGCTGCTTCATCCGACACTTCTACTTCTACTGCGCCTAGCGCATTGTGCACTGGGAATTGGAAATCTACAAAGTCATGGTGAATCTAGGCCAAATTTGGCGATCCGTTTAAAATCTTGAAACTTCTAGTTTTACCAGGTGCGCGAGGTTGATCCTGATAAATCCATGCCAGATAAGGTGAAGTTCTGGTAAATACAGGTTTTTCCCGACTCAAATGGGTTCAATTTTTGTCGATATTCACCTGGTTTTTTTCGATTTTCAATCATCACAGTTCCTGGAATCTGATTGCTAGAAAATTCTGGATAAAATGAGTCATTTTGGCAAAAAAAACATGTTTCAGACTTTTACCTGCCGCGATCGATGTGATGACCGTGTCGAAAAATGCTCTGAGACTACCAAGAGCCATCGCGCCATTCGAAGTTGTGGTTATACCAAAAAAGGTGATCTTACTAACTCTGCAAATGAAAAATTTCACTATATACGGTAGTAGCCCATAACATTCTCACGAGTCCTTTTCAAATTCGACCCATTTACAGGGACACTACATGGTCTCTCTCTCTCTCTCTCTCTCTCTCTCTCTCTCTCTCTCTCTTTCTTTCTCCCTCTCTCTCTATCTCTCTCTCTATCTCTCTCTCTCTCTCTCTCTCTCTCTCTCTCTCTCTCTCTCTCTCTCTCTCTCTCTCTCTCTCTCTCTTTCTCTCTTTCTCCCTCTCTCTCGCTCTCTCTCTCTCTCTCTCTCTCTCTCTCTCTCTCTCTCTCTCTCTCTCTCTCTCTCTCTCTCTCTCTCTCCCTCTCCCTCCCTCTCCCTACCGTGATAGATGTGCACATTAGAAATAAAATTGCCTCACGAAAAATGGGCAGAGCAGAGAGAGCGGCCCCCTTGTTCTATTACATATTAATATGAATTCTGAATTTTTCAGTCTTTGATAGATAACGTTCTAACGGAACTCGTCGTCACCACTTCTCAACGGTATCTCACTGGTGGGGTGCTTCTGGACGATAGGGTCGAGCTGCCAGCTGGTAAGAGAATCAAGGACGCCAACAGACTTGGAATCCCATTGGTGGTCGTGCTGGCCAATGAGACTGAAAAGTCTCTGACGAAGGTTAGTCTTCTTCTCTAATGAAAAGGGGCTATTTGATCACGTTGGCTTGTTCAAAGCTCATGAGCGTCTGCTCGAAAAGGTCTTACTGTCGGATGAGATATATTAGAGTGAAGTTAAGAAATAGAGCCAAAATGCGGTTTCGCACAGGCTTTCTTACCGGGGACTGGTGCGGAAAGTACCCAAAATTGAGAGGTCTGACGCTGAAGATGATAGAGCTGGTATCGAAATCTCCGAAAACCGTGTGAAAATCAGATTTTGTATGTATAGCGTAACCCAAAGGTCACAAGACTCTCTGTCATTATGGACAACAGTGAGAAAACACCATACTCTTTCGAAAATTCTTGATTTTCAACTTCTGGCTCGAAAAATCTCTTCTTCAGTGTTCTCAAAAACCTCTCTGTTGAGCAAGCCAAAAAGCTATAAAACGTACGCAAGACCAAGAAGGGAGGATAGGTGAAATGTGTAATCAGAGAAGTCAACTCTGATTGAATCCAGAAAAAATCAGATTGGATTCCAGTTTTTCCCAAACTAGATGTGGTTGAATCCAATCTGAGTTGCCTTCTCTGAGGATGGTAAAATTTCGTGTCGTCGGGGCCTTTTTTGATTTTTTTTCACTTGAATTCAAGGTTTTCCCTTTCAAATTTCACAAAAAGCACCATTCAGACGCCGATGGTCGAAGTGTTCACAAGCGACCCGAAAACCGACGACCTCACCAAACACGGGATGTTTACTCTTGAACAGTTTGCCGCAAGCGTACAAACGCACCCATTCAATTTGCCCAGCATTACAGAAGGTTTGGGACCACCGAGACATCCTTTTGCAATTGAAAATGAGCAGTAGATGGTCATTATATAAGTTTTAGGTTATTTTAGTGTTTAGAATGATTGTTAATTGTTTTCCCTTTAAAATAAAAAGTTTTTATAACGATGGACTTTGTTTCACGATGGTTTGGGCCGATTCTATTTTGTTTTTTGTAGGACTGAATTACAGGATTTCAGACATCTCATGGCCGAGAAGTCTTCGTCGATTAAAGGATGTGAGTTTTTTCAAAATTCAATAGTTTTCTCAATAATGTTCACTTTATGCTGCTTTTTGTCAAAAAAGTAGGATCATTGAATAAAACGGGAAGAAGTTACATTTAAAAAATCCATGGAGTTAACCATCAGTTAAGTATGAGTTGGAACTTCTATTCTGCTAATTTCTATTAAGTATCAGATGAAGCGAGAAGTTTAATGATAATTAAACATCCGTTTAGAATCAACTTCCGTCCTTTTCTTTTTTGAAATTCCCAACTCTGATAGAATGACGATGTTTTACAGCTGGAAGTCGAACCGACGTGACGAATTCACGACAACTTCGAGTGGTGACGTTGAACACTTGGTGTCTAGCATGGCCATGGCCCATCGGCAGCAAAGATCGTATTGAAAGGCTCGATCTTCTCTCGGAAAAACTAGTCTTCGAAGCATATGACATCGTAGCTCTACAGGTTCTAACTTTTTTCAATTCCTTTGTTTTAAAAGTACCCTTTTTCATCAGCTCAAGTCTGGATATCTTCTGAAAGAGAATTTTCGAAAATTTAAAATACGATTTGAGAAAATTCAGGAAATCTGGTCAGAAAAAGACTATCTGAGGCTGAAAAACAAGATGGGTACGAGCTATCCATTCTCGCACTACTTTCACAGTGGATTTACTGGAAGTGGAGTATGTGTCTTTTCGAGATTTTCCATCATTTCGACGCTAACCCATCGGTGAGTTTTTTTTGAGATAGAGAGAGAGAGAGAGAAAGGGAGAGAGAGAGAACGTAAGACGAATTTAAAGAGGGAATGTGGAGAGTGTCCGACGAACATAGACACAATTATAATTTTATGTAGGTTTACGAGCGCTCTTCCTTCCTTCACTATGTGAGTGAGAGTGTGTATAATCGCTAGACGCAGGCGTTGCCGGCGAAAGAGTGCTTTAAGTAAAGAGGGTGAAGAGTCTCCACAAAATCTCACTGGTAAGCAGAGAGTAGTGCGCTATGCGTTTTATACATGAAAATTACTTTATTTTGAAAAAAAGGATTTCACACTTGGAAATAAGAGAGAGAGAGAAAGAGTTCCAGGTATTCCCTCAACGGCTTCGCTCATCACGTTCATAGAGGCGACTGGTTTGGAGGTAAAGTAAGTGAATCAGCTCCAAATAGAGAAAACATCAACGCATCACAGGTTGTGGGTCTCGCTCAAATCGAAGCTGGAGACCTACTCGTCAATTTTTACTCGACTCATCTCCATGCGGAATACGATAGAGAGAACGACCTGTTTCTACCCCATAGGTAACATTTCCTCCTTTTTGTAGCTGAATATTTTCAATAATTTGAATTAACTAAAATCTTTATACTAAATGTAGAAAGTGGGTACGGTGCAATCGATGCTGTCGCACACCTCGGCAAAGGCATAAGACAAGAAAACCGCTTCGCAACCGCTTTCATTTTCGAAAGTGTTTGTACTTAAAAAAAAAGGTTTCACTGGACATATTGAACGTTGCGGACTGTTCCCAACGATATTTTTATCTACTTCAAACATTTTGCGTTTTTTTGTGAATCTAGGACGAAAAGAAGTAAGAAAAAGACGAAAAAAAGTAAAAAAAAATCGGTTACTTAGTACCGTAGCAGTTTCGCCTTGAAATACAAGAACGTAAAAGTAATGCGCCTTTAATTCCAATGGACTGAAAGTAAGAATAATAATTTAAATCCACAAAGATCTAACTGTTCGTTGTGAGAGTCCCGACCCTACCGTACTCTTTTTACAAAAATGCGACTGCCGCGAGTTTGAAATCGGTCAGACTTTTTGCCAGATATGTGCTGCTTTTGCCGCAGTGTGTGTCGGTGCATTTTATAAATGCCCGAATTAGATCATGTATTCAACCGTTTATTTCAGAACCGCACAATCGCTGGAACTCAGCCAATTTGTTCGTCACACCGCGCTAGGCGCTGATGTGGTCATTGTAACCGGCGACTTGAACCTCGAGCCGTGTGACCTCGGAATGCGAATTATTATATCGCAAGCGAAGTTGACCGACGCGTGGAGACTGCTCCATGAACATGCGTTTTCTCCCGACTACAAGAGGCTCGATCAGTGAGTTTCAGGCGAAATCACGAACTGAAATTACTGAAGATGGTTTTTAAGAGATTTAGAATCGATGGCGCTACGTGATAAGAGGTTAGAGTGAATTAACACGGTATCTGTAGAATTTGTTAGGAGTTAACCAGCAGCTATTTTTTTTTTGATTTGATGCTAATGAGCGAAAAAATTGAGTTTCACCGTTTTCTCTCTCTTACTTACTCACTCACTCTGTCTGTCTCTTTCTCTCTCGCGCGCGCGCGCTCTCTCGCTCTCTCTCTCCGTCTCGCACGATCTGTCTTCCTCTCTCTCTCTCTCTCTCTCTCTCTCTCTCTCTCCCTCCTTCTCTCTCTCTCTCTCTCTCTCTCTCTCTCCCCTCCCTCTCTCTCTCTCTCTCTCTTACTGACAACTGTGAAATCCTTTTTTCTAAAGAAAGTACTTTTCATGTATAAAACGCATAGCGCACTACTCTCTGGTTACCAGTGAGATTTTGTGGAGACTCTGCACCCTCTTTAGTAAAAGCACTCTTTCGCTGGCAACGCCTGCGTTTAGCGATTATACACTCTCTCACTCACATAGTGAAGGAAGGAAGAGCGCTCGTAAACCTACATAAAATTATAATTGTGTCTATGTTCGTCGGACACTCTCCACATTCCCTCTTTAAATTCGTCTTACGTTCTCTCTCTCTCTCTCTCTCTCTCTCTATCTCTCTCTCTCTCTCTCTCTCTCTCTCTCTCTCTCTCTCTCTCTCTCTCTCTCAAAATCAAGACTTTATTTCTGAAATCCTAATATTTTATCAGTTACTAACTATCGTCGTCTGTCGGAAGTCTCCAAAAAAAACCCTGAACGAACCAATTGCAGAACTCGAGGCGTATCACAAGGTGGCACATGTGACAGGCCTGACAACATTTATTCGAGCAAGAAACTGAAAGAGAAGGTATTTTTCAAAGAACTTTTATAAGACATTCTGTAAAAGTGAATTAGCAACCCAAGTTTCTAAGGAAAAGTCTAGACTTTTCTAATAATCTCAAAACCTTCGTTTTTCTGAACGAGTGCTTTTTCATTTGAAGGAAAATCACAAATGACGGAAGCCAAAAAAAACCAATAATGTCTTCTAAGAAACATGGACAGCTCTTTTTCTAGGCTGACAAAAGGTTGGGGGTTAGACATGATCTAAGTCTACAATAGTGATCATAGGATCTACAGAAAATTTGGGTCCTAACCTTTCCTAAGTCTGGAAATATGGTTTGACCTTGTCTCTCGAGGTACCTACCAAAATTACCTTGTCTCTCAAGGTACCCACCATCAGTAGGCGTTTTTATCCGTTCATTAGAAGTCTGAACGTTTTCTGTATTTTTTCAAGACAGAAAGTGAAGACAAAAAAACCGAAAAAGATCGTAATTCGTTGGCGTGGGGACTGAAAAAATCATCTTAAAGTTGCGCTTTAAGGATGACAGTAAACGAATCGACTACATTCTCTTCCGAAGTGGAAAGAGAAACGTGACAGTGGAAGAGTGTGAAATAACACTGAACGAGATCGAAGGAACTCACCTCAACTACTCGGACCATGTTGGTGTCTACGCCAATTTCTCCATTGGTGGCAGTGTCAGACAGGTAGTTTTTGTTAGAACTTGGAAATTTGATATGAAGAAGACCTTTCTCTCATTTTCTCAAAAGAATAACAATACTTTTTATGTGAGGCGTTGTGGAGACTCTGCACTCTCTTTCCTAAAAGCACTCTCTCTCTGACGCCTACGTCTAGCGATTATACGCACTCTCTCCTAAACATACGACGTAGGATAAGAGGGAACGTGGAGAGTCCCCGACAAACATAGCCACTTCACTATATGAGTCGAAGAGTATCAAAAATCGCTAAACACAGACGTCACCGGCAAGAGAGTGCATTCGTGGAAGAGGGTGCAGACTTCCCAGAACATCTAACAAAGAGTTGTACGCACTTCCTCATAAAAAGTGCTATTATTCTTCAGAAAACTCAATGGCCTTTCTAGTTTTTAATAATACATGTCTAGGACTCTTCTGAGTGGGAAACAGACAAGAGCCTGATCCAAGACGCAATCGATGTGTGTACCAGTGGACAGGCGAGAGCTCGCAAGGACCGGTTCTTCTTCATCGCCATGTTCTTCATCACCATCCTCGTCATCATAGGGACCTTGTTCGTGCCGGTTTTCGACATTGCCTTCGCTATTGTCAGGTTGGATTTTGATTTGCGACTGTGAAAATTCAAGAGGGTTGTGGAACAGAGTTATTTTCGTTACTTTTGTGAATGTTATCATAAAACAGAGTGTAAGTTTGAAAATGTAAGAGTCGGAAGTGATTTTTCTTACCGAAAACAGTTTTGAGTGCAAAAAAGAACCCAGAGATATTGTACAGTAGCTCATTCTCAGCTGAATTATAGTGAAAAGATATGGATTTCATCGTATTTTTCCTCAAAGTTGAAAAATTTCAACACAAAAATGAAATTTTTCGCGGAAAACGGAATTCCGTGCAACCCTGCTGTGGGTTGTAGCGAAAAATGAACGACTTGACGCTTACTCACTTTTCATACATTGAAAATTGAAGAAAAGTGAGTATCACTCAAAAATCTCTGATTTTCTTTAGACTCGTCATTGCAGGTTCTTCCTGACATGTCTCAGCGTGTTCTTCATCTGGTACGGTGTCATCGGTTTGACCTTGGAACGAAAGTCTCTGAAAGCCGCAAAACAGACAATGAGACAATTGCTGAACGACGATTAGATGAGCTTTAACGTTAACTTTGAAGTAGAAAATTGCACATCTCTCTGTTTATGCGCTGAGGTGAGATAGTGTAGAGTCGGAGAGACGCAGAGACAGTCCCGCGTTAGAGAGTGGCGTCTCCCTCCCCGGGGTCGTCGCCGCTAGATCGCGCGCGAGAGAGTATAGGAATTAGCGAGACCTAGACGCGTAAGAGACATAAGAGTCCTAAGCAGTAAGCACGGAGATGTGCTATAGATGTTCCTTCTCTGCATTTAAAAATTTCACTATCATATAAAAAGCCATGACCCATTCTTGATGTAAATTCATTATTTTCCATTGTGATCCGCCGTATGTGATAAATAACGTATCTTCCTCCGACCTTATTTCTTTTCCAACAAGGTACAATTCGCCTTCAAAGAATATCGATTTATTCATCCCAAAATATGATAATCAAATAGTAAGGTTAATAATGTTACAAGAAATTGATGAATACACGAAATACGTACAAGCTGAAAGTAGGTAAAGCAAAGTGAAAGAGGATACCAGTAGATTGTGTCTGGAGAAGGCGTGTGATCAGAGTATTGGACGCATTGCACAAAGTGCGCGTCACAATACTACCGATTTACAAATGGCGTCGTCGTGTAAAGCTTGGTGAGAGTTGGGGAAAGTGGTGGTGACGTCGGAACTCTTCTCACAAGATACACTGCGCACGTTGTGTCTCGGTGACGACGCCGTTGTGTACGTACAAGACTTCATAGCGATGGTCGAAACCAGCAGAACCGGCCCAGCATCTGTAAGTGGCCTATTGCGAAATGTGTATGTATGTCAGATGTTACCTGAAGTGATAGACGTGACGGCTGATGACGTTGTTCATTGGTACGTCTTCTAGCACGATACGTACTTTGTCGATGATGGTTCTGTCCAGAACGTACTTCGAGTGGAATCCATAGTCGAGAATTCTGAATTTTGTTGTTGGTGAGAGTTATTCCTCTCTCTCTCTCTCTCTCTCTCTCTCTCTCTCTCTCTCTCTCTCTCTCTCTCTCTCTCTCTCTCTCTCTCTTTCTCTCTCTCTCTCTCTCTCTCTCTCTCTCTCTCTCTCTCTCTCTCTCTCTCGCTTTCTCTCTCTCTCTCTCTCTCTCTCTCTCTCTCTCTCTCTCTCTCTCTCTCTCTCTCTGTCTCTCTCTCTCTCCCCTACTCACCTCGACAAATGGCTCGAGTACTCCGTGTCTGCATGCACCGTCAGTTCAGACACCTTTGGCCAGTAAATTTTGTCAATGTCCGGCTTCTTTGACTTTTCGACGCACTGAGCGTGGAACGTGTGGTCAATGTTTGTGAATCCCAGAATGACAGATTGGAACGAGAACCAGGTTGGGATGTCGAGGTCTCCAAGTGAGACGACAATCTGCAAATCGGCACGTAACACATTTGATCCACCGCCCGCGGGCGCCCGTATCAAGCTGACGCAAGTTTATGATGACACAACCACCGTGTGTCTCATTCTGATGATTTGTGTGACAAAAAGGGCTAGAAAGTTTGTCTAGTTTGACGATACCGTAATCTCAGGCAAAGAAATCCATAATTTTGGGTGTTTTTTTTTCGAAAATTTTAATCTTCTTGTCGCTGTTACATTTCCATTCGGTGCACTCTACCGAAATTAGGCAATGTACAAGGCAAAAAACAGACAGAATTTTCTTTTCTCGCCAGTACGTCGCCTTTTGATAGGGTGCACCGAGTGGCGAGAGGTCATGGTGTGAGATGGTGACCAGCACAGAACTTCACCTTCTGGCTACACCAAATGATGAGAAAATCACTCACAATTTCCCCAACGACAACGTCCATCTCAACCGACTCGACCCACGTATGGAAGACGTTCATGACACCAACCAGGGTGTAGAGATCCCTTCCGGTCCAGCTGGAAAAGATTAGTCTTCTGTGGACATAAGGGTGATCGCTTACTTATCATCCATGATGACTCTGACAGTGTCGTTCTCAAAGTTCACCGAGATATGAGCTTCTTCGTGCTTGCACCATCCGGGAGCGGTGAGTTCTGGATGCTCGACGACCCAGACTTCCATACGGGTGAACTGAAATTGATTGGTTCCCACGATTCGAAACAACAGGCTGGAACTGCCTTTTCGGTAATACATTCATACAAGACTTGGTTATCTTGGAATCAGGTCATGCTACAGTTTTTAGCGAGAAGTACGGTCGTTTTCATAAATTTTTGGGGACCGTTTTCAGTAATTTTCGAAGCCGAATGGCAATTTTTTTCTAAAAACGATCGTATTTTTTGTAAATTGAAAAAAACCAATGAAAACGATAGTATATCTATTTCTGCCTCCTATCAAGTCCATTTCAATGATAAAATGCGGTCATTTTCAGTCATTTCGGTTGTTTTCACAAGATTAAAAAAACGAATGAGTATTATTGAAAACGATCGTATTTCGAGGATGAGGTTACTTTTCGGCTGACCCACCTTTCTCAGCTTGCTGGTGACGTACTGCTTGGCGAACTGATTGATTCTCATCATTTTCACCATGGTGAAGAAGTCAGACGCGTCGAGGATCATGGCGAGTGCGCTGTCTGGAAGCTGCTCGCGTGGTTGCTCTTCCGTTTGATCAGCGAGGTTCATGGAGCTGAAGACCTTGCGGAACATTTGCATCGCTGAAGAGCTTTTCTTCATAGCGGGTTGAGAGGTCTGAAGGAAACTTTTGAGTGCTGTAGGATAGAACTTTAGAGAGTTATCTCTCTAGACTGGTATCGCATCCGGTTTTTTTCATGTGTGAAAAACGTGGAGCGCGTTACACCTCTTTTTAGGCTTAGGTTAGGTTTAGGTCAGCCTAAGCCTAGAAAAGAGGTGATTGGAATGTTCCGAGTAAATTTATTGACGTTTTAAAAAACAGGATGTTTAATAGATCAAAAGATGGGAGAAAACTGTCAAAGAAATAGGTGATAGAAAGACTTCGAGGAATACTGTAATGTCAAACACCCCTCTGAGTACTGTAGCTGTTTTTGAAATTTCAAATAAAAAATCTTAATCGAAAGTTGTTTGAAGAGTATTCTACTGATTAAATCTCTCTAGATGTAGATCAAAAGTGAATAAACTTGAGGAGACTATCAGAGAAATAGGAACACCGTAGCGTCAGACCCTGAGTACTGTAGCTGTTTTTGAAATTTAAGGTTGAAAATATTAATCAAAAGTTGTTTGGATAGTTTTTATCGAGTATATCTCTAGGGTGTATATGAAAAGTGAACAAATTTGCGACTGTCAAAGAAATAGGAACGCGTCAACCTAACACGACGACGCCTTATCAAACTAGCTAACTCACCTTCCTGCTGGGCGGGGACGTTTCTCTTGTCGAAAATTTTCTCATGAGATTCATGGCTGATGACCTGTAACAATTGGAATGAGTGACGGGGTGGAAGACAAGTCGAACAAGATGTGGAGGGGGGGGGGGGGGGGGGGGTGAGTGTGTAAGGCCAAGTCATCGACAACCTTTGAAAGTGGAATTGGCATGACGTTGTGATCAGCTGATCGGTAAACTGATCACATTGTACGTTGTGCTCGATGGTTTCTGTTTGCGCTTCGCTTGCCAACATACGCTGCGCGACCTGTTCATCTGGTTCACACCATTGAAATTAAAGGCTCATCACGTAAATCGTTCTTGTATTTCAAGGTGAAACTGCTACGGTACTAAGTACTCGATTTACAGAGGCCAGATTTTTTTACAGGTAGAGGAAGCTATGTGCCACTCAATGATTCCTTCACAATTTAAAGTTGAAACCCTTGTTCAGTGATTTCACTGTTTCATTCTTAATCAATAAAACTTCTTCTTCAAGTTTGAAGTATTAGCTGATTCGGGCATCTCGTAAAATTTAGTACGAAAAAGTGTACTGAATCGTTTCTATCAAGAATCATTTTTTCAGTTATCTTTGTCGACACCTCAATAATTTTTAGAAACGATTCGGTACACTTTTTCGTATCAAGTTTTACGAAATGCCCGAATCAATACTTCAATATACTTCAAACTTGAAGAAGAAGTTTTATTGAGAAATGTATTATTGAGTAAGAATGAAACAGTGAAATCACTGAACAAGGGGTTTCAACTTTAAATTGTGAAGGAATCATTGAGTGGCACATAGCTTCCTCTACCTGTAAAAAAAATCTGGCCTCCGTAAATCGGGTACTCAGTACCGTCGCAGTTTCGCCTCGAAATGCAAGAACGATTTAAGTAATGAGCCTTTAATTTCAATGGACTGAAAGTAAGAATAATAATTTAAATCCACAAAGATCTAACTGTTCGTTTTGAGAGTCCCGACCCTACCGTACTCATTCTGCAAAATTGAGATTAGAGCGCGTTTGAAAACGGCCATGCTTCTAGCAATATATGTGAGTGGTAAATTAACGGTTGTTTCAAGTTTAAAGAATCCGTCAATCGTTAAATAAACGAATTTTCTAGTCTTTATGAAGCCGTTAAACGTTAAATCACGGGTTTTTCAATTAAAACAAATTCAACGACAATGTAACCAGTTCATCTGGTTCACACGTCGATCGCAATTCGCCGACCACGTCTTCGTTCAGACTCGCGCAGCGGGAAGCCAGTCCGCTTTTGGTGATTGATCACGAAGACCCTCAGTATATTGATAACGTTACTCTTTGAGACGTTTTTCAATGTCCTTGTACTCCCAGCCCTTGTATATTTTTGGGCCGGAACGTGACTGGACACAAAGTTGGATTATCAATCATTCCAAGCGTTCGCCTTACACGGAGAGGCTACAGTATACCTACAGTAGATATGGGAGAGGGTTAGTGACCAGCTGTTCAACGAGATGGAGGAACTTCAATCAGATACTGTACTCCTGCAGTTCTAATCTGAGCGAGGAGAAAATACACATATTTCGCTAGAAGTATGGCCGTTTTCAAACGCGCTCTAATCTCAATTTTGCAGAATGAGTACGGTAGGAGTCGGGACTCTCACAACGAACAGTTAGATCTTTGTGGATTTAAATTATTATTCTTACTTTCAGTCCATTGAAATTAAAGGCTCATCACGTAAACCGTTCTTGTATTTCAAGGCGAAACTGCTACAGTATTAAGTACCCGATTTACGGAGGCCAGACTTTTTTACAGGTGGAGGAAGCTATGTGAACTATATTACAAAGGTGTAATAAATGTCACATTTTGACTCAAAATGATGAAGTTAATAGAAAAGAACTACAGTATACCCTGTGAAAAACGATTTGGACAATCATGAATATCATTGATTAGTGATAAATCCTTCTAAAAAATGAGAGATCAAGGCGATCATATGTCATTGACAAAGGTGACAAGGAAACTAAACTGAAGTCTTGTATCCTTGAAGTGAACACGATTACATCAATCACGACTTGCCACAATGTTAAACAATGTCTATCGAGCTGATCATGACCTGTGCTTGACCGTGGTGTCTGGCCAATGGAGCTGGCGCCGAGCCCGAACCGTCATGGGCTCAAAGAGTCTAGTCAATAGTACACAACGAGTCTATTGACATCACTCGAACATGTGAGAGATAGAGAGAAAGCGAGGAATGGGAAAAGACAAAAACCATCTGTGTTTCGGCACAAAAATTCATTGGATGTTCCGGCTTACGGCATTGGTTACCTCAAACTATAGTAAGTAAACCTGATTTTTGATAACCTAGGTAAGGAACGGTTCTCTGATGATGACCTAAGCCGAAACGTCGGATAAGACTGAAAAAAGTGCCAAATCAACACTCTTCGCAACCTACAACACAAAAAGTTCATGATCTGAATCACATATTCCGTTAACGGAATGTTAGTAATTGACGCTCAGAGATCTGACATATGTAATATTATGAAAGAAAATACTTCCCAACGAGGAATGGGGCGGGGCAAGTTACCGTATGCAATTGTTTCATTTTGGTGATTTATGTTGGGAAACGAGTCCCTTTTATATATCATGCCGAATTCCTGACTCTAGGGTCAAGTGACCGCAGAGGGAAGAAAACAAGTACGAATGGTGTCGACGAACTAGTTCCAGCGGCGGTTCAAAATTTGTTGTTTTGGCATGGCCCATCCGGTCTGATCTATGAACATTTCGGGTTTGGTGGGTTAAATTATCTGGTCTATGATACTATCAACTCGTTCTACGCTCCAGATCTTTCATCCTTCTAGTGAAAAACAGGGTTTTAAATAGACACTTACTCTCTCAACCGGATTGTATGAATTAGAGTGCGGAGAACGTTAGGATACCGTAATATCTGAAGGACAACGAGTTGGTTCGCCTTCCTGTTCGTCAACAATATCGAGAAGCCAACTTGTTCACGTGAAACGAGATGGGAAGCTCGGAAGTCCTGCAAGACACACACCGGATCGTCAATCACTCGACGACAAGAAAGGAATAAATGGATCGTCGTTCAACCCGGAAGTCTTTGATCTCCAAAGTAAAATGAAGTAAAAAACCTCATGGTGGATATGAGGAAAAAATGAAACAATGTATGAAGGGAAGATCTGACTTCATCTTTTGACGATGATCGACGAGCGGACAACATAGCCAGTCTGGCTTACGATTCAAATGTTTTACAGTATGCATACAACACGCTATTTGAGATCAACAAACACAAAAACAAAAGTTGAAACAAACACGAAATATGTGTTTTGGTGTGTCTTGTTTTTGCCAAATTTCGACCTTCGTTGTAGGGAGCGGATGATCGGCTATTTTGTAGAGAATGTCTCTACAGAAGGCAGAATCTCCATTTGTGACGTTGTATTATTTGAATATATATGTCTGGGACTTGAACTAACATTCATTCCCAAGAACTTTCAGAAAGAAAACTACCATTTTTCCGGATAATACTGAGAACCGACAAGGAATGACTCAAATTTGAAAAAAAGTCGGATTTCGACTCCAGTCGAAGACAGTCTCGCAAAGGGAAATCTTCTCATATCTTCATTATCATCAAGTTCCTCATGCTTCACACACATTTCAATGCAAAACGAGATGCATATCATCGTCTGATTAGTCCAAAGTGACATCAGATATGTTACATTCTCATAGACGCTCAACGACTGACTTCCAGTCTTCGCCAAGTTGCCATTTTTCACAATGTTTTCACAATGTGCTGATACTTCCGTTTTTGATACGGGTATCTATTGACTATCAGAATAATATCATAGTGTGATGGATTGTGTGCTCGGCCAACGTTGCACAGGTCAAAAGTTCAATCTCTGCCCTAGCTGACTAGGTAGAGAAAACTGAAGTCATTGAAAACTTCCATCTCTGATGCGACAATCAGAATAATATCATAGTGTAGTAAATCGCATGCTCGAACAATACTGTACATAGCAAATCTTCGATCCAAGACCCCTCCAAGCTCAGAGAAGTCAACTCTGATTGGATCCAGAAAAGTCAGATTGGATCCAGAGTTGTGTTTCCAATCGGAATGAAATATATTTCAAAATACTCGTGCTGACCGAAGATTTATCGTGTTATTTGGGTTCGACGAGAAAATAATTCTCCTGGGCATTATTGTTTTTTGAAGGTTTTTTTCAGATTTGATCCAGTTCTGTCAGATGGGATCCAATTAGCAGTTTTTTGTTTGATGGAAAATAGGCCTGAATAGCCTTCTCTGAGAAGAAAGTGGCGCCAAAAATGGTGTGAACGCTACATCGTCACCAGACGACGTTATCAAATTAGGCGAACGGCTATTGTCCTTCTAGAATCAACGATGACATCGAAACTTCATATTTCCGTCACGCAAATTGGCGACACACGGTTTGTTTAAACCATTCCCTCCACTTCTTTGTTACTCGATGTGAAAATGACTGATGACGTGTCAGATCGTCTGTGATCTATGTGCCAGTCACGTCAGAAGTCTCAAATCCGATGTGACAAACACACTCTACATGTTGTGACGTTGATCATGGTGGTGGAACGTGTCGAAATACGACGAATTCTCTTGAATTACAATAATCAAAAGTACGCCACCCGTCCGTGTAGTTTGATTGTTGGACCCGAGAAATCATCGACATTGTCATCATAACATGTCGAAACGTGTGGGCGCGTGAGGAACATCATATTGATAATGGAACGAGGAGAAATGCTAAAGTGCCCCAGGGGAAATTGAACCAGTGAGGTGAGCGTGGGAACCTCAGGTTTAACCACCCGGTCGCTGATGCAGGTTTCGCTGATGCACGATAAGACCGTTTACACAATGCTCATCATTGTATTAGTTCTAGCCTCACTTTCATTAGTTACAGCCACATTAGAACGGAACAGGAGAGAGAGAGAATCATTATCTTGAAAATCACTCAATTTTTCAATTAAGAAGTTTAACTAACATGGGAAGTATATGAAAGCCCGGAGAATCTGTGAGGTCTGAGTGGTCTCTTAGGTTTTCAAATATGGTGAAGACGATGGAACTGCTCTCAGAAGTTGCTTCACCGACCTCGTTTAGGAGTTATGACCAAAAATAGAATTCACATGCAATTTTCAAAAAAGGGGGATCTGTGATGTTGGGTTAGAAAAACTGTTGAGATTTTTCATTTTATTGAATTTTAAAGATTCGAGATGCACGGAAAACTTAGTTTGCCTGGATTCTGAGACTCGATTCCAAAGTTACATGCATCTGAAGTGGACGTTAAAAATCGTCCAACTTTCACCTTCTGTAACTCGACTCCTAGCAGATTTCCAGAGGCAAGACCTATTCCAAACGATTCAGAATGATTGAATCTATCAATTTCTACGTTTTCAGTCGATTCTGAGACAAAAATTTTTGGGTCCAAAATCGGAAAGAGTTACACAAGTGTTCATGATATGAGCCTTGATCACAAGTGATGAATCGTTGTAGTATTTCTCGGGCAAAAAACGTGTATCAAGTGAGAATCGAACTTTGCCGTGAAAAATGAAAGGCGTGAGCTTTGACCACTCTACCACGGAAGACACAAAATTTAGCGTTCACTCCATGTTCACTCAATCGCTCCTTTTCACGACAGAATTCTTCAACATTACAGATCCCTCTTTTTTGAAAATTGCGTGTGAATTCTATTTTTGGTCATAACTCCTAAACGAGGTCGGTGAAGCAACTTCTGAGAGCAGTTCCATCGTCTTCACCATATTTGAAAACCTATGAGACTACTCAGACCTCATAGATTCTCCGGGCTTTCATATACTTCCCATGTAAGTATACGTGAAGAAAAAATGAGTAAAAACGAATAGGCCCTTGCACATAGCTTCCTCTACCTGTATAAAAGTCTGACCACCGTAAATCGGTTACTTAGTACTGTAGCAGTTTCGCCTTGAAATACAAGAACGATTAAGTAATGCGCCTTTAATTTTAATGGACTGAAAGTAAGAATAAAAATTTAAATCCACAAAGATCTAACTGTTCGTTGTGAGGGTCCCGACTCCTACCGTACTCATTTTACAAAAATGAGACTGACGCGCGTTTGAGATCGGTCAGACTTTTTGCTAGATATGTGCCTTGGCCTGGCGAAGCATACAGGGTTGTACAGTATAAAATTCTTAATGTTAAACTGTTTAGGAAAAAACGATGTGCGAATTTGGAAAAGTTGTGCCGCGCGGTAGCGTCTCCGGAACGAGCTCAAATTCACCTGATAATTCGATAGAAAATATGGTCACCATAATTGTTGTATTTTTTTAACTGCTCAAAAAAAAATTTTGGAGTAAAAAACATCCAGAGTTGCTGACAACCGACAGTGAGTAAGTGTGCGAACGAAAAACAGTCATCTTTTTGTCATTTTTTGTATTTTTTCAAATTTTAAAAAATCCTCCAAGATAAAATTGATTTCCTCCATTGTGCGCTGGAATTCCACGAATGTTGGCGGGCCAAGAGTGCTGGTGTACTCAGAATGTACCCACCATCCCACCAAACATACCATGGTGACCCGCCATGATGATTTAGGGGGGGGGGTATAGTTATTGAGTTGTAATAACACCGGCACGCTGATATGCTGATAGTAGATTATGTCAAAAATGGTACTAGAAACTAGGTTTTCTACTTTATATTAAAAAAAGATTAGGAATATTAATAGCATCATTTTATAGGGATCTCTAATTATCTAATCATTTTTAATTAAACGTAGGTTAATCAAAAGACTTAAACATAAACATACTCTAAAGACCACTGCTGAAAGGCTAGAAAACGGTTTTCAACATGTTCATAGTGAAGAGAACTTTTGTGAACAATAAAGTTAAAATAGAACCGATAAGGTGAATTATTTTTAGACTCTAGATTAACCAAATTCAATTCATTTTTTATACTTTTCGTGCCAGAAATGGAAACTGAGTTAATATAGAAATAATCTAGGGATAATTCACTTAATTAACTCAGTTTCTTATTTTCTAGAGATAAACTACGCCCAGCGTTACGTGTTGGTTATGAAATCAAACCGCGCGTTGCTTCGCGGCACGGAACTTTTCATGTCGAACGTATTCTCGAAGTAATCAGTTCGGCATTAGTCACAAGCACTAACGTGAATTAAATCTAGAAGAAAGTTAATAAGATTAAGCCAAAGAGTAAATTAGATTCAGTTTGTGACGTGTATCGGTACAAAACTTCATACCCTTTTCCTAGATCTAATTCACTTCCATTGGGTAGAAAAAAATAGAGTAAAGAAAGGGTTACCTGAAAGACTTCTTCGAGCTGGTCGCCAGATTTCCTTCCATCTTTGTCAGAGAAATGGTCGAGAGCCGAGAGAGAGAGCAGAAAGACGGTCTGAAAGAACTCTTATACGAGACGAGATGGGGCGTGTCTATGGCGTCCAGAGAGGGAGAGAGTGCAGACAAGCAGACCCGCGGGGGGACTATCGGAACATCTGTATAGCATCACCCAAAAAAAACGCGGTGCACCAAGACACTGGTGGGAAGGGTGTCTAGACGCTTTTAGTTCACATGCACTCGTACAAAGTGCAAGAGTTGCAAGTTTCAGACGCACATAGCTTCCTCTACCTGTAAAAAAGTCTGACCTCCGTAAATCGGATACTGAGTACCGTAGCAGTTTCGCCTTGAAATACAAGAACGTAAAAGTAATGCGCCTCTAATTTCAATGGACTGAAAGTAAGAATAATAATTTTAATCCACAAAGATCTAACTGTTCTTTGTGAGAGTCCCGACTCCTACCGTACCCATTTTACAAAATGCGACTGGCGCGCGTTTGAAATCGGTCAGACTTTTTGCTAGATGTGTGAAGCATGGCCGTTTTCAAACGCGCTCTAATCTCAATTTTGTAAAATGAGTACGGTAGGAGTCGGGACTCTCACAACGAACAGTTAGATCTTTGTGGATTTAAACTGTTATTCTTACTTTCAGTCCATTCTGAAACTAAAGGCTCATTACGTGAATCATTCTTGTATTTCGAGGCGAAACTGCTACGGTACTAAGTACCCGATTTACGGACGCCAGACTTTTTTACAGGTAGAGGAAGCTATGTGAGACGGAATAAGGTGATAACGTACATTTTTTTGCAGTTTCCAAATACTTTTTCAATTCCCATTTAGAAGTCTCAAAACTTAACTGCGTGGGTGGTCTTCCTGCATGAACGAATGGTAACTTATTGGGTGGCCTTCCTAATATAAATAAGGTTTGACTTCTTATGTAAAGAAATAAGTTTTAACTGCGTGGGTGGTCATGGTAAAGCTACGACTTTTACCATAATGAATTTTTTACGATTTTTGTCTAATACTCATTTTTCTTAGTTTCAAAGACTCAATTCTTCGCAAAAGTTTATTGTTGGCTGGTTGCAGATCGAGATTAGAAAGTTGTGGAGAGTCTGCACTCTCTTCTTTAAACACACTCTCACTACCCCTCCCACTTAAAAATCCAAAAAGTGACGACTGAAAGTGAATGAAAAAAGCGAAAGATTTGGTAAAAGCTTTCACAGGAACATGTTTCCAAGAGAATTGTAACAAAAATTATTTACTCGATGGAAAAAATCGAGGAACGTTCTGAATGATATGAAACAACTTGCTGTAACAACATGTGTGCTACGGTAGGAAATACTTATTCTAATGTGTTACGGTACCCATCTCCAAACGTTAAACCGCTAGTTAACAAAAATCTCTTTCAATGATCTACACTGGTTAACTGTAGCCAATTGTAGATTACTGTAAGAAGTATCATCAACAACACCAACAACAACAACACGAAAGAGATCTTTGTCAACTAGTGGAGTGAACTAATGAAAGCGCATTGAAACAAGGTGTTGTTGATGATACTTCTTACAGTAATCTAAAAGTACAGTAGTCATGAAAACTTCCTACCGTAACCGGATACAGTAAACCAGTCTTGATCAATGAAGAGATCTTTGTCAACTAGAGGAGTAAACTAATGCATCCTCTAGTTGACAAAAATCCCTTTCAAAGATTTACACCCGTTTACTGTTTCCGGTTACGGTAGGAAGTATCCATGACTATTGTACTATTTCACACACACCACAAAACGTTTAACGCATCGATTTCCTCCTCAGAATTCCGTACACAAATGTGTTTTTTTTTCTTATTCACATTGTTACGACGCGCGCGAGAGAAAGAGAGAAAGACGCGAGCACAACAGTCCATTACGTCACAAGAGCAACGAAGAACAGAAGCGAGATGTATAAGTGGGAAAAACGCATGTATCCGGTGCGAAGTTCAGATCCCGCAGACTCGATTCAATTGTCCAAGTTTGAGGTGTTACTCAGAAACCTGCTAAACGTGTACAGAACACACTGGGTGAAATAGATATAGTAGATCAAAAATTTCGGTTACTGTAGTTCAAAAAATCTTATTCTCCATGTTTTTTTTTTATCCCAGAGTGACAATGGAAATGAATATTAGACAAAATCGTCGAATCTCGAAAGCATTATGGTAGCTAGGACCACAAGAGATGGTTATTGTTTTTCGAGATACGGTAGTAATTCCATCGAGTTGGTTAGAAAAATTTGAGACCACACACGATGGTATTGTTCCGAGAAACTTAATTTAATCCACCTTCTTCTTCACTTTCTTATTCGAAGTTTTTGAAAATTCTTACTCTGATTGTTTCTAATAATCTGCCTGGACCACATAAGAAATCAAGACTTATTCATATTATGAAGGCCACCCACGCAGTTAACACATTCCGTTACCTTTCAATTCGGAATTTTTAATTTCCAAATTGGAATCGGAGAAAACCCGGATATTTCATCCTAAACTTGCAATTCTTGCACTTTGTATAGTACAGCTAAACTAAAAGCGTCTAGACACCTCCCCCACCATGGTGCCAAAAGACATATTGAGACTACCCCTAGAACCTGATATTAATATTCTTGGATTCGTTTTTTGATCATTTTCAAACTATCCCAATCTTGACAGTTTTGCAGAGCGGTTGCATAGCGGCTATTACCTACTGATCCCAGATCCGCAGTGTTTATAGTCTCATTTCCAGGCAATTTATCGACCTTCTCCTTCACTTTTAATTCCAAATTTTCGAAAACTTCACTCTGATTGATTCTAATAATCTTCCTGGGACCCCCCAATAAGATAACACTTGTTCATATTAGGAAGGCCTCCACGCAGTTATCGTTTTCTGACCATGTTCAAACTATCCCACTCTCGAAGTAGATTTTCTAGGGCCCGACTCTGCAGGCGGAATGAGAGGTCAATTCAACACATGGTTCGGTACCGTCTACTGGGACGGTTGCAAAATCAACCTTGTAGACGATGCAGATGCAAGAGTCTGCACGGAAGTTGACGTGGGATGTCAGATAGTCGATGCTATAAGTACACATCTGTACATTGGAGTCTTCACACACAATGGAGTTCTTACAACGTTCCGTTTCGATGATCCAGTGAGTTTTACTAGAGGACACACCGCGCTAAGCGCAGTAGAAAAGTGTCGGATCAAGCAGCGAGGGGAGGCGACCAATAAGCAGCGAGCAAAAACTCCGCCCCTTCGTAAATCCTGCACCGCTGTAGATCAAATTACAGTTACTGTAGTTAAAAACTTTTTTTTCAAAATTCAAGATAAAAATATCTCCATAATCCTTTTTGTCGCCGTTACTTTGTGTTATGAATTTTTTCAAAGGAAATATTGAAAATTCGAATAATTTGTTTGATTTGAAAATTTAAATTCAATATTAGTTTTTTTTCTCAGAATTACCTTTTGCATTTTTTCTGCGAAGATGAATTAAAATTACCGAGAACTACTATAAAAAACAATGGTTTCGGATGAATTAAATAGTTGAATCGAACTTTTATTAAAAGAACAAATATTTCTAGTTTTGGATTTTCTAACTAATTATGGCTGTTCTCTACTAAAAATAACCTCAATTTTTGCGAATTCATTAAGAAAAAATAATTCGAATTTTTGTGTTAAAAAATGTTTTTTCCTCAATTTTATTTACAAAATATATAGAATTTTTAAGTTAACATATAATCTATGATTGTTTTCTACTAAAAATAACCTCAATGGGTCATTAAAAATCAGGATAGATCAAACAAAGATCATGTAAAAATAGTGATGTATGTAAACAAAACATTCAGAGTACCATGCACCTTCTTCGAGATGTTGGCAAAGAAAATACCAGGGAAACAAGAAGTGTAGAATACAGAAAACTACCGAATGACCTGGAGAAAGAGGAATATAGAGAGAGATCAACATCTGGAGCTTTGTTCGCTACAGACAACAACATGTACTTCATCGATAGAAGCAGCCAGTTTAGTCGGATATATCAGTAAGTTGGGAAGATGTTAAAAGTTTTTTTTATTCCTAAGAAACATGGTAACTGGTATCGACCGTAACTCGAAAACCGCTCAGAGAAGGGAACTCTGATTGGATCCGACAAAAAGACAGATGGGATCCAGAAAAAATCAAAATAGATCCAGCAAAAAGACAGATTGGATCCAGAAAAAATCAAAATAGATCCGACAAAAAGACAGATTGGATCCAGAAAAATCAAAATAGATCCAGCAAAAACAGATTGGATCCAGAAAAAATCAAAATAGATCCAGCAAAAAGACAGATTGGATCCAGAAAAAATCAAAATAGATCCAGCAAAAAGACAGATTGGATCCAGAAAAAATCAAAATAGATCCAGCAAAAAGACAGATTGGATCCAGAAAAAATCAAAATAGATCCAGCAAAAAGACAGATTGGATCCAGAAAAAATCAAAATAGATCCGACAAAAAGACAGATTGGATCCAGAAAAAATCAAAATAGATCCGACAAAAAGACAGATTGGATCCAGAAAAAATCAAAATAGATCCAGCAAAAAGACAGATTGGATCCAGAAAAAATCAAAATAGATCCAGCAAAAAGACAGATTGGATCCAGAAAAAATCAAAATAGATCCAGCAAAAAACAGATTGGATCCAGAAAAATCAGAATAGATCCAGCAAAAAGACAGATGGGATCCAGAAAAAATCAAAATAGATCCGACAAAAAGACAGATGGGATCCAGAAAAAATCAAAATAGATCCAGCAAAAAACAGGTTAGATCCAGAAAAAATCAAAATAGATCGAGCAAAAAGACAGATTGGATCCAGAAAAAATCAAAATAGATCCAGCAAAAAGACAGATTGGATCCAGAAAAAATCAAAATAGATCCAGCAAAAAGACAGATTGGATCCAGAAAAATCAAAATAGATCCAGCAAAAAGACAGATTGGATCCAGAAAAATTCAAAATAGATCCAGCAAAAAGACAGATTGGATCTAGAAAAAATCAAATTAGATCCAGCAAAAAGACAGATTGGATCCAGAAAAAATCAAAATAGATCCAGCAAAAAGACAAATTGGATCCAGAAAAATTCAAATGAGATCCAGCAAAAATCGAGTTGGATCCAGATAAAATCAAAATAGATCCAGCAAAAAGACAGATTGGATCCAGAAAAAATCAAAGTAGATCCAGCAAAAAACAGATTGGATCCAGAAAAAATCAAAATAGATCCGACAAAAAGACAGATTGGATCCAGAAAAAATCAAAATAGATCCAGCAAAAAGACAGATTGGATCCAGAAAAATCAAAATAGATCCAGCAAAAAGACAGATGGGATCCAGAAAAAATCAAAATAGATCCAGCAAAAAGACAGATTGGATCCAGAAAAAATCAAAGTAGATCCAGCAAAAAACAGATTGGATCCAGAAAAAATCAAAATAGATCCGACAAAAAGACAGATTGGATCCAGAAAAAATCAAAATAGATCCAGCAAAAAGACAGATTGGATCCAGAAAAAATCAAAATAGATCCGACAAAAAGACAGATGGGATCCAGAAAAAATCAAAATAGATCCAGCAAAAAGACAGATTGGATCCAGAAAAAATCAAAATAGATCCAGCAAAAAGACAGATTGGATCCAGAAAAAATCAAAATAGATCCAGCAAAAAACAGATTGGATCCAGAAAAAATCAAAATAGATCCAGCAAAAAACAGGTTAGATCCAGAAAAAAACAGATTTTTGTCATTTTAATCATTCGTAGGATTTTATCCGTTCGTATCCAATTTGTATTTTTGTTTGACGGGAAAAGGGCATATAACCATGATGATTTCTTCCATTTTCGTTTATGATCTATTTGTTTACTAGAGTTTCGAATTAATCTGGAGTATTCAGAAAAGACAACTCTGATTGGATTCAGAGAAAATCAGATTGGATTCTTTTCAAACTAGTTCTGGCTGGATCCAATCAAATAGAAAATTGTGTGAAAAAAGGGGTCAGTCAAAAGCCCATTTATCTCAACCCCACAGTTGCTCATCGATGAGCAACCAAAATCACTGCGTGCGAATCTAGAGATCAACGCTTTTTTGTGTGTGATGTTTCAATGTGTGAATAGAGGGAGATTTCAATGTTGCGACTCGGAAAGTTCCAGTCCCGTTGCCGTGATCGAAGGGGTTGTGACAGTCATATTTTGGGTTTATCGCCAAGAGAAATTGCAAAACCACCATGTCTGGCCTCTGTAAATCGAGTACTTAGTACCGTAGCAGTTTCGCCTTGAAATACTGGAACGATTTAAGTAATGCGCCTTTAATTTCAGAATGGACTGAAAGTAAAAAATAATTTGAATCCACAAAGATCTAACGGTTCGTTGCGAGAGTCCCGACCCTACCGTACTCATTTTACAAAATGCGACTGGCGCGCGTTTTAAATCGGTCAGACTTTCTTCTGGATATGTGCATTTCTTATTCAAACTCTTGAAGAACTTAATCAACACTGATAGTTCGGGACTGAAGTTCAAGTTTAGAAACTAAAGTCGTCCACAGAAGTTACAAAAGTACCATTGTCCAGTACCGGAATTGAGGGATATAGTTTTTGTGGAGACGATCAGTGCCTGCATAGACCTGACCCTTTTGAGTACTACTGGTGAGGGGGGGGGGAGGCGAACCGTTGCCATATAAGGTGACAGGCTGGATCACTACCATTCCAGAAAAAAACTTCAAATGTTGCGGAGATTCGGGATGTTACCACTCATCTACATATATCAATCAATTATCGACTTTTTATGAAGAAAATCCAAAGCGGAAGAATTTCAAGACCTTCAAACTTTTGTTTCATTCTGAACTTCAAAACTTGTCTTCATCAATCAATTATCGACTTTTTATGATAGAAGACGGAAAAATTTCATTCCAGCATCCACTCGGACCAATCTGCAGAGGACGATCAATCAGTCACTCTGCTACCACTCCCATGGCCCACAACCATCAAATCAGCAGCAACGGGGCACGACTTTTGCGCTCTGCTGGACACGTGTGGGAATGTGTTCACTTTTGGCACAGGGATGTGAGTTTTTTGATGATAATATTTATCGTATTAATAATCGACACATCCTCCGCCCACTTTGCCCCGCCCACTTTTCGTGAAGCCGATTTTTGGGTGAACCTTTTTGGCTTCCTTTTTTTTGGTTTGATCGTTATCGATTAGACGCATTGCTTGCAAATTATATCGAACGAAATTTCGCTATAGAGCGCGTTAGCACATCAATATTTTCTCCTATTTTTCTCAAGTTAACAAGCGAATTTGTTTCGACGCTTGCTATTGAAAAACTGCAAGTCATGTAACTTTCCTTTGTAACTAGCTTTTTATCATGAATTTTGAGAAAACGTCAGAGAAAAAAGTTTTTCAACTACAGTAACTGTAATTTGATCTACAGCGGTGCAGGATTTACGAAGGGGCGGAGTTTGTGCTCGCTGCTTATTGGTCGCCTCCCCTCGCTGCTTGATCCGACACTTTTTTACTACGCTTGACGCAGTGTGGGAGAGAAAGAGGAAGCAAAAGAAAGAGAGAGAGAGGGGGGGAGAGAAAGAAATAGAAGATCAGCAAAATCCTTGGCTTAGAAAACTATATCTTTCTTAAATAAAGAAGTCTGAATATGTAATTTTGATTTTATGGAGGAAAGAAGGGTCCCGAGCGTAGCGCGGCAAAGCGTGCTTGTTATCAACAATGAACAGAAGAAGACGAGACCAATGCCAGCAATAGCAAAGGTAGCTGGTTTGAAAACTTTCAAGCCGTAATGCGCGTAACTAAACCTAAATGGACCAGTGTGCCGGAGGCAAGAAAAACATGAACGCCAAAATATTATTGAGACTAATTTAGAAGAGGAGAACTTGGTACCGGCGTCACCCGGAAACAGGAGAATCCTACTCATCTAGAGTCTCTGGCTGATGTGGACGTAGAAAGCCTCACTTGCGGTGGATGGAATTGTTTTGCCAGAACGGGTGAGAATCATACTGTAACGCGTGGAAAATGTGTGAGGGAAAGGCTACAGTAACTGTGTTGGTCAAAAATATGCGTATGAGCATAGCTACAGTAACCATAAGAAGATATGAACAGAATGAATAAAGTAAGTATTCGAAAATATGTATCAGAACAATAACTGTAAGGTCTAAACAATGAGGGCTCACAGTTACAGTACCCCAACGTAGATTTTCCAAGGAAAAACGTACAGTAACTGTGAGATCTTATGTGGGCTCACAGAGTACCCCAACGTAGATTTTCAAATAACAAACCTACAGTAACTCTATGTATGTTAATCCAAAAGACTACAGTTACAGTAACTCAACATAGATCTTCAAAGAGTGAACATCGCTACTGTACTTCGATGCAGCTTTGAAAACGTAGGAAAACGACTTCGATTTCAGAAGACAATGAAATCTACACTTGGGGATGGACTCCAGATGGCACATTTGGAGAAAAATCGGCATCTTTCGAGCCATATCCAGTGCTTGTAGATGGAAACCGCCTCATTGAAGCCAAATCCATAGTGACTCGCGAAATTTACCGGAATTATTTGAAATATTGACTTTATTGTTGTTTATCATGTTACATTTTCCCATCATAAACATTCGTTTCTGCTATCTTGAATGCTTTATCAGCAATTTTATGTGACCATATTTTGATTAATGGTTCGCTTCAATGAAAAAGAGATGGGAGCACGTGTTCGTGTTTGTGAAGAATTCTTATCAATCAGAATTACGGTATACGATTAGAAAGCGACTGACCGCAACGCTATGGTCTTCCCTTGTTTATTTTCAGAGAAAAATGTGGTTAGACCCGGTAAATGTGAAAAAGACTATGATGACATATTTTGACGACATTCGGTATACCGTATCAAAGGCGACAATATGGCGACGTAACGGCAACAAATTAATGATTTCGCTTTGTAGCCAGCACGTCGCCATTTGGTCTCCGTTTGGTGGGGTTTACCGAATGACGACAAAATGCTATGGAACAAAATTACCAGGTCTCGAAAAACATCTTAACAATGAAAAAATTACAAACGTTAGAATACTTCACACATATCTAGCAAAAAGTCTGACCGATTTCAAACTCGCGGCAGTCGCATTTTTGTAAAATGAGTACGGTAGGGTCCGGACTCTCACAGCGAACAGTTAGATCTTTGTGGATTTAAATTATTATTCTTACTTTCAGTCCATTGAAATTGAAGGCGCATTACTTAATCGTAATTGTATTTCAAGGCGAAACTGCTACGGTACTAAGTAACCGATTTACGGAGGTCAGACTTTTTTTACAGGTAGAGGAAGATATGTGCTTCACACTTATCAGCTCTTATACGAAGGATACCAAGTCAAATCATATTTGAAATTCTAGTGAAATTCAACAAAACAGAGGTCCTCAAAGAATCAGAATTCGACAAAATCTAGAGTAACCCTGGCCAGTTCTGATAAATCCATGACAGGTGGAATTCCGGCAAATCTGGGTTTTTATCGACTCTAATGAGTCTTACTTTGTCGATATTTTCTAGAACCGGCAAGAATTACCTGGATTTTGACGATTCTCCCAGAGTCGGAAGGCGGAGAAATCACATTCCATTAGATGAAATGTGATAGGGATGTGATACTATGAGTACGGTAGGTATCTTGAAATATTCCCGGGAAACAAAACATAGTCATAACGGAAGACTCCATAATAAATTTGTCGCCGGTACGTCGCCGATACGTCGCTTCCCTGTCGCCATTCTATATAGCATTCGACAACGGTGACGTTCCGGTAACAATATGGCGAAATCATACATTTGTTGCCGGTACGTCGCTGTTTTGTCGCAGGTACGTCGCCGTATAATCGCCTGTACGTCGCCATATTGTCGTCGTTTGGTAAGGCATACCGAATGACGACAAAAATATTATGGAGAGATCTTTGAAGTGCCAAAAATAAATACTCACCAGAACTGTTCAAGTATATGTTCCCACTTCTTTCCTGAATTTGTATTTTGAACTAGAACCAGAGGGTGTTACTGGGATCCAAAGTTGGGACCTGACTGCTTTTGTTCGGCGGAAGACTTGAATTTCTCAAAACTTTCCTATTTTCAAGCATTTAGGTCCCAACTCTGAATGTTAATCCTTCTTTAAACCCTTCCATATTCCCATAGAATTCTCATCTTCTGATCAAAAGAGCATAAATCAAATTCCGTGATTCGAAGATAACCAACACGTGGTCGTTAGGGAGCAGTTTTGATAATGAGAAGTTCAGTCGGTGATCTACAGTGGGGTTCGCCATGTTCAAACTGCTCACCTTATTGCTGACCCTCGCGATTCTTAACGATGCAAAACACGTCGAGCTGCCAGCTCCATTCACTGACTATTGCCTGCTGAATAATCATACAAACTTGTACGATGCTAACAAGCACAAGGAGATTCCTTGGTATGTTTTTGCCAATTCTGTCTTGGATTTGTCACGATCAACCTGGCGGGAAAAACTAGAGGTTTCCCGATTGCCAAAAGTGGCCAGGATTTACCTGGACTTTACCATGATGAGGTTCTAGAAAAATAGAATCAAATTATTCCTACATTATTTCCAGGTTAACTAAAATTTAATAAGTGATTTGTGTTAAAGAAAGAAGCAGTGAAAGACAATCTCGAACAGTTAAGACAGAACAAAAGTTAGGAATGCTGTCGAATTCTCCAAATTTTTTTCTCGGGCGCAAACAGGGCGTAAAATGGTCCTGGCGATGGTGGCCCGAGAAAAATTTTCGGAGATTAACTTGGAAATAATGTGAAATTTTTGTAGAAGTGTAAAAACGACTCACATTCAGGTTCGAGATCAACCTGGACGAGCCAGCAGAGACCAGATGGAATAAAGTGTCAGCTCTGTATGCCAAGCAAATCGACAACCTTATCAATGTTAGTTGGATTATTGCGAATTACTTTGAACTTTTGAAATTTACCTTCAGGTCCTGATCGACATGTTCGTTCCTGTTTTCCCGGGTGCACTGGAATTTGTCGACAAGAACTTTGCCGAATTTGCTACGCTTTTGCCATCGCCGTACAAGGAGGAGATCATTGTGAGTGAGAGATAGAGAGAAAGAGAGAGAGAGAGAGAGAGAGAGAGAGAGAGAGAGAGAGAAAGCTTAACTTCAGTCAATCGCAAACGTCACCGGCATTCCACTAGGAAGAATCACAATGTACAACATTTTCTACGAAATCTTCACCGTTTGTACGTCCATAGTGGCAAACCAACCGAACGGCAACATGATTCACGCAAGAAACCTCGATTTCGGGTTGTTCATGGGCTGGAACGCTACAATTCACGATTGGCCTATCTCGGCCCGCCTACGTGAAATGATCATCAACGTTAACTGGATCAAGGATGGTTGGTTCTCACTTCATATTCAGTTTGTAGCGTCGACAAGAAATTTCGCAACGAAAGCCGACCGTTTCCGGTGTTTTCAGCCTTGTTTCTTTCCGTTTTTCTTGGAAAACTTCAGAAAAAGTCGGATTCCGTTGCCTATAGCATAGATAAATTGTCGATAAAACGTTTCGAGCGGTGCTATTGCTTGATATTTGTCTACAAAATGGTCTGAATGTCGCTTTTAGCGCTACAAAATAAATATGGAGTAAAGTAGGCAAAACGCAGACTTCATTCTAGATTCGACGATTTTGTCTAATATTCCACTCTACTTTTTTTCTCAAGTTACTCTAAAACGGCAACGAAACGATCGTCTCGGACATTTGTCGTCGATCTACAGTTCAATGCCGGTTCTTTCGCAGTCCATCTATCGCCAGGATGGATGAACTGCGAATGGACCTTCATTGGACTGTAATTCGACGACAGATATCCGGGACATTTGTCGCCTATTTACGGTCCACCTAAAATTTCGGAGTTGCCCGCGTTTCCCAGATTCAAAAAATGTTTCCCCATATTACCTAATACCAGAGTTGCACGGAAGTAAAATTTTTCAAAACGGAAGTCGGAAGGCGAAAAAAGAGCGGAAGTCGGAAGGCGAAAAAAGGGCGGAAGTCGGAAGGCGAAAGTTGGAAGTCGGAAGTAGAATTTTTTCAACGGTAGTCGGGAGTGCAAAAAAGTTGAAAAAACCCAGAGATATTGTATATCCGCGCATTCTCAACAGGTGATAGGTCAATTCCAGACTGAGTAGAAACGATTTCACGGTTTTTTCGTCATTTTTCATGAAAAAAATTTTTTGACGGAAGTCGGAATTCCGTGCAACTCTGCCTAATACATAAATTACTGTTGGCTGCAGATCGCGATCGAACGGGCTTTCAAACAGTTGAAAATGAGGAATATTAGACAAAATCCGCCTTCCAATCCGAACGAAACTTTAGGAAAAGTTCTCTTCAAGTCGAACAACTTTGCTGGTTACATTGGAATCTACAACGGTCTCAAGCAAAATGGATTCTCGATCACTGCCGACGACCGGTTCCAGCTGGAAGGAGGTGATCAATTTTCATTTTGTAGTTCATATACTAAAGAGAATTTGTCTAAATTTCACCTGAACTCTTTTCTAAATCGAAAAATGATACTTGATAGTACTTTCAACTCAACGGTATAGAAATTGATTTTTTTTTTAATCCAGCTTCTAAAATTTCTTAAAAATACGACCGCGGTACAGAAACGTGTTACCTATTCATAGTATCAAGAAAAAAATGAAAAAAAAGAATTTATTACTATTTTTGGTTAGATTCTTGAATGCGTCCAAAGTTAATACGAAGTTGTTCGAAGCAGACGAACATGAGCACGGTCATCGGTGCGAGACGAGCCCAAGCCGGCAGAAATCCTTTGAAGAATCCAGAAGGTCCCGTCTTCGCCGTGTACAGGAAGCAGTCCACAATGCCTTTGAACTGGCCGGGCGGTGCGTTCTGCATACGTGTTTTCATAACATCCAACGGCTGAGTCAACATCGTCGCCACACTTGCAGCACAGAAAGAGCTGAAGACGTGGGTGAGCGGAGTGTCTGCGGCGAGTTTCCAAGCGATGAGAGTCTGCTTGATCTGATCGTAGAACGACAGTTGTCCAATGTTCATGACGGTCGCGCGGGTCAACGCCATAGTCGACCCATTGTAGAGCTTGAGAACGCCTTCTTCGCGCACCACACGGACAATCCCGTCCAGAACATTCCGGTAATTGCGACGTTGCTCGACAGGGAACTTTGAATCATTCTGCATGCGAACGTTCACCATGTCAGCTGGTGCACCAACAAGCCCACCACACGCACCAGAAACACCGGCGAGGGCGGCCTTCTGGATGAAGGACAGATTCTTCTCTCCACCACACTGGTTCTTGACGGCTTCATAGATTCCGAAACGGGTTGTCGAATAGGTCAATTGACGGAGGATGGAAGCGCTGATGCCGCTGTAGAAGCCACCGACTCCTGCGGACGTGTAGATTGTTCGAGCGAGTTGGGAAATGCCAGCTTTCCCGGATTGCTGGGTCTGCAGTTGAACTTTCATCAGGTCCAGAGGGTGAACGACCAACGTCGCAGCGGCACCAGCTACGCCTCCAAAGTACCAACGGGCCACTCTCTTCTTTTCCTCGGCCATTTTTGTTACCTCAAGAAATGTTTTTGTTTACTAAATCACGTAACACATTGCCGCTGGACAGCTGTTAACGTGTCTTGATAGAAAGCATACAAAATGAATGTTGTATCTACAAGGTATTCATACTGTAGCTAACATTGAGTAAAACGCATTCTGTTTTTCTTCAAATGTCAATAACTTTGCTCGAAACATTTCAATCACCTGTTTTTTCGACTTAGGTTGAGCCTAAGCTGGCCCAAACCTAACCTAAGACTAAAAAGAGGTGTTCAACGTTTTAAACGTTTGAAAAGAGGCAAGACCTGCGTTTTACTAACAACCAATCGAATTTTACAACGTCTTCGATAACAGAAGGTACTTCTCAATAATGAATATCAAAACTCTAGGTTAGAGTGATAAACAACAAATAAGAAACTGCAGCCTCTTTTTAAAGATATTTCTGTAGTTTTATCTGGATTCAACATAAAATAAAAGTCATATTAAGGTTACTATGGTGTCATACAGTGGATATTCGGACTCGAACCAGAAGGAAAATGGATGTCGTGGCTCACAAGAGAAACACTGGAGAACTTTAACAGTAAGAATCGAATTTTAGTGAAACACATCTCGTTTTTTTTCAAAAGTCAATAACTTTGCTAGGAACGTCCCAATCACCTCCTTTTTAGGCTTAGGTTGAACCTTAAGCTGATCCAAACCCAACCTAAACAGGAGTTGACATGTTCTCCAGATTCAGAGTTGTGACCTTGCCAGATGTGTTAACCAGGTCGAACATTTTTTATCACTGTGCGAGAAAAAAACAATTTTTCGCGGTTTTTTTAAATTAAAATATCTTGCTTGTAACAAAAAACCTTGCAAGATGTTTTTCATGAAAACTTCATTGTCCGAGGTGCTTAACACATTTGGCTAGGTCTCAACTCTGGATCCCAATAACATTGAAAGTCAACTCCTGTTAGGCCTTAAAAAGAGGTTTTCATGGTAACGCGCGATTGAAAAAAAGGGAATGCGATGGGATGCATTTTACTAAACACCGTAAGCATTTGGTTAAACGAGAGTTACAGCCTACGAAGAAGCTAAGAATCACCTAATGACAACACCAATGCTATCCCCAGTCTACTACATTCTAGGAGGAGTAAAAAACAACGAGGTTAGAGAAAGATTGATTTCAATAAAAATATCAATAATTCAAGGGATGCATCATTGCACGAAGTCTTGAGGAGACCGCTCTTTTAACCGAGTACAACGCAACTACCTGGTACCTTTTGGAAACTAACTACGACTATAATGAAACGGTAAATATATTTCAAAAACTCACGACGAACGGTTTCCGAGCAGGAAGCAGATGAAAATACCCTGAATTTGAATTTACAGCCACTGTATCTAGACGACAGAGATACCCCAGGAAACAGATGTATGAAAAAGTTGGGAGAGAAAAACGTCGGATACGAGGTATGAAAATGAAGATATTACGTTGGAATCATGTCACGATGACTTGCTACACGAAAACGTGGCGAAGAATAAGACGGACTGTAGAAAAGAAATGATTTCAGGGTATCTTCAATGTTCTTTCTTCAAGAACGAATTTGAACAAACTCACGACCTACACTGTTATCATGGAAGTCGCAACTGGAAGATTTGAAACAATTCTTCAGTCGTGCCCGGATGATTGTTATCCGTGGTAGTGAATGATTCAACAATTATGAATAAATATTTAACTGAAACTGAATTTCGAAAAAATGCAGACGGAAAATAAAAAGAAAAGTGAGGGTTACTGTAGCTTCATCAGTTTTGATCTACCCTGCAGACTTTTCCCACACTTCCATGTGACTTTCTCAGTTTCCCACGCTCGTGTCTCGCGATGAATTCCCAGGATTTTCGAATTTCGTGTTCAAGGTAAGTTCATTTGGATATTTTTCCGTGCTACTGGTCGGTGACCTCGGATTTCCTCTTGATTTCAGTGGTCTAATGTTTGACCACTTGTGTTTCGACAATTTTTCGTAATGTTTTGACCAATAGCACTTTGACTACTCCTCTTTCTTCACTCTCGGCGGTAATTTTAACATAGACTGTTCAGAACTATCCAGTTATGTCTGCTCCCATTCAGCATCTCGAGTACAACCAGTCTCGTAAGATGAAACCGCTCGTCTCGACCTCGTCGTCGGTTTCTTCCAACCATGGAGGAGTCTACGTGTCAAAGCAGATGCTCTCGCTGAAGCCCAAGCACGCATCGACCACCTACATCCAGAAGTTGGAGAGAAAGTCGAAGACGGTTTGTGAAGGATTTTCATGATTTTGCAAACTTCCATGTTTCAGAGCTCAAGCTCGGAAGTTGTGACCTTGGAGTTGAAGAGAAAGAGCGAGAAGGTGAACACCATCACCCATCTTGCTCCGAGAGAGAAGTCTCCTTCTACTCTGGAACCTTCGCAACTTCTTCACTATCCGTCACCACCAAGGTAAATGTTCCGGAAGCTAACGTACGATGGAATTCGCTTCAGAGAGAAGAGACCAGGTTCACCAACGTCTTCTGGATACGACACGGATTATCACAACGAACTGGAGAACATTGATTTCGATCGTGACGACTCGTACAACTTGGTAAGTTCCGATTGTCCTCTATTGAATTATCCCACGCTTTCAGGGTGAAGCTGCAAAGGCTCGTTGTGCTATTTGCTACAAGGCAAACTATGGCAAGTCTGACCCATCTTCGTGGGAGCACCACGTGTCAGTTCACTTCGATCAAGATGAGGACGAGTGTGTGTGAGTTATTTTTATAATGATTTTTGGAAGGTATTCCGAGAAACACGGACGGACCGTTGGAGACCACCTCTTTTTCTAGGCCTAGGACCCCGAGTCCAATTAAGTTACTCGGAAAACGGGTCCCAAACTAAATGTGGCCTATAAAATGACTCATCCGTGGTTTGTCGCTGTTTATTCCTGTTGAAAGGTCAATACAAGTGGTTTGAGAGTTTACCGGGCGTGAAGAAATTTTCAAAGTCACCGTGAAATCTTTCAGCTTCGGAAAAATGGGTCGCGAAAGCTGCGTCTCTCTGTTCTACAACTGACGTGTTCATGATCATTGTCTCACGTCTTCCATCGCAAGATGGTCGACCAGTTTCCTAATATCCAACAAATTAACTTATTTACATATGTGACTAATCATCGTGAATGCATCACTCATCTCCTGTGTTATATTAATAACAAACATCCGACCTACCATACCTCCCCTCAATAACCAACGTGTTCATTCAATGTGGTGGTGCTTCTAGTCTCGGATTTTCGAATTCCGTGATAGGAAACATCACTCACTGTTACTCATAACCGCCCCCCCCCCCCCCCTTAGTTCACCACTCTTTCGTAGCTACGTTATTCGTATACAACATTTGTAAGGTGGCATCTCGTCACAGTTGTAAAAATAAAATTTTTGAGAGTAATTGTTCATTTTCGTTCAATAAATATCGGCAGGGTCTGCCCGATTCAATGAACATACGTGGATTCCGTCCAGTATCTTCCTTTTTGCGAGGACAATCAATGCTCTGAAAGTGACGTGGATTAATTGTGGTTGGGAGTTCAGACCGACACAACGTGAAGATGGTCCACGTGTTAAGAGAGATCAGAAGGAGTAACGTGTAGTTCAGTATGACTATTCGGAGAAAGACTGCAAATCCAACTCATCATTTTTTTTAAATGGAAAGTCACCATTCTGACTGAACGTACGTTGATGCTTGAGAACATCCGATCGTGGAAGCTGAAAATGTAAAATTATTTCGAATTCAAAAAATCATCACGATGTGTAGCGATCGTAGCAGTGGAATGGGTTCTTTTAGGGAAAAGAACAGCATAAACTGGCCAAATATCAGCAGAACTTCAATGGTTACCTGTATGAATGTGTTACTGTAGGTAAGATAAGGAACAAACCGAAACTATGATCGCTGGAACCGTCAAAGCGTACTTCCTATAGAGCAACCCGTTTATAGCGATAATACTGGTCGAAGAATGAAAGAATAGTATAATAAACGTTGCAGAGCGTATCTGAACTGGGTATTTGGAAAATTTCGATTTGAATCGAGAGACCATTCTCAGGACTTCTATACTCTTCGCGTTCCATTCTACAAGCAAGAATATGGCAACATCAATGGCTAGAGCTACAACAAGCATGAAAACTGCAACATACTGAAAGGGAGAATCATGAGGAATCGAGTAAAGTCAAAACCTTCACAGGTCCACAGCAGGACTCTTCAGGATGGCGCATGGCGGAAACTGAAGACTCAAAACTGCGTTAAGCGCCTCTTCCCGCACTGTTCAAACACAGAAAGGAAACGAATTATGGCACTAACTACTTTATTTAGAAACACATAAATACAATCACCTCGAACAAAAAGAGATGGAACTAACTATTAACATTTTGTTTACTTGCCGGTCGCCTTTGAGTATCTCTCGCTGACGTTCTTCCAGTTTGCAATCTGTAAAAGTTATTGTCAGATACGATATTCAGTAAAAAATTTTCCTATTTTTTCAAACGTTCATAACTTTGCTAGGAACATCTCAATCGCCTATTTTCAGGCTTAGATTAAACCTTAAGCTGACCCAAACCTAACTTAAGCGTAAGAAAGGTGATGATCAAATGGTAACGGGATGCATTCTAGTAAATACCGCCATATTTTTGGAATTTCGCAAATGTAAAAATTACCTTCCAGATTGCGTTGACGTAGTCTGGTCTGACGTTCTTGTACTGGAGGTAGTAAGCGTGCTCCCAGACGTCGATTCCGAACAGTGGGATCAGCCCAGTGGTAGACTCCAGTGGATCCTGGTTAGCGCAGGTGGCGACCTTGAGGGACTTTCCTTTTGGGTCATAGCCCAACCATCCCCATCCACTTCCCTGAACTGCAACAGTGGCAGTTGAGAGGGTCTTCTGGAGGTTTTCGAGGGTTCCGAAGTCCTTCTGAAACATCGACTTTATATAATTTTCAAAGGGAACAACCTTGATGGCAGCAAGAAGTTCAGCACTTGGTTCTCCTCCGTCCCTGGAAAGGTTAGTCCAGAAGATGGAGTGATTGATGTGACCACCACCATTGAACTTGAGAGCTGGTTGCAGAGCGATGGCTTCCTTGACGTTTCCCTTGGAGACTGCCTCGTGCAGTTGTTCCTCGATGTTGTTCAAGTTGTTGACATAGGTAGCGTGATGCTTCTGGTGATGGAGCTGCATAATTTCATGACTGATTACGGGCTCGAGTGCGTTGTAGTCATACGGAAGGTCAGGAAGTGTGTGCTTGCTACGGGCGACACTGAAAGTTATGAAATTCATTTCAAAATATCCTAGAAAACTCACCAAGCACCAACTCTCGAAGTGGAAAGAAGAGAACGAGCGAGCATAACTGAAAATGCAAACTGAAGAAGGAATGTGTTGTTTACTGCAAATGGCAAGAGGCGGGACTACGAGACAACTGAGTAGTGATAAAATGTGTGATCACTAGAAGAGGTCGAAGTTTTTGATTTGCAATCACGATGAAAATATGGAATGAAATTTGGATGAACCAAACGTGTGCACCTACTTTTAATTCAACGTAATAAATAAAAACAGATTTTATTTTTCGACGTAAAAGTGAGTACTGGACGATTTTCAAACTGAAGGCAGATGAAGCTCATTTTTACGCGCAGAAACGTTTTTCTTTTTCATTGATTGAATACTTGGAATTTCTGTTTTAATCTACTCTAAATTCTCATTAGAACGTCTCTCAAAAGTTTTTTTCAGCATGGCCAGTCCGAGAACAAGACGTGTTTTGAAAGAACTACGTCCTCGAGATGATAACAATGTGAGATTTTTCTGTTTTTCAGTTCAAGTTTCTTCATGGAGCTGAATTACTATTCGGAGAGTTTCAGTTTTGTTTCGAGTGTGAAGCCAACAACCCGCAATGGGTTTCGGTCACTTATGGGATCTGGATTTGCCTGGATTGTTCTGGACAACATCGTGGGCTTGGTGTTCATTTGAGGTTCGGTTGATTTGGATTCAATTCTGTCATTTGTGAGTTTAGTTTCGTTCGTTCGGTGACGATGGATAAATGGAAAGACATTGAACTCGCTAAGATGAAAGTCGGTGGAAACAAAAAGTTCAACGAGTTTCTCAAGTCACAGCCGGATTACAACCCTAACTGGAGTCTTCAAGAAAAGTACAACTCGAAAGCCGCGGCTCTTTTCAGAGATAAGGTAATTTCCGAGGATGTTCGGAAAATGCATGGAATAGTTTCAGGTACAATGCGAAGCCGAAGGAAAACCATGGTCGATTGCAACATCATCCGCTGCAAAGTATGTAGCACCGACTTTCGGAGGATCTTCCGGACTCAGGACTGCTCCAGCTAAGAACACCAGTCAATCAGCCCTTGGAGCATTCTACGGCGGTGGAAATTCTGCCAATAGCTATTCGAATTCTTCTGGTGGAGGCTATAATTCTGGTGATTCTGGAAAGTATGATTTCGATAAAATAAAAAAGCGAACTCGAACAATTCCAGTGAAAAATATCGCGGTTTTGGTAGCGATCCTGTTCAACCACAATCTGGAGGCGATGACTTACTTGCTGGAGCCATGAGCTCACTTTCAATGGTGAGAAAAAAGAAAAAAAATAATGGAAATTTATTGCAGGGATGGTCGATGTTCTCCAAAGGTGCTGCTCAAGCAGCATCTATTGCCAAAGACGTCGGCTTTCAAGCCACTCAAAAAGCCTCCGAACTTACGAATGATATGGTGATTTTCGAAAAACATTTTTCAAGTGAAATTGCTTTAGAAAATATGCATGTAGGCGTTTTTATCGAGGCCCAGCTAAAATATACATGATTTTCTTTTGGGTTCTTGTCAAAATTCTCACTATTTTGTCTATTCTTCAGCAGCACTCTTTTTTTCTCAGATCACCTGCGTTCTGAGACTCAAATCTTCACAAAAGTTGTTTTTTTAAACCGTAACCAAGCTTATTTAAAAGATAAATTACTGTTGGCTGCAGATTGCAGATCGAGATTAGGACATGACGCAGAGTTTCAAACATTGAGAAATGAGGAATATCAGACAAAATAGTTGGAGATTGACTATTGATTTAAAAAAAAAACATTCCAGTCTCAAAGAAGTGGAGTTCTATCAGGCGTTGCGTCCAAAGCATCTGAAGGACTTTCATCATTCGTCAAGTCTCCGTCACTCCAAGCCTTCCTATCGAAAACGTATGTTTTTCTTTGAATCAAAAAAAGTCAACATCAATCATTCGCTGTGGTAAATTCAGTTGAAAAGTGTAAGGCGCGGTGCAATCGATAGAGTAGATAGAAAACAAGAAAAATATATTTAAAAAACCCAGCAAAAACTTCGAAAATAAAAGAGTGAGGTAAGTGCGCTCCGCGGAGTCGCAAAGCGCCTGCGGAGCGGCTATATCCACTTATTCGTGGTATGCAGTGTGCAGAATCCGTTTTCTCCATGAAAAAATTTAGTGGCTACGAAGACATCACGATAGGATCGAACGGTACAACCACGAACCAGTCCCAATCTGGTGGACAAAGTGGCAGTTTTGCACAGAACGACTTCAACGAATGGCTCTCTTCTTCAGATTTGTGAGTTTCAATGAAAAAAACTGTCTCAATGTTCATCTACAGACCTCGTGGACCGATCCGAAAGGAGGAATCAGCTGAAGGTAGTGGAGGTGAATTTTTGTGTTGGAACAAAATATGACTAGTCCATGTCAACATTACCGAAAACTTGTGAGAAAATGGCTGCTTGAGATAAATATAATGGAATTTTGACTTGTTGAATTATGTTCTCGGCGAAATCTTAGCCTTGTATATTTTTATTTATTAAAAAAATGTTTTTAACTAGTGTTTTAACTTCACCGAAAACTTTGGAAAAAAAATGGCTTCTTGAGATACTTACAATGGGAAAATTGACTTTTAAGCTGATTTTTTTCTCGGTCGAATCTCAGCTTTATAATTTTTTTCATAAAAAATATTAAAAGAAAATTTATTCATTCATTTCAAAAATTTCAAACTTGTGTTTAAACCTTATCTAATCCTGAATTTTGAAGTGTCCATAACAGAGTTGCACGGAAGTAAAATTTTTCAAAACGGAAGTTGGAAGTCGGAAGTTGGAAGTGAATTTTTTAAACGGAAGACGGAAGTGAAATTTTTTTCACGGAAGTCGGAAGTGAAAAAAGGGCGGAAGTAGAATTTTTTCAACGGTAGTCGGGAGTGCAAAAAAGTTTAAAAAACCCAGAGATATTGCATATTCGCGCATTCTCAACAGGTGATAGATCAATTCCATACTGAATAGAAACGATTTCACGGTTTTTTTCGTCATTTTTCACGAAAAAAATGTTTTTGACGGAAGTCGGAAGTAGAATTTGTTAAACGGAAGTCGGAAGTGAAAAAAGGGCGGAAGTCGGAAGTCGGAATTCCGTGCAACTCTGGTCCATAACAATAGATGATGAAAGATTCTTCACAATTTTCCCTTCATTATTCCTCTCGAAGTACATATTTTATCAAATTTTCTATATTGAATTTTGTGTTTCCTCTTTCTTTCAGATGAATTCAAAGTGACTATTAAAAAGTAATTTTTGACGACTACATGGCATTATTCACTGAAAAAAACGGTGACAAGAAATTTGTAGTTTACTGATACTTGAGGGTTCAAGGGAAGTCGGTTTTTTTTTCGAAAAATGGAAATTTTCTGTGCATTCCAAAAAAATATGGAAAAAAAGAGATACGACGATTTTATCTCATATACAGCCGTTTTTCTTCTGTTTTTTAAGCAATTACCTGCGTATCCAAAACTCAATCAACAGTTTTTTCCATCCTTATTCAAGCTTATAAGAAAAGGTAACTGTTGGATGCAGATTGCAGATCAAGGTTAGGACATGGCGCGGGTATGAAACAGTGAAAAGTGAGGAATATTAGATAAATTAATCGGATTTGGTGAGGTGGTGAAAAATCAATAAAAATATTTCATTTTATTATCGAAAAGTTCAGATTCGACGAAGAAGAAAGCAGAGAGCAAAGAGAAAAAGAAGCCAACGAAGCCGGCGGTGAAGAAGACCCCAGAACCAGTGGTGGAGCAGAAGACAGAAGACGAATCCACATCATCAACCATTGCGCAGTTCGAAGCGTCGGTGAACAAGAGCCGTGCGAATCTAGCACAGAAAGTTGCCGTCAAGAAAGTCGAAAAACCGGTGGAGAAAGGATGGGATGACGATGCTTGGGATCTTCTGAATCAGTGAATTTTGAATTTTCAAAAGTTCTTGAATCAAATCACCCGCTTCCGATGAGTTTTGCACTAGAAGATGATACTTCAATTGAACACAAAGTGAAGTTTTTTCAATAAAAACTTTTTCAACCCAAAGGAGTCTCAATTCGAGAAGAAAGTGAGCTATGTATTTTTTCCGTGGCCAGAATTTTTCCTCCCAAAAAACATAATTATCGACTTTTTTAGTTTATAATTGGCGTTTAGTAAAATGTACCGACTTCCTCATGGCATTAGGTATGAACTTTGTTAGTTTTTAACTGTCAAAAGTTACTATGAACAGCTCTATTTCAGCCTATCAGGTTTGGGTCAGCTTAATGTTCAACCTAAGCTTGTAGCAGCACTGCTTACGGAATTTTTCATTAAAAATACCGAATAATGGTTTTGTTATGAGCAGAAAAATCGTTAATTTAACGCTCAATAATGCAGTTAAAATTTAAAACCATAATTAAGTGATTTTTCGTTTTTATTCTTTGCTCTTTCCAACAAAAGTAGCAATAAACAATTAAAAGAATGTCAGTTTGACAGCTTTGAAGAAGCTCACATTGCTTCCTCTACCTGTAAAAAAGTCTGGCCTCCGTAAATCGCAAAGATCTAACTGTTCGTTGTGAGAGTCCCGACCCTACCGTACTCATTCTACAAAATTGAGATTAGAGCGCGTTTGAAAACGGCCATGCTTCTAGCGATATATGTGCGGTTTTTTTAAAAGCCATTCAACAGTTTCGATAAAACGGAAACTCCTGTTGTCGGTCCATTTTACTAAGCCTTTGCAATTGTTAGACCTTTCTTTCCTTCATATCTGTCATTCCAAGTAACCCTGTTGTTCCCATGTGATTTATGTGTGCAATTTCATCAATAGTATTTTCCTGGATTAGGTTACCAACTTTCTTTACGGTGTCAATAAATCTTTTTATTTCTGGTTTAGTGCATCGGAAAAACGGTAAAAATGCAGAAAAAAGCGAATTTGAATGCATGCATTGAAATTGATCATCCTGTTGGTTTTGGTACTCTTCAAAAATCGAAACGATCATAAGTTTGTTATGTGCATAAAACAGTCTGACCTCCGTAAATCGTGTACTTAGTACCGTAGCAGTTCCGTCTTGAAATACAAGAACGATTTACGTTATGAGCCTTTAATTTCAGAATGGACTAGAGTAAAAAAAATTTAAATGGCCGTTTTCAAACGCGCTCTAATTTCAATTTTGCAGAATGAGTACGGTAGGATAGGGACTCTCACAACGAACAGTTAGATCTTTGTGGTTTCAAATTATTATTCTTACTTTCAGTCCATTCTGAAATTAAAGGCTCATTACGTAAATCGATCTTGTATTTCAAGGCGAAACTGCTACGGTACTAAGTACCCGATTTACGGAGGCCAGACTTTTTTACAGGTGGAGGAAGCTATGTGCTCAGTGGCTTCCTGTACCTGATTGAAGAAAAGTTTCGTCAGTGATTATCGCAATGTCTGCATCACGTCCAAAGCGCGATCAAAAGACGACATAAAGCGTTTTCTTAAAAGTGGGAGTTTAAATGGAGTAAATAATTTATTTTTTCGATAAAAATTTAGCATTTGAGCACGATTTGTCGTAGCAGCAGTTACCCTTGTTCGATGATCTTCTTCATTCTCATTTCGCTTCATTTCGATCTGGTTTTCCGGCCTGTCAACAAACTTTTCCATGGTCACAACAGCATGCAAATTTTCGCTGTTCTTCACAATGCCGAACGATTTCGTTACGTAACAAAATGGTAAACAAAATCTTAAGCATGGACGTGCGCGAATTATACGCTTGAAGGATTAAGCCCAATCCTACAGTCGTAGCTTTTTGGAGAAAACTTTTTGTTTCCAATTGACATTTCTCGAACTTACAGTAACCCTCTAGAGTGATCTATAGAACCTACAGTAACCCTCTAGAGTTATCTACAGAACCTACAGTAACCCTCTAGAGTGATCTACAGAACCTACAGTAACTCTCTAGAGTGATATATAGAACCTACAGTAACCCTCTAGAGTGATCTACAGAACCTACAGTAACCCTCTAGAGTGATCTACAGAACCTACAGTAACCCTTTAATGTGATCTACAGAACCTACAGTAACCCTTTAAAGTGATCTATAGAACCTACAGTAACCCTCTAGAGTGATCTACAGAACCTACAGTAACCCTCTAGAAGGATGTACAGAACCTACAGTAACCTTCTAGAGTGATCTGCAGAACCTACAGTAACCCTCTACAGTGATCTATAGAACCTACAGTAACCCTCTAGAGTGATCTATAGAACCTACAGTAACCCTCTAGAGTGATCTATAGAACTTACAGTAACCCTCTAGAGTGATCTACAGAACCTACAGTAACCCTCTAGAGTACAGTAGTCCAATGTGACTGACCGAATGGCGGATCTGAATCAATATCCGAATCAAGATCCGTTTGCGATCATGAAACATTCAAATGAGATGGATTGAATCGTAAATGGAATGTTTGTGACCAATTGTCGTCGAGATTGGAACCAGAAATCTTTCAATTTTACATATCGAATAGGGCCAATTTGAGTAGTCTAATTCTCTCTCTCTCTCTCTCTCTCTCTCTCTCTCTCTCTCTCTCTCTCTCTCTCTCTCTCTCTCTCTCTCTCTCTCTCTCTCGCTCTCTCTTTCTTACTCTCTCTCTCTCTCTCTCGCTCTCTCTCAAGTTTCGTCAGTGATTATCGCAATGTCTGCATCACGTCCAAAGCGCGATCAAAAGACGACATAAAGCGTTTTCTTAAAAGTGGGAGTTTAAATGGAGTAAATAATTTATTTTTTCGATAAAAATTTAGCATTTGAGCACGATTTGTCGTAGCAGCAGTTACCCTTGTTCGATGATCTTCTTCATTCTCATTTCGCTTCATTTCGATCTGGTTTTCCGGCCTGTCAACAAACTTTTCCATGGTCACAACAGCATGCAAATTTTCGCTGTTCTTCACAATGCCGAACGATTTCGTTACGTAACAAAATGGTAAACAAAATCTTAAGCATGGACGTGCGCGAATTATACGCTTGAAGGATTAAGCCCAATCCTACAGTCGTAGCTTTTTGGAGAAAACTTTTTGTTTCCAATTGACATTTCTCGAACTTACAGTAACCCTCTAGAGTGATCTATAGAACCTACAGTAACCCTCTAGAGTTATCTACAGAACCTACAGTAACCCTCTAGAGTGATCTACAGAACCTACAGTAACTCTCTAGAGTGATATATAGAACCTACAGTAACCCTCTAGAGTGATCTACAGAACCTACAGTAACCCTCTAGAGTGATCTACAGAACCTACAGTAACCCTTTAATGTGATCTACAGAACCTACAGTAACCCTTTAAAGTGATCTATAGAACCTACAGTAACCCTCTAGAGTGATCTACAGAACCTACAGTAACCCTCTAGAAGGATGTACAGAACCTACAGTAACCTTCTAGAGTGATCTGCAGAACCTACAGTAACCCTCTACAGTGATCTATAGAACCTACAGTAACCCTCTAGAGTGATCTATAGAACCTACAGTAACCCTCTAGAGTGATCTATAGAACTTACAGTAACCCTCTAGAGTGATCTACAGAACCTACAGTAACCCTCTAGAGTACAGTAGTCCAATGTGACTGACCGAATGGCGGATCTGAATCAATATCCGAATCAAGATCCGTTTGCGATCATGAAACATTCAAATGAGATGGATTGAATCGTAAATGGAATGTTTGTGACCAATTGTCGTCGAGATTGGAACCAGAAATCTTTCAATTTTACATATCGAATAGGGCCAATTTGAGTAGTCTAATTCTCTCTCTCTCTCTCTCTCTCTCTCTCTCTCTCTCTCTCTCTCTCTCTCTCTCTCTCTCTCTCTCTCTCTCTCTCTCTCTCGTAACAGTGTTCTTAGTACTGCATGTGTTCATATTGTACTGTAAAACTGTGGTAAGTGTAAGGTAGTTCAGAAAAAGTCCTGTAACAACTACGCATAAGGTGAAACTGATTGAACCAAGTGGCAACTCGTTCCACAACTTCTGCGTGCAATCAGAATACAAAAAGTTGCGCAAGGCTCGCAGCCGGTTTGTGTACCAGTGGGGAGATCTCCTACTGTTCCGACACGTAAACCTTGAAGAAGAAGGAGGGGGAGGAGTCGGTTACCGGTTGTTGTCCTTGCTGACACCTATAAAATGGCACGATGGCCGGAGAAGCACCAAGCAGCTTCACCAGCCTACAACATGTTCACCAAGACCGTCGCTCAACTCGTGAGTTTCATTTCTTACAGCCTTATCATAACCTATATGAAGAAACAACCATAACTTACTCCTTAATCTTTAAGGTTCTCCTCGTCTGCCTCATCCTGATCGCAGCCCAGCCGACACTTGCTTGCATCGGAGGCCTCGGAGGTGGAAGCAGCTGCTGTGGAACTCCAGGATGTGCCAGCCCATGTGGAAAGTAACTGCTGCTACGACAAATCGTGCTCAAATGCTAAATTTTTATCGAAAAAATAAATTATTTACTCCATTTAAACTCCCACTTTTGAGAAAACGCTTTATGTCGTCTTTTGATCGCGCTTTGGACGTGATGCAGACATTGCGATAATCACTGACAAAACTTTTCTTCAATCAGGTACAGGAAGCCACTGGGCACATAGCTTTCTCTGCCTGTAAAAAAAGTCTGACCTCCGTAAATCGGGTACTTAGTACCGTAGCAGTTTCGCCTTGAGATACAAGAACGATTTACGTGCTGAGCCTTTAATTTCAGAATGGACTGAAGATAAAAATAATTTAAATCCACATAGATCTAACTGTTCGTTCGTTGCGAGAGTCTTGACCCTACCATACTCATTTTACAAAAACGCGACTGGCGCGTGTTTGAAATCGGTCAGACTTTTTTCTAGATATGTGTTGGGATCGGAATGATGAAAATGATGATGAAAAAAAACTATCGAAATGATGAAAACTTTGGTTCCGCGCTGTTTTTCAGAACTTTTTCATTCTGACAAGGATGGAATTGCTGTTTTTTTTTGACCTACTAAGATTGAGAAAAAACAGTGCCAAATCCTTACCATATGGCCACCCACGGAGATAAATCAAGTCAAACATTAACGTCATCGTTGAGCATAACATGAATACTCAACGGACTGTGGAAAAAATGTTGACTGAAAGCGGTTCTGAATTTCGCTTGTCACAATCCATGTGAAATACTGCCGCCTTGAAGTATCGTAGTTGTGAAAATGCTACTTGAAAAAACTACAATGATGTGGAAGTGAAGTTCTGGACCATCGCATTTGACCTACCCTCTGGTTACTGTATTGAGTAGGGAATAAAAACGTGGAAACGTGAAAGTTTATTTCGAAGCGGCAATTCAAAATTTTCATAAAACGTTCGACACACTCTCTGGTTACGGTATCGAGAAGGGAATAAAAACGTGGAAACGTGAAAACTTATTTAGAGGCGGCTATTCAAAATGTTTATAAAACGTTTGACCTACCCTCTGGTTACTGTATTGAGGAGGGAATAAAAACGTGGAAACGTGAAAGTTTATTTCGAAGCGGGAATTCAAAATGTTTATAAAACTTTTGACCTACCCCCCCCCTAAGCGTTGCTTACACTTCTTAACTGCGTTCAAAGTTTTTGTATGCGGTACTCACTTCAGTGACATGGTACCTAGTACTACAGGTGTTGATACAGTACTTTGTAATGTAACTGTAACAACTACGCATAAGATGAAACTGATTGAACCAGGTGGCAACTCGTTCTCAAAACGCTGGTCTTCTACGTGCAATCAGAATACAAAAAGTTGCGCAAGGCTCGCAGCCGGTTTGTGTACCAGTGGGGAGATCTCCTACTGTTCCGACACGTAAACCTTGAAGAAGAAGAAGGAGGAGGAGGAGTCGGTTACCGGTTGTCGTCCTTGCTGACACCTATAAAATGGCACGATGGCCGGAGAAGCACCAAGCAGCTTCACCAGCTTACAACATGTTCACCAAGACCGTCGCTCAACTCGTGAGTTTCAGTTTGAAGTATAATTTTGAGAGAGAGAGAGAGAGAGAGAGAAAAAGAGAGAGACTGAAAGAGACTGAGAGAGACTGAGAGAGAGACTGAGAGAGAGATAGAAGGATAGAGATAGAGAGAGGAGGGGGGGAGCCTACAACATGTTCAC
>OZ022254.1:1495504-1498501 GCA_963978915.1 Caenorhabditis parvicauda
TACTCGATATTGTATACCAGGGGTCCGGATTTGAAACCGCTCCTTCCCCGCGAACTCAACCTCATTGGAATACTGATCTCAAAACGACGTTGAAAAAATTGCAAACAAAGAAATTCCCCCGATGCGCTAAAAGGTAGCGCTCACGAGACTATTTTTCGAGTAAAAGTTACTTTGATCTATACGTCCTCTATTACGCGTTGAGTTTCTAATCTACTGAACGGGTTGGAGTTACTGCAAATTAGGGTTTACCATTTTCAATAAGTTAGCTTTCGCGCCGCGTTGCGGTACTGAACATGAAACCTTCAAACATCAAAACACCAGTCAGAACCATACAAATTCTGCGGTGGCTACTAGTAAATTAGGAGGTGCACGATTTTTGAGTTTGTGGATTTTGAATCCATGTCCTAACCCATGGTATGTAATATAGAGTACCACCTTTGAGCTAAATGAAGAGTTAATAAAACTGAATGAGTTAGTTTCCATTCTGCACACAAGGTCTAAAGAATGAGCAGAATCAGATCATACTTAATGTATGTAGATTAATTTTTAGAGTTAAACGTTAAACATACCTTGTTTCCTTGCTCTTTTCTGTCACATTTCCAGGGTGCAACTTCCTCGTCTCACGTTTAGGCTTGTTGATTGCAGCTTCCCTGCGAGCGCGAGCACCAAATCATGAATATTTTGCAAATTACACATCGACCTGAATGGCTTGAAAATTAAAATTATCGGTGTTCGTAAGGCATTTTTGCGCAGTGGTCTTACTCTTACTGTATGACTGCACGACTTGACTGTTTTGAGATTTTAAAAAATCAAAACACACCTTGTTTCCTTATCCATTTCCGTCAATTGTCTTATCCTCTTAGGGTTCATCATAGTAGCCTCGATGTGAGATTTTTTTGAAAAGCTCACATCATCCCGATTGACTGAAAATTTTAGATTAGGCCCCATTCATCAAGACAAAAATTAGTAAGGTGAAATGAAACCTGCAAATTTGCTACTGCAGCGACAGAAAAGTGTTTTCATTACATGAGAATTAGGAACAACAACATCAATCCGAAAAATGTAATCACAATAACTTTCGAAAAATATAGTCTGATTAACTCACCTGTTTTCAAACAGTTGACGACCTGACTAACATTGATGTGATGAATAGAGTGGGAATGCGTTCCACCGATGGAACCTCGATCGAGAGACCTGAACATGATTTTTGAAGAAATCGCTCGGGAACGTTAGTTAAACAAGTTACGGGTGGTCATTACTGTGAGAGTTCATCACGAAAATATCTTCTATAGTCTTCACTTTTATCAAACTGATGAAATACAAGAAGGAAATGAACAAAGCAGCAGGAAATAGCTCAAACAAGAGCGGAAAACGAAAATAAAAAACATTTGATCTACCTGGTACTGTAACTTATGAGTAGCCATTTTTACTTTTAATTTTTCACGTTTCCACTGTTTGCTGTAAAAACGGCGAGAAACGTAGGAATGTAATACAGAAAATGAACAAAATGGTGGAAATAAGTTAATAATTGTTTCCGAATGAAATATTTTGTAAAATAAAATGAGGTATGCAATCTAATCACTTTTATCTGATTTAAAACGACCCTCCGAGCTTTTTTTTTTACATATAGACTAATATTTACCATCAAATTTACTTTCTAAAGAGATGGTGGCACTGCCATATTTTTTTTTAGTTCTTCTCGTCACTCCGGAGTAAAGTAAATCAGTGTTTCACCGAGTTTTTAGAAAAGTTTCATAGGAAAGTCCTCCCACAATGGTATTTTCTCTATCGAATTTTTCCGATTTTTGAATTTCTCTGTCCGAAAATACCACAAATTTTTCAGACCACAATAGACTGAAATTTCGCCAAGTTTCCTTGTGAATTCAAAATGCGGACATATTGACAGTTCGTAAGATACTGCTCGAAGACCTCAGGAATCGTAGAATATCTTTCAATACTCATCTGCACATCATTCGGGGTAATTCGGATGCAACAGTGTTCGAATTTTGAGTGTTCATGTAACTTCCGACTATGTGCATGTTATGTGCGGGTCACATAAAAAAGTCTCAAAAAGGCCTTTGAAAGTTCTTGGCCATAAACGACACATAAGAGTTTGGACTATAAATCTCATATAAACAGAGTATAACACGCACATAAAAAGCTAACATTCACATAATCCGCTAAAATGCACATAACCTGCTAAAATGCACATAAACCGTGTATAAATAACACATCCGTCGTTTTTCCATTACCGAGTGGGAAGAATCCACAACGTTTAGAGAGATGAATCAAGAGGAACATAGGTTGAAACAATAGCAAAAATATTCGAAAACAAAATGATAAGGTAAATGCGCTCCGCGGAGGTTCTTGCAACGCGGTCGCAATGCGGTTATATCACTTATGCCTTATCCGCATAGCACACACTGCGGCAAACGTAGTAGAAAAGTGTAAGCAAAGAAAATCAATAAAGTAGGTCAAATTTCAGTTACTGTAGAAAATTTTACTTTTCCTACTTTTTTGTAACAAATCGTAACGAAAAAATGTTTGAAGTAGGTAAAACTATTATTGGGAACAGTTCATTATGTCAATTAAAACATTTAATAAAGTACAATGTCAATTAAAACATTTAATAAAGTATAAAGTACGTTTACTTTCATAAACTGTTCATTTAAGATGTTCCATTCTACTTCCTTCACCATTCGTAGTGCGTATCTTTCAATCGAGCACTGAACCCGGAATTTGTTTTAACCAGTTTCCGCGAGGCAGCGCGCGGAAGTCGGATTCTTGCTTCCGCGTGGACTCTGGTGCCTCAGAGATGAGCTCATTTAGCTCGTATACGGTAGATTGATGTCACATCTTAAAATAGATTTTAACATTAAATCTGTTAACTCCTTAACTTATTTTGACCTTTTATGAGAACTATGTTGAAGAACACCAACTTTACGTCATCATGTGTAAAGACAAACAATTAGCGACCACACCCAGCTTGATGATTAA
>OZ022254.1:1498701-1531201 GCA_963978915.1 Caenorhabditis parvicauda
TTGCTAGATATGTGCAGAGCGTAGGTCTTCTCACTAAGCTTCACGTTTTTATTCCCGTCTCGATACCGTAACCAGAGGATAGGTCGAACAACTGTTGAACACTTGCTTCTCAAAAAGCTTTCACGTTTCTTTTCCCAATACCGTAACCAGAGGGTAGGTCAAAATTATGAGCAACAACAAGCATTCAGGAGACTCTTGCGCTTCGAGCAGCTGACAGAGTTTTCGCGTATCGCGAGACAAAGTACAGGGTGGGAACGGCTGCTGACATGCTTGGTACTGCGACTGGCGGGGCGACTGATTGGATCAAGAAAAACACACCAACTAAATACGTTTATGTGTTAGAACTTCCACCCGATATGAAAAGTGAGTTCAGCTGTTTTTTTCGCCAATTGCTGTTGAAAAACTGCAAATCATGTAACTTTCCTTCGTAGCTAGCGGAAAACTATTATGGCCGATTGTCGCAATCCTATCTATCGTAAGCACGGTCCTTTTCGGAAATTTCTTTTTTTCATCGTCATTCTGTTCCGTTTTCTCTTGAAAAGTACCGAAAACGACCGGATACCCGAGTAATTTTTTTTGGGTCAAATATTTTGTGATCGTTTTTTGCGGGTTACTGTAGTTGAAAACATTCTCCTACCATCGTTCGTTCCGGAGTCGCATAACGGAAAAATGTTTGAATTATGATGCCTCTAGGCTAACTTTTAACCTAGCAAAAAAAATTCGAAAAGTAAATAACGAGCTTAAAACGATGGTGTCCACGGTAGTTGAATGCTCTGGTTTTTCCCTTGCTTGTTACACCTCAAACTAGGGTAATTAAACCTTTATTCAGAGGAAATAATGAGAAAATGATAATACAATGATTATACATAAGCAATGAAACATAATTATCAGAGCGAAGAGTATTTTGAAGAGAAATGGAAAAAAGATGATAAATAAAAGGTTTGCGTCGTCAAGTAATGCGCGCGAAGTGGGTTTGCACTGCGAACGCACTTGCCGACGCCAACCTCTCTTATTTCCCTTCGCTCTGTGCGAACAGAGCTCACACATAGCTTTCTCTACCTGTAAAAAAATCTGGCCTCCGTAAATCGGGTACTTAGTACCGTAGCAGTTTCGCCTTGGAACACAAGAACGATTAAGTTATGCGCCTTTAATTTTAATGAACTGTAAGTAAGAATAATAATTTAAATCCACAAAGATCTAACTGTTCGTTGTGAGAGTTACCGTACTCAATCTGCGAAATTGAGATTAGAGCGCGTTTGAAAACGGCCATGCTTCTAGCGATATATGTGGGTCAGTGCGCTCCGCGGAGGATCTTGCGATGCGGTTCGGCTATATCCACACATTCCTAGTGTGCAGGGTGAATAATCGTTTTTAAACCAACTCTCTCGCCTCCTGCGTCTATTATGAGTACACACACTCTCTCGCTGCCATCTCTGCCTGCGCTCTCCCCATCTTTTCTCTCTCTAACATGTGACCATTTCCAGCCTGGTTCGCCTTCCAAGTCAAACCTCACTGGTTGATCCCAATCGGCAAGGAAACCTGGATCGGAGTCGAAGTGATTCTGGAACAGGTCATCGAGGAGACCAAGGACTTCAAGCCAACTGACGCGTCTCCATCGTCTAGAATTCCACGATTCAAGCAACATTGATCGATTTCATTCTATCTACTTCTTTATAAATCAAAAGCGGGTAATTTTCCGTGTTTAAAATAAAACTTCATTGAAAATGTGACGAACCTTTATTAACAGAACCCGATTTTTAGGAAGATCAAAGTGAGAAAACGGTTAGAACGAAGTGTTTTGGCTACTTGCCATGGAACTGGAGGCTGATGCGTGATCACCCATCAGCGGATTGTCGTCGAATTCAATGTCGGTTGACGGTTTCGGTACTCCCCAGAGTCTTGTACGCAGCGGGTCCAGAATAACCTGAAGATACTTTTTGAAGGTCAATTTCGTGGTTCACAATGTTCACAGAGTCCTAGAAAGACGGGAGTGAGGAATTTGACACATCACAAGATGGTTAATTTCACAGTGTACTTGGGTATCCAAGAGTTGGTTCTTCACAAAAGTTGTTGTTCCAACCTAACCTAAGCTTTTTATAAAAGGAAATGGCTGCAGATTGCAGATTGAGATTATTACATGACGTCATGAACGCGGGTTTTCACAATGTGTCGAATTCACGGAGTCCTAGAAAGACGGGAGTGAGGAATTTGACACATTGTAAAAACCATGACGACATGTATTAATCTCAATCTGCAATCTGCAGCCAACAGTAATTTCCTTTCATAATAAGCTTAGGTTTGGTTGGGAGAACAACTTTTGTGAAGAACCAACTCTTGGATACCCAAGTACACTGTGAAATTAACCATTTTATGCTGTGTCAAATTCCTCACTCTCGTCTTTGTAGCACGGCGTACAATGTTCTGCTTATCTGTCTGCACCCTCTTCCTTTAACGCACTCTCTCGTCTCTGACACCTGCGTCTCGCAGTAGTACATGCTCTCTCTGTGTCTCCCACTTTCAAACGCAAAAATGTCTTTAGTTGTCTGCGCTCTCTCGCTTTCTCTCCCTCTCACATGATAGCGAAAACAGGGAGTTTTGAGGGCTCGCAGGCGTCGGATGAGAATTAATTCCATCAGATAGGTTTTTTTTCGCGAATCCATCCGCGCGCTACTCTCCGGCACGGATTTCTTCATTTTGTTAAGCAAACGTGTTGATCAATAATTCTCATCTACAAAAAGTAAGAAAAATATTTTGGAACAATTAGAAAAACATTTAACATCGTCGAAAAAGGTACAAACGGTATCATATTTCGACACTCAATGGTTAAATATCGATGTGGTCTATAAGGTTCAGATGATGTAAAATCAAGGCTTCATACGAAATTTCCGCTTCAACAAAACCTCTAAACGTACGTTTTTTTCTATTTCTGACGAACTCTGTCAAATTCAAATCATGTTCATTTTTCGATGCTACATTTGTTGATAAAATACAATATTTACAAAGAAATGGAACAAAAAATAACCAAACTACTGTTTTAACTTTCATTTTGACAAAGTTATTGAGCGTTAAATTAACGATTTCTCGGCAATTAGTAAATCGCATCCCGTTTTTTTTCAAACTTCTGTAACTTTGGTGGAAACAACCCAATCACCTTGTATTTAAGCTTAGGTTGAACGTTAAGCTGACCCAAACGTAACCTAATGGTAAGCCTAAAAAGAGGTGTTCATGCGATGAAAAAAAAAGTTATCAAAAATAAACGGTAAACTCACGATTTCTCTCTTCTCAACGAAACTGTTGAAGATTAAGTTAACCCATTTCTACTTTCAATGAGACTATTGACAGTTTAAACCAACTTAACGGAAAATTTTGTAACTTCTCATACAAAAACCAAATTTACCTGAGCGGCCGAGTTCCTCGAGCAAGGGTAGTCGGGCAGAAACAGTCTCATTTCTCCCATGCAAAGATCTGCGTGGAGCCCCTTGATTACCGCCTTGGTATCTTCTGGAGTCTGATCCGCCTCGTCATCAATGTCGTAGAGAACGTTCAGAATCACCGATGCTTCTGAAGCAGAGATGCACATATATCGCAAGAAGCATGGCCGTTTTCAAACGCGCTCTAATCTCAATTTTGCAGAATGAGTACGGTAACTCTCACAACGAACAGTTAGATCTTTGTGGATTTAAGTGATTATTCTTACTTTCAGTCCATTGAAATTGAAGGCTCATTACGTAAATCTTTCTTGTATTTCAAGGCAAAACTGATACGGTACTAAGTACCCGATTTACGGAGGCCAGACTTTTTTACAGGTAGAGGAAGCTATGTGAGATGGTTACGGTATCCAATTTTCGTTAAATTTTAAAGAAATCGTTAACATAAGGCTTAATAATTCCGTTAAACTTGAAGGTTAAATGCATTTTCAACAATTTCATTAAAAATATTCAAAAAATAGTTGATTTTTAAAAAATTTACAGGTTTAATCACCCTAGCTCGAGGTATATATCCCTGAAGATGGCGTGATTGCGGAAAACGTTGGAAAAAATAAACATATCTTGTGCAATTCTACTGGCCACAACAAGACGATCTGTCAACAACCACCATAATCAATAATTCCCGTCAGCTTTTTAAACGATAATTTAATGATTTTTCTGTTCTTTTTCTCAGTATACTTTTTTTTGAAAACAAAAGTAGCCTTAAAAATAGACGGTATTATACATTTTCAGTATTCAACGATATTTTGAGGAGTCAGTAACTCGATCGGTTTCAGAAATATTCAAAACTAGATGACAAATCTATGCTCGAAACTACTGAAAGAGGCTGCATTTTCTGATAATTTCTCCAGATTTAAAAAAGGACCATAATCTTTGAAAAATACAGTAAAACCATCGTATATTTTTAGATATATTTAAAATTGACTGAGAACAATGGTATTTTCACAGAAATTTCTGCAAATACTATCGAATTTCAAATAAATTTGATAAATCAAAAACATCTCGAAAACGGTCGAGTTTCGAACCCAGAAGTTGTGAAATAATCTTTCAAATATTAATTTTACGTGCAAAAAATGCTCTTAAATCTTACCCAACTGATTGATTGGAGGCAGGACAGTATCACAGCTCAACGCAGCCACTAGGAACCTATAGATCTGTTCCCAACTCAAAGCTTGAGTTTTTTCGGTCGAGTTTTCAGTGACTTTAACAGTCTTTTCTGGTGGAGCTGTACGAGCCAATTCTTCCAGAGATTTCTGAAGAGATTCTTCATCAAAACGTCTGACTAGATCTGCTAAATTTGTTGTTCTATAACTACGTTCTATTAACATTCATTTTTCACTTACGACTTCCGCCAAAAAAAATTTCATGAAAAATGAAGGAAAAAGACAATGAAATCGTTGTCTTTTCAGTCTGGGTCATCTTAGAATAAGTGGATATACAATATCTCTTGTTTTTTTTCGACTTTTTTGCTTTCTTGACTTCCGTTTCGAGACATTTTACTTCCGTGCAAGTCTGGTATGAACCTATGAACATTGAATGAAGTTATTTAAATTTTTGGTGTTCTATAATCTCTGTTAAGATTCATACAAGCCCTGGTTATCTTGGAATCACATAACGACATAGTTTTGTTCATATTTAGCCGTTGTAGCCATGTTTTAAGGCACTCACCGAAATGCTTCTGAACACATGGTCCTTCTTACTTCTGAATTCCATTTTACTTCTGAGCTCTCGAACCGCTGCGATCCATGTGTGTGTCTGAAATTATGTTTCCTTTTTTTCAATCTTGTACCGCTCAGCTTTTCTGAGTTCAGTTTAACCATTCTTTTTATATTCTGGAGTTTATTTAATTTTATTAATTCTATAGACCCGACGAGGTCTTATATTCAGCCGCACGTCATTTTTCTTTGTTTACCAACGTCTCGGATCTTCAAAAAAGCTTGTTTTTTTCCAACATTACCTAATGATAAAAGGTAAATTACTGTTGGCTGCAGATTGCAAATCGAGATTAGCGCATGACGCGAGATTTTAAACAGTAAAAAGTGAGGAATATTAGAAAAACTCGTCGGATTTACATTCACTCAGAGGTTTCCAAAATAAATTTTAAAAAATCACCTCCGGATTGTGTATGAGAAAATCTTTTGGGATCTTTATATTGGCAGCACCTTTCGAAATCCATTCCCTTCGGAAGAACGAGACACAGTCTTCCTTATGTTCCGATATGAGCTCACGAATTTCGTCAACTTTTGTTTGAATCTGATGTTGAGTTTTGCTTCGAATTGCGCGTTCGCAAGCATAAATCAGAGCAATGTCCTGGGTACCGTACCTGAAGATCGGCTTGAATACATTTTTAAATTTAACAAACTTATCAAGATGATCATACAACTTTTTCAGCTCTTCGCTGGTCCAGTCTCCATCGTTGTAACTTCTTTCTTCTTTAAGACGCTGAAATGTCAGAATGTTCGACTAAAATATATCCAAACTTACTCTATCAATGGCACTTGGCTCGCTGATGTCGTTATCATCATCTACAGTCTCGGAAGAAAGATTGCTATACATGACTTCGTAAAAAAAGAAAATTTAAAATGAGTCCGAACAATACAAGAAATTCGGTTGGCTCTATTTGTAAAACTAGTCCACCCGCCCAATATATTTTTTTTCATTTCTTTTTTTTCTATTTCGCATTGTTCGTATCTGTTTTTATACTGATTGCTATAAATTGACTCACTCGAAAAAATTCCGGTAAATACTTCTCGTTATCGATTTCTTGCCCCGAAATCGCAGCACAATATCTTTCTTCAGATTAAGCCAGAATGAAACTTGCGGTAAGACTTTTGCGTCCAGCAGCTAACCAGAATGTGAAGACACCAAAGCTGTGGCAAGATCCAGTTTTTGGTTATTTCGAAACTCACGGTAAAACCGAGTTCTTGCCAGGACAAGAATACAACTTGACGGATGACGAGAAGAAAGCCGTTCTCTGGAGGTTTGTTTTGCACAATAAATTTAAAAGTCTAATATGTTCAGTTGACGTACAGTTCTTACCAATCCAATAAAATATTTTGTTATGGAAAAACTGAAGAATCCGCAAAAAAAACAAGTCTACAATACGATCTCACGTCCCCAAGATTACGAACTAATGTTTTGGAAATGAGATAATTTACATTCATAATTGTTTCATTTCACACGTTAAAATGATTATCTAGAATGAATTGTTCGACAAGAACTTTTCAAGTTCGCCGTTTTAGTCCTTTTCCTAAACTCGATAGTAAATTACCCTTTATTACAAGCTCAGAGAAACATTTTTGTGAATAATTGAGTCTTGGAAACGCGGGTAAACTACAAAATCGTCGGATCAGCGGAATTAATTAAAAAAAAAGCTGAAACCAGGGTTAATAATTAGGCTCAAAATATGTTTAGAAAAGTTGAGGCGAACAAGATTGATAAAAATGAAACAATTTTGTAAAGATGCTTAGAAAAAAAATTGTCTAGTTTTTTTTAAATATTTTTTATCTGTACAAAATGATCTTTGCAGATATCGCGTCAAGGAAATTCTGAAGAAAGAATATCTGAGAAGAGAGTTCGATCCACACACGTTCAAGTACAAGGAAGGAGTGACCATGGACCCGGCCATGTTCCGTTGGTATTCGGCTGACATGAACCAAGCAGAGTTCTTCCGTTTCACACCGAGAACCGTCTTCTTGTATGTTGGATCTGTCTTCGCTATGTTCTACATCTACAGTAGACTTATGTTCATTCCAATTGTGAGTTTTTTCCAGAAATATAATAATTGGGAGTCGACTTTTCGTGCTAATATGCCAAAACTAGGTCCAACCTTTTTTTTAAATCATGTAAGAAATCCTATGGGTCAGCCTTTTATGAAGCCTTAAGTCATTACCAGCGAAAAAGTAATTAAAAAGTTGTAAGCACCACGAATATCGTTCAAGCTGATGTAGGCGAAAAAAGATGCAACACGTAAAAAGTAATATTCTGACGTGAAGAGCTTCATTTCTCTCTCTTCCTACCGTGGTAGACGATAGAAATGAAAATGAACCACTCAAAAATCGGCTCCACGAAAAAGGGGCGGAGCAAAGTGGTTTTCCAACTACCCCTGCCTTCGTTTGTGTTTTTTACTGAAAAATTATAATTGAATGAACAATTTTTTAAATCGAAACAAGAATCGAAATCACTAGCGTTGGAATCAATGAATTTTGCTTTCAGGACAAATCGAACGAAGCCTGTCTGGACGGAGAAGTCCTCTGGTGGGACAGACAACAAGGACGTACCCTCTTCACCGGAGGATCCGGAATTTTTGCCCCAACTGTCGGAATCGATCTTTAAGTTTATTTCTCCATTTTTTTGTTACCACGAAACTATCGTATTTGTAGTGGAATAAATAGATTTTGGAATGGTTCTTCAATTTCTAAATGGGTAGAAAAATTACGTCAATATTACGAAAAGTTGCACTTTAGTATTGAAAACTTCGATAAATTTATAGTGAACTAACTTTTTCTCATAATCTTAAAAAATTTTTAATAAGTAAAAATACATATTTATTTTGAAAATAAAATTATATAGAAAAAATGTTTTTTTTATTTTCACAAAAAACTTCGTTGTCTTTTTCGTTCATATGTTCTAATTTAGTGTTGAAAACTTCGATAAGTTTCTATTAAACTAACCTTTTTTCAAAAAATAATTGAAACATTTTTTATTTTCAATAACTTCAACAATTCTAGGTTATCACGATCGCGTCATATTTTTAAAATTAGTCGAATATTATTCGTTCCGAATTTAAACAAAAAACTCAGTTTACAATAATTTAGTAACTTTATTATCGCTCGAAAAATACAATGATAAAAATTCGAAAAAAATCAGAATACATAAACTATTATGCTGTGGTCTCCTCTGTCTCACTCAACTTTTGTAGAAGGAACGAGAGGATGCAATTTGTTGGTCATGAAACTACTGTGAAAGTGGTGTCAGTCAAAGAAAGGGCGAAAAATGAGAATTATATCAAAATACATGTGGGTCGACCTGTAGACCCAAAGAAAAGGAGTGTGTTTGAGGGGTTGTTATTTACAGTAAAATACGATAAAAGTATAATTTCAAAGGTGTTTCTTCGGACGAGGACACTCTTGACGTTCGAATATCGAAGTTTTCAAGGAAAAAATAAAAAAATCCAGTCCGAAACTTTCAAATCTCGCCCATTTGTTTGGCAAATGGCTCACGGTTCCTAACTAGGAGGTACCAGTATCCTACAACAGGGGTCCAGATTTCGAAGCAAAATGGCCAAAATTACGACTTTCGAAAAAATAAAAGAATTTTCGCTACGCTCACAAGACTTTGGCCATATTTTTAGTTTCCTTCTCATTAAAGATGGAAGCGTCTTCTTTTTTGGAAGTGAGTGCCGAAATTCGTAAATCAAGGCTCCCATTGTTCCAACACGTCTGACCAAAAGTGATCAAATTCAACAGTTCAATAGGAACATCCTAGTGAGCTGCTTTGTGAAAAGTGAGATTAGAGGGATACTCCGAAAATAAATGTGATTTAAAGTCTATCAAAGTTCACTTATGCCAATAATTACAATTCTTCACCTTTGAAGTGTCTAATCTTCAAATGCTCTTTGAAGTGACATCAGAAATGCCTAATAATTTAAAGATTTCTCAGGCGTCTTTGATTAACATTTGAAAATATAATGGAAATTAAAAGTGAAAGGATAGAAACGAGAACGATGTTCAATGGTTCAAATGACACCTCCAAATCACATCATTTTTTCCGGAGGTCAAAAAATCAACAAACTCAGGGAAACGTTCGGTGTCTGTACACCGTTTAAAACCATACAGACACCGTTTTCAAAAAACGGTTTACCTATGAATTCATACCAGAGTAGCACGGAATTCCGACTTCGGCCCTTTTTTCACTTCCGACTTCCGTCAAAAATTTTTTTTCGTGAAAAATTATGAAAAAAACCGTGAAATAGTTTCTACTCAGTCAGGATATGACCTTCACCTGTTGCGAATGAGCAAATATACAATATCTCTGGGGTTTTTCAATTTTTTTGCACTCCCAACTACCGTTGAAAAATTCACTTCCAACTTCCGTCTTGAAAAATATTACTTCCGTGCAACTCTGATTCGTACACTCAACCAATATGAATTCCAGAAACCGTACAGACACCGAACGGTTTCCCTGAGAAAGAGAAAAAACTTGTGTTATTATACACTAGGTGGTGCATAGTTCGGCTGGGTCGAGACAAAGTAGTCGTCGAAGAAGTGGAACAGCGCGTCGAACGTCGGCCGTTTATCCGGATTCTTGTCCCAGCACTTGAGCATCACATCACTGTAAATCTGATCCGGGCATCCACGTGGCTGTGGCATCCGGTATCCCATATCCACTTGTTCGACCACCTCTCGGTTGTGCATTCCTGTAACATGGATGATGGATTTATCGGTTTTTGATATTGATTCTTTCTGTTGTTCTCAAAGTCCGTCGACTTTGTTCAAAATCACGCTTCAAGTCCTGATTCTGATCTGCAATCTGCAGCCAACAATAATTTACCCTTTATTATAAGCTTGGGTAAGGTTGAAAAAAATTTAGAAAATTTGGAAACGACTGTATGAATCACCATCACTATAGCCGAAAAGTTTTCATCCATTTTTCTATTCTTTTCTTTTTCAGAAATTTCCGATCGTTTTCAGAAATTTTTCAAAAAAAAGTTCCGTTTTTTCTGAAAATTACTGAAAACGGTCGAGAAATTCTCTGACTTTAAAAACGATCCTACTTCGACGCCTGAGTTATCAAGTCGGTTTGTTTTTTTACTCGATTTTATCCTCTCTAAATTATCGATTTAGAAAAAATATCTCACCTGGGTATGGGACCTGTCCTTTGGTCATAATCTCGTACAGAAGGATACCATAGGACCAGACGTCCGACTTTACAGTAAAGTTACCGCAAGTCGCTGCTTCTGGCGCCGTCCATTTGATTGGGAATTTGGCGCCTGTTCGGGCCTCGTAAATGTCTTCTTCCATTAGTTTTCTGGCCAGTCCAAAGTCGGCAACTTTGACCACTGGGACTCCGGAAATCTTGTCGCCGACGAGCACGTTTCTAGCTGCCAAATCTCGGTGGACCAGTTTTCTCTCTTCTAGGTACATCATTCCGTTCGCGATCTGAAGAAAGAGGTATTGAAGGATTCAAAATCTCTCTCTCTCTCTCCCTCTCTAACTCACTTGAGCAGCCATGTCGACCAGTGCCTGTATGCTGAGTCCATTTCCGTCGTTCCTGAGGTAATGAAGAAGTGATCCGTTCGGCATGTACTCGGTAATGATGTAGAATGGTTCTTCCCTGGTACAAACAGCGTACAGCTTAACCAGGTTCGCGTGGTCACATTGCTTCATGATTTGGGCTTCTCTGCAACCATTAGTTGTACATTTCCTCGGTTGGATGTCGTGAATGATGTCAGAAAAGGGTTTTCTGCCTACATCACAGAAATGAAAAAAAGTAATTCCTAATTCTGAACTCTGGGTGACTTGTGCGTAAGCAGACCACCTAGAGGGAGGACTCGGTGAGTTGTGCGTAAGAAGACCACCTAGAGGGAGGACTCGGTGACTTGTGCGTAAGCAGACCACCTATAGGGAGGACTCGGTGACTTGTGCGTAAGCAGACCACCTAGAGGGAGGACTCGGTGACTTGTGTGTAAGCAGACCACCTAGAGGGAGGACTCTGGGTGACTTGTGCGTAAGCAGACCACCTAGAGGGAGGACTCGGTGACTTGTGCGTAAGCAGACCACCCAGAGGGAGGACTCGGTGACTTGTGCGTAAGCAGACCACCTAGAGGGAGGACTCGGTGACTTGTGCGTAAGCAGATCACCTAGAGGGAGGACTCGGTGACTTGTGCGTAAGCAGATCACCTAGAGGGAGGACTCGGTGACTTGTGCGTAAGCAGATCACCTAGAGGGAGGACTCGGTGACTTGTGCGTAAGCAGATCACCTAGAGGGAGGACTCGGTGACTTGTGCGTAAGCAGACCACCTAGAGGGAGGACTCGGTGACTTGTGTGTAAGCAGACCACCTAGAGGGAGGACTCTGGGTGACTTGTGCGTAAGCAGACCACCTAGAGGGAGGACTCGGTGACTTGTGCGTAAGCAGACCACCCAGAGGGAGGACTCGGTGACTTGTGCGTAAGCAGACCACCCAGAGGGAGGACTCGGTGACTTGTGCGTAAGCAGACCACCTAGAGGGAGGACTCGGTGACTTGTGCGTAAGCAGACCACCTATAGGGAGGACTCGGTGACTTGTGTGTAAGCAGACCACCTAGAGGGAGGACTCGGTGACTTGTGTGTAAGCAGACCACCTAGAGGGAGGACTCGGTGACTTGTGCGTAAGCAGACCACCTAGAGGGAGGACTCGGTGACTTGTGTGTAAGCAGACCACCTAGAGGGAGGACTCGGTGACTTGTGCGTAAGCAGACCACCCAGAGGGAGGACTCGGTGACTTGTGCGTAAGCAGACCACCTAGAGGGAGGACTCGGTGACTTGTGCGTAAGCAGATCACCTATAGGGAGGACTCGGTGACTTGTGTGTAAGCAGACCACCTAGAGGGAGGACTCGGTGACTTGTGCGTAAGCAGACCACCTAGAGGGAGGACTCGGTGACTTGTGCGTAAGCAGACCACCTAGAGGGAGGACTCGGTGACTTGTGCGTAAGCAGATCACCTAGAGGGAGGACTCGGTGACTTGTGCGTAAGCAGACCACCTAGAGGGAGGACTCGGTGACTTGTGCGTAAGCAGATCACCTAGAGGGAGGACTCGGTGACTTGTGTGTAAGCAGACCACCTAGAGGGAGGACTCGGTGACTTGTGCGTAAGCAGACCACCTATAGGGAGGACTCGGTGACTTGTGTGTAAGCAGACCACCTATAGGGAGGACTCGGTGACTTGTGCGTAAGCAGACCACCTAGAGGGAGGACTCGGTGACTTGTGTGTAAGCAGACCACCTAGAGGGAGGACTCGGTGACTTGTGCGTAAGCAGACCACCTAGAGGGAGGACTCGGTAACTTGTGCGTAAGCAGACCACCTAGAGGGAGGACTCGGTGACTTGTGCGTAAGCAGACCACCTAGAGGGAGGACTCGGTGACTTGTGCGTAAGCAGACCACCTATAGGGAGGACTCGGTGACTTGTGTGTAAGCAGACCACCTAGAGGGAGGACTCGGTGACTTGTGCGTAAGCAGACCACCTAGAGGGAGGACTCGGTGACTTGTGTGTAAGCAGACCACCTAGAGGGTGGACTCGGTGACTTGTGCGTAAGCAGACCACCTAGAGGGAGGACTCGGTAACTTGTGCGTAAGCAGACCACCTAGAGGGAGGACTCGGTGACTTGTGCGTAAGCAGACCACCTAGAGAGAGGACTCGGTAACTTGTGCGTAAGCAGACCACCTAGAGGGAGGACTCGGTAACTTGTGCGTAAGCAGACCACCCAGAGGGACTACTCGGTGACTTGTGCGTAATCAGACCACCTAGAGGGAGGACTCTGGGTGACTTGTGCGTAAGCAGACCACCTAGAGGGAGGACTCGGTGACTTGTGCGTAAGCAGACCACCTATAGGGAGGACTCGGTGACTTGTGCGTAAGCAGACCACCTAGAGGGAGGACTCGGTGACTTGTGTGTAAGCAGACCACCTAGAGGGAGGACTCTGGGTGACTTGTGCGTAAGCAGACCACCTAGAGGGAGGACTCGGTGACTTGTGCGTAAGCAGACCACCTATAGGGAGGACTCGGTGACTTGTGTGTAAGCAGACCACCTAGAGGGAGGACTCGGTGACTTGTGTGTAAGCAGACCACCTAGAGGGAGGACTCGGTGACTTGTGCGTAAGCAGACCACCTAGAGGGAGGACTCGGTGACTTGTGCGTAAGCAGACCACCCAGAGGGAGGACTCGGTGACTTGTGCGTAAGCAGACCACCTAGAGGGAGGACTCGGTGACTTGTGCGTAAGCAGACCACCTAGAGGGAGGACTCGGTGACTTGTGTGTAAGCAGACCACCTAGAGGGAGGACTCGGTGACTTGTGCGTAAGCAGACCACCTAGAGGGAGGACTCGGTGACTTGTGCGTAAGCAGACCACCTATAGGGAGGACTCGGTGACTTGTGTGTAAGCAGACCACCTAGAGGGAGGACTCGGTGACTTGTGCGTAAGCAGACCACCTAGAGGGAGGACTCGGTGACTTGTGTGTAAGCAGACCACCTAGAGGGTGGACTCGGTGACTTGTGCGTAAGCAGACCACCTAGAGGGAGGACTCGGTAACTTGTGCGTAAGCAGACCACCTAGAGGGAGGACTCGGTGACTTGTGCGTAAGCAGACCACCTAGAGAGAGGACTCGGTAACTTGTGCGTAAGCAGACCACCTAGAGGGAGGACTCGGTAACTTGTGCGTAAGCAGACCACCCAGAGGGACTACTCGGTGACTTGTGCGTAATCAGACCACCTAGAGGGAGGACTCTGGGTGACTTGTGCGTAAGCAGACCACCTAGAGGGAGGACTCGGTGACTTGTGCGTAAGCAGACCACCTAGAGGGAGGACTCGGTGACTTGTGCGTAAGCAGACCACCCAGAGGGAGGACTCGGTGACTTGTGCGTAAGCAGACCACCTAGAGGGAGGACTCGGTGAGTTGTGCGTAAGAAGACCACCTAGAGGGAGGACTCGGTGACTTGTGCGTAAGCAGACCACCTAGAGGGAGGACTCGGTGACTTGTGCGTAAGCAGACCACCTAGAGGGAGGACTCGGTGACTTGTGCGTAAGCAGACCACCTAGAGGGAGGACTCGGTGACTTGTGCGTAAGCAGACCACCTAGAGGGAGGACTCGGTGACTTGTGCGTAAGCAGACCACCCAGAGGGAGGACTCGGTGACTTGTGCGTAAGCAGACCACCTAGAGGGAGGACTCGGTGACTTGTGCGTAAGCAGACCACCTAGAGGGAGGACTCGGTGACTTGTTCGTAAGCAGACCACCTAGAGGGAGGACTCGGTAACTTGTGCGTAAGCAGACCACCTAGAGGGAGGACTCGGTGACTTGTGCGTAAGCAGACCACCTATAGGGAGGACTCGGTGACTTGTGCGTAAGCAGACCACCTAGAGGGAGGACTCGGTGACTTGTGCGTAAGCAGACCACCTATAGGGAGGTCTCGGTGACTTGTGTGTAAGCAGACCACCTAGAGGGAGGACTCGGTGACTTGTGCGTAAGCAGACCACCTAGAGGGAGGACTCGGTGACTTGTGTGTAAGCAGACCACCTAGAGGGAGGACTCGGTGACTTGTGCGTAAGCAGACCACCTATAGGGAGGACTCGGTAACTTGTGCGTAAGCAGACCACCTAGAGGGAGGACTCGGTAACTTGTGCGTAAGCAGACCACCCAGAGGGACTACTCGGTGACTTGTGCGTAATCAGACCACCTAGAGGGAGGACTCGGTAACTTGTGCGTAAGCAGACCACCTAGAGGGAGGACTCGGTGACTTGTGCGTAAGCAGACCACCTATAGGGAGGACTCGGTAACTTGTGCGTAAGCAGACCACCTAGAGGGAGGACTCGGTAACTTGTGCGTAAGCAGACCACCCAGAGGGACTACTCGGTGACTTGTGCGTAATCAGACCACCTAGAGGGAGGACTCGGTGACTTGTGCGTAAGCAGACCACCTATAGGGAGGACTCGGTAACTTGTGCGTAAGCAGACCACCTAGAGGGAGGACTCGGTGACTTGTGCGTAAGCAGACCACCCAGAGGGAGGACTCGGTGACTTGTGCGTAAGCAGACCACCTATAGGGAGGACTCGGTAACTTGTGCGTAAGCAGACCACCTAGAGGGAGGACTCGGTAACTTGTGCGTAAGCAGACCACCCAGAGGGACTACTCGGTGACTTGTGCGTAAGCAGACCACCTAGAGGGAGCACACTGCGTCAAGCGCAGTAGAAAAGTGTCGGATCAAGCAGCGAGGGGGGGCGACCAATAAGCAGCGAGCACAAACCCCGCCCCTTCGTAAGTCCCGCGTTGCCGATGATCAAATTACAGTTTCTATAGCCGAATAACCTTTTCTGAAACGTTTTTTTTCGAACAAATGATAGAAAGTAGGAGAAATTCGTAGTATAGTGTCTTCTTGTAGACTGTGAGAAGAATTCCGCAAAAATGTTACGAAAATATCTGAAAAAATGACAGGAAATAGTTAACATACGTGTGTCTAAAAGCGGTTAAAAATTCATGACCACATACAAAATTTAAATAACAGTCACTTTCAAATGTAACACTGAGAACCATAATTCTTGAAAATAACAAACGTGGGAAAAAATATATTAACTGTGAAAGTCTGTTGTATTCCTGTTGTAGATTTCAATGCACCTTGACCAGATGACCTTCCTGTTTCTCAGACGGTTGTACCTGCAAACAGATTCATAGATACTGAAACATTAAAAGATTAAAAGAAATCAAGAAAACGTTCACTTTGGTTGAATGGTTACTTTCTAAAAATCACAGGTGAATAATGAAAAAACTGTCGATAATGTTTTACATTTTCGAAAATTTACCTTTACAATGTACACTGGAATCTGCTTGTGCCATCATGTCAAAACCTGGTTAGTCGACCCAATCAAAGACGCGTGCCATAGCCAGGTTTCTGAAAACGAAAATGATTTGTTGGTAGAAGTTATGGGAGAATGATGGAAGTATGATACATGTAGAGAGGAGACATCAGAAGTATTTATTTAATGTGTTTGAGTTTGTTTCATTCCGAAATGACCATTTTCTAGCTTTATAGAATTAAAATTCTGTTGGGAAAGTTTACTTCACTAATAGCACGGATTGTGAGATTAACCATGGAACTAAATTGAAAAACTGGAAAGTTACATCATTTGCAATTTTCCAATAGCAAATAGCAGAACAAATTCGCTTGATAACATGAGAAAAAGCGAAGAATAGGGAAAAAGAATGAAAAAATATTTTCGAAAATATTGATGTGCGGTCGCGCCCTGTAGAGAACCGCGTTGCAGGAGCCTGCAACGCGCCGGTTCAAATTCCATTTTCGGTGTCGCGGTGTGGGGAGGACTCGGTGACTTGTGCGTAAGCAGACCACCTAGAGGGAGGACTCGGTAACTTGTGCGTAAGCAGACCACCCAGAGGGACTACTCGGTGACTTGTGCGTAATCAGACCACCTAGAGGGAGGACTCTGGGTGACTTGTGCGTAAGCAGACCACCTAGAGGGAGGACTCGGTGACTTGTGCGTAAGCAGACCACCTATAGGGAGGACTCGGTGACTTGTGCGTAAGCAGACCACCTAGAGGGAGGACTCGGTGACTTGTGCGTAATCAGACCACCCAGAGGGACGTAGGTTTACGAGAGCGACCTGCCCCCTTCCCTTCGCTATGTGAGTAAGCTAGACACAGGGACGTGGCGAAAGAGTTGATAGTTTTCAAAATAATTTCACCCCAAACACGAGTAAACAAAAAGTTTTCTTCAGATAGTCTAAAACAGTGTAAATGCACTCACCCCAAGAACGCTTCTGGTGACATCGTTCCTGGCTTCATGGTCTTGATGGCGACCTCCACGACTCCTCGCCATTTACCGTACCAGACTTCTCCAAAGTTTCCGTCTCCTGAAATAATGGTTGATTTTGAGATGTGTCCGGAATATAACAGTTTTACAAAGTTACCGGAAAAAAACTTCAGCAATTAAAAAAAGACAATTTTTTAGTAACTCATCAATTTTCATTTTAGATTGTTGAAAAATGCTGACTCACACAATTTTGTCTTTTTTTAAATTTCGTTTGCAAATGTCATCGAAATAAAAAATTAAATCTTTGCACATGGTCTGTATCTTTATTCCACTTCCGACCTTCATTTTTTCAAAATTGTTACTTTCGCTTAATTATGCTGCTCATCGTAGTGGATATAACTTCTCGAAAGGTGAAAATTCATCTTTTTCCATGATTATTTCCACAATATGGAGGAAATTGAAAACTATCGTCAATTTTTACCCCTGATAAATGACTTTGTAGACGCGACGATTGTGTCTAATATTCAACCGGACTTTTTTTCTTAGCTCACGTTCCCAAGACTCGGACCTTCACAAAATTTGTATTCCCAACCTTGAATATGAGACAAAATCGTCGGATTTTGACTTTTTGTCTATGACTCACCCAGTTTCCTTTTCAGGTTAAGCTGATTCCGGGGGATCTCCCAATTGTGCTGAGTGTCGTGCGACAAGTCGGGTCGTGTGGGTGCGAGTCGAGGAGCTGGGAAGGTTAGTTGACAGCACAGTCCGTCGGCAATGTCGGAATAGTAGCGGACCAGTTCTTGTAGTGTTCGGAAGGTCCGTCGAGTCGTGATGAAGAACCCTTGGTCGTGGTCGAGTCGTTTGATCTTGTAGTGCTTGACCGGATCTTAAAAAAAAGATTGCTTCAGTTTTTTGTTACTGTAAAAACAAGCACTCTTCAGGGGCGCCCCGCGCCCCACCTACTACTTTTTCCCGCCAGCTTTGATACTCGAAACAAAGAATGAAAAGGATAACGAACGTCATTCAGTTAAAAATGTGAACTCACAGACAATTTGAAACTTCTGGATAGCTCCATTTTTAAAAATTGAAATGCTAGGCGATAATTGGCTCACGTTGAGGACACGTTTGAATTTCAAAACTAAGGAAATCCGTGCCGCGCAGCAGCGCGCGGTCCGACCGAATTAAAAAGTTGATGCGCATCTCCGCTTCAACAGAACCTATCCGATGGCGTTTTCATCCGACTCCTATGAGCTGAGAACAGGCCGCGGAAAGACAGTGTGACCAAATAGCCTTTTTTCATTAGAATAGATAGATTATCGAGGTTAAAGAAACCTTGTAAATTGTATAGTTTTGTGTTATTCGGATCCAGAGTTGGGACTAGGGATATAAAATCGCCATTCATTGGCTAACGATAGGCTATCCTCTTTTCATTAGCCAATTGATTCGGCGAGCGCCTGGAGTTGCGCTTTCTGAGCCTTCTCGACGTTGAAGATGGTATCATTTCGCCAATTGAATAGCCAATCGTTAGCCAATGATTGGCGATTTGCCCATCCCTAGTTGGGACCTGTCCAGATATGTTAAGCATGTCAAATAATTCCTTTTCAACTGAAGGTCAATTCCTGTTGAGATAGATCTAGTTTCAACACCTGGTTCTTGGATAGTACTACACGCTCCATAATAAATTTGTCGCCGGTACGTCGCCGATACGTCGCTTCCCTGTCGCCATTCTTTATAGCATTCGATAACGGCGACGTTCAGGTAACAATATGACGAAATCATACATTTGTCGCAGGTACGTCGCCGCCTGGACGTCGCCATTTAGTCGTCGTTTAGTGACGCATACCGAATCTCGACGAAAATATTATGGAGCACGGCCGTTCGAAGAGATACAACTCTTACATCACCATCTTGTGTATGGATGGGAATCACCGTCAGCTGATTTCGCCGCGCGCGGCAAAAAACCGCCGCTCACCGTGTGATTCAATTAATAGAGTAAAATTAAAACTTACATCTATACTATTCGAAATTCATTTTGTACTAAATTCATTTAAAAAAAAAGACTGAATTCAACTTTTCAAGTGGAGAATAATTCAACTCGCATTATTTTTCAGATAAATGTCTTTGAAATACTCACTTCCACCTCTTGCATCATCCGAATCTCTTATCGTCAGGGCGAACTCTCGTCCATCCGCTTCTCTTTCTCGAATCAAGAAAGTTCCCTTCGGTAGGTTGGACGACATAACCAGTCGTTCAGCTCTGTTCCTGGCTATCTTCCCGGCGTACCATCTGTAAATATAGGTGTTTCCTCTCTCTCTCTCTCTCTCTCTCTCTCTCTCTCTCTCTCTCTCTCTCTCTCTCTCTCTCTCTCTCTCACTCTCTCTCTCTCTCTTCCTCTCTCTCTCTCTCTCTCTCTCTCTCTCTCTCTCTCTCTCTCTCTCTCTCTCTCTCTCTCTCTCACTCTCTCTCTCTCTCTCTCTCTCTCACTCTCTCTCTCTCTCTTCCTCTCACTCTCTCACTCACTCTCTCTCTCACTCTCTCTCTTCTCTCTCTCTCTCTCTCTCTCTCTCTCTCTCTCTCTCTCTCTCTCTCTCTCACTCTCTCTCACTCTCTCTCTCTCACTCTCTCTCTCTCTATCCTTTCTCTCTCTCCAACTAGAAATTCACAAAAGTGATACCAAACGTATGAGCATAAAAACTGTCTAAAACGCTCCCGATACACTTTTCCGCGCGCGTCAAAAAATCGCCGCCGCTACACTGCCTCTTTGCCCTTTCGGCTGTTGATTGCGGCAAGAATTCGCCGCTCAGCGTCAAGTCGGTCGGGTGTGATTCGCAATCATAGTCCAGACAGTCGTAGAGATGAATCATTACTTTAGTGGCGACCATCGGACAATTTCTCTTCCTCTTTTTCATTCCAAAATATTCAACTCACTCTTCACTCTCGATAGTCTGTTGCCTGGCAACAAAATTCCTCGGCACGTATCCTGTCTGTCCTGTCCTTTGATGTCGCACGTACCACCAGTCACAATTACTGCAAGAACGTTGTGAAAATTATGATTTTTTGGAAACGTTAAAAACATCATGAATACTAGGTTTAGGTTGAGTTTGGGTCAGAAAAAAAAAACAACCTGAGCCTAAAAATAGGAGATTCGAATGTTCTCTTATTCAAGTTTAAAAAAAACGAGATGCAACTCACTAAAGGCCGAAAACGTTCAATTTTTAGTTTTCACATTTTGAAAAATAGAAAAAATCTCACGAATTGTCGAGAAGAACCATCATATCTCCTTTCTGGAATGACAAATCTCCATCAGCTCGCGAATCATAGCCATATAGAGCGATTAGGACTTCTGTAAGATAATGATTATTTCTAAGCCTTCGTCGCACTGGTCGTCCATTAGGTTCAATCATGCCCGTTTTGGCTCGTAAATGGTACCCGATACGGTATGCCTGGGTCCGGATATGGAAAGAAAATGTTTCATGTTTATTTCCTGACCAATATTAGATAAAAACAACATCTCTGGTGTTTTGAAAAAAAGTTGTACGTAATCTTGCCTGGTCTAGTTAGAGACCTGCCAATCGTGAATAAAACAATGGCAGGACCTAATTTCAAGGAAACCTGTTTTTTTAAACCCTTATAATGCAAAAGTAACAAGTGAGGATACTACACTTTCACCAAGACCTACATCAAAGTAACGAGAAGCTCTGTTATTACTCAAAAATAGGGAAAAACAGTATCGGAAAAAAAATTCTTATGCGTCTTTTTTGTTTTTCGACACACCTCTTATCAAACTTCTCGAAACAATCTGCGCCTATGATATGATAATCTACAAAGTCATAACCACTTATGGTTAGAGTTAAAATGATCAAGGTCAAAAGAAGGGCAATTTTCTCCGAAACTTCAAAGTTTTTCGTTAAAGTCGATTTAAAATTGGAAAAACCGTTAATTTAACGTTTAACGGATTCGTTAAATTCAAAAATTGTTAATTCAACGATCAATAATTCCGTTAAAATTTTGACAACAATAGTAGATTTTAAAAGATTGAGAAAAACACATTTTAACAAAATTTTCCGTTAAATTTGGAATATTTGCTGGTGTAACGATTAACTTACTTACTTCAGATACTTCAGAGATCCATTGTTCGCGTTGTCATGTGACGGCGTGGATCAGAAACTTCCAGGTTGAACGGTCCTTGAAGTTTCTGATCCACGCCGTCACATGACAACGCGAACAATGGATCTCTGAAGTATCTGAAGTAAGTAAGTCACAACTACCGAAAAATTTCTTAACCAGCCCTGGTTTGAACCACATAAGTTTTTTTTCCAAATTCAAAACAAACGTTCACTGCTTTGCGGTCTCTTGAGGAAGGATAGCATGGTGTACGAATGGTGTGAATAGGCGGGTGGTAGTGTACAACACCCAAAAAAAGCGAACTGTTACTCACCCTGCATCTGGCCACCTGGACCGGCCTGTCCGGAACCCATTCTATTCGCCGACATCGATGGGTCACCAAGCTGGCCGGCTAGTGCGACCTGTGGCTCGCCTGACGCGTTCACGTGGTAGACTGTCTGTTGTGGTGCATGAAAACGGTTCACGTCGATCCTGTGAGTCATCATTTCTATATTTCTCTATTTCTCTCCCTTATTTCTCGTTAATTTACCATTTTCTGTTTCAAAACTGGCCTGAAACACTGCGCTGTCGGTCAAAATCTTACTGTAACCGATATTTCTTTTCATTATTCATAAAACTTCTCTGGCAATTAAAAATCGACAAAATTCTTATCTATTCTGTCTAGTTCTCGTGAATATCAACGGAAAATTAGACCCATTCAAGTCGAAAAAAAATCTGGCCGGAATATTACCTAATCTGGAAAATGACTCAATTTTCGGCCAAAATTTCGTGTTTCAAAACATAATCATTCAACTCTTTTTACATGCAAATTCTGTCTGTAAAAATTGAATCTTTCATCTATTTTTTGCTACATATTTTGAAAATTGTTTTTAAAGTTTTTTATCTATTATTCAATTCAAATCATATAACAACCCAGAAATCAAAAATTACCTCTCTGAAGCTCCCAATTCGCTCCCAGTGGATCGACGCTCTTTTGAGAATAGGCAACCCATAACGACTTCTGAAGAAAAAAAAGTCTCTTGTAATTCCATTATTAAATTTTCCATTTTCATCACAAAAACCTCTTTTGATGTTACTCTTACCCTTAGAAACATGTAAAATGATTCATTTTTCTCGAGTTCATTCTACAATTGTCACCTTCTCAGTATTTTTGCGTTTTTTCATTATTAACCTCTCGTTCGATTGATTGGAGTTTTCCTTTATTTCGGTCGAATTTAGTCTAAAATATGACTAAATTTGTCAGACTACTGGTTGGAATTGATCTGAATATCCTGGTCGACCAACTAACACCAATGTTCTATAACTACTAACAATCATATTCAGTTCCTTTCTTTCTGGTTACCTTACAAACTTTTCCAACCGTACTTTTTGCAAAAATCGCACAACTGTCCTGACCGGAGCAGCTTTTTAAAAGGTTCTCCTACGGTTCCTACGCCCATTATCTGTGCTCCTATTGCTAATCGTCACAAAGATCATGAACTTCATTCTCGATGAGTAAAGTTATTATTACTAACGACCAACTTTCTATCACTCCTTCTCGACAAAAATTGCCAACCCACAAGCTTTAAAACCATGTTTCGCTTATACCAAAACGTTTGAAATTTAGTCATCATGAATTAAGTTATCATTAGAAGTAGGTTAAAAATCACCTCAATTATTTATAGAAATATTCTTCCTTCTGATTCACCTATTTCATTCGTCACTTGTGGAAGCGCTGAAATTTTCTATAATCAGTTATTCAGAATCAATTCCGATTATGAGTTCTGAGAGAAAAATCTGAAATATACTGGCATAAACTTCAGACGTTGCAGTGCTTCAAATGAAGATGAGCATGATTACAAAATTTATTTCTGATCTTGTACTGAAATAAATTATTATTATTATTATTATTATTACAATGAAAATCGTTACAAATATATGAAATTAAGTCGTATTCATTCTTTAAAACTAAATTTCACATCTAGAAGCGATAACTAAAGTCAAAACAAAAAACTCAAAATTATATCCCTATCCTCTATTTCAATGAAGATTGTTCACTTTTATTTTACAGACGGAAAAAATTACATGCAAAAATGTGTTTCATGAAAAGTGGGCGGGGCCGAAATTATTGTAACTTTCAAAAAAATTGGCCGAGGATCTTCTAATACGATTACATTTTCTCAACTCGTGATCTTATTCTAAAAAACGAACAACTTGAAAATCTTGTAAAACTTTTGAGAATAGTCGAAATAATGTTTTTAACCACCTACTTCATCTATTTTCTCAAAACAGTTAGATCTTACATCTTCCCAAACTTATTGTGATTTTAGTTTCTATGCTTTAAAAAAAAGAGAGAGCAGAGAATCGGAAAAAATAAATCCGTTACAAAAAAGTAGATCAAAAAATGAGTTACAGTACTTTTTTTGATATTTTCAAGAGAAAATGGACTGTTTAAAAGCTTGCATTTTATAAAAATCGATTGCCACTTCACATTTTGTGGTTCAAATTAACGTTTGGAAAAAAAGGAGAACAAGTTTGAAAGAAGCATTAATAAGGGTGAAAAAGGCGTGTAGAGTGTAGACTATTGTCTCGTTACGTCTAAAACCTCTTTTCTCTAGCTGTTTTGTTTGGTGCTTGGGAGTCGGATGGTGGCAACATGGTGTTTTCGGGGTCACCCCAAAATCAATGACATGCTAATCGCGACAGAATTCTGTCAGGGAAATTTAATTTCTATGTTCTTGAAAATAATAGGAAAGAAAGTTCAAAGACAACGATGGTCTAGGAAATCAAAAATCATGGTATAGAAATTCAAGATGGTTCACAAATTTAAGAGATTTGGTATAGGAATCCAAGAAAAATGGTCTAAAAGAGCAAATTCTAACAACTAAGAATGTGTCCTAGGAAATCAAGGAAGCAAGGAATTTAGAACCAATGGTCCGAAAATTCCCTAAATTGAAGCCCAACAAAAATGGTCTAGGAATCCAACAGACAAATTCTAGAAATTACAGATGCATGACCTAGGATTTCTAAGAACATGTCATAAGTATTCAATATAGAAACTAAGAAGGAAAGATCTAGAAATTCATATTGACTGTTCTAGGAATTACAGAAACATGACCTACGATTTCTAAAAGCATATCCTAAGTATTCAAGGTATAGGAATCAAAGTGGCACGGTCTAGACAATAATATTGATTGTTCTAAGAATTATAGAAACATGACCTAGGATTGATAAAAATATGTCCTAAGTATCCAAGGTATTGGAACCAAAGAATAAAGGTCTAGACATTCAGGAATTATAGAATCATGACCTAGGATTTCTAAAAACATGCTCTAAGTATTCAATAAGAATGGTATAGGATTCCTAGGGGCTGTCAATGGGCCCTTCTCCCGAGCAATTGAATAGATATATTGACAAAACACTCAAAAGCTTGTTACAACTGTTCCAGGTGGACGTGAGGTCACTCAACGTTCAGAACATTGTAATCAACCACCAAGAGGGTAGGGGGTGAGCAACCGTGGGAAAGAAAGGTTTATTAAAAAGGTGGGAGGGCTGATAAAAGTTCATGGTCATTTCCGTATGATTCATAATAGACAAAAATAGACAACGAGGCGCCTCCTGGGATGGTTCTACCGGTCTTCAAATTGGAACCGCTTTGTCGTATTTTCAGAATACTCAAAAAATACCAAATACGAAAAGTACTGTATGATATCGGAAATGTAGTAAAGCTCTTGTTTTGACAACTAGCGACCGCCCCGCCCACTTTTGGAACGACCAAAAGTGATACATTGTGGTTCCCGCATAGAGCAGTCCACGTTCTAACATTTCCCAACCCTTACTCACTGCTTTTGTCGAAGGGTACAAAGCAAAGAAAAAAGAAGGGAGTGAGAGAAAGAAGTTCGGCCTGAAAAAGTACAAATGACCGCAAAGCCATTGAGAGGAGGAGGTCACATCTTTCATCATGCAAACAAATGACCGCAAAGCCATTGAGAGGAGGAGGTCACATCTTTCATCATGCGAAGAAATGAGGGAATCAGAACCTTCAGAATCTTTTTCAGTACTAATACTATCACTGGTATATAGCCGGTACGTCGCAGTACTAAAGATTTTTATAATAATATAATTTATTCCGTAAAGCGGAGTGAAGGAGAATAAGAAAAAGAGAAAAGGAAAAACAAACTTGTTATAAATTATCCAAATATTATGTGTATAAAAAATAAAAATAAAAGGGATTGAAAAATGAGGAAGGGTATAAGGGGAGGAAGAGAAAGGATGTCGAGTATTTCTACCCTAGCTGGGGTAGAAATTGTTTTCAATTTATTATTTATCAAATGAACAAAAATAGTTAAACTTTAAATTGAAACATTCTCAAATATTAACACAATTTCAAACTTAACCATTTTCCTAAAAAGGAAAAAAAGTAGTTATAAGAATGTTAATTTTCTGTTTTCAAAACTCTTTTTTTTAATTTCAAAATATCATCCTAATTATTTGAAACTAAGCCACTTTTCCGTAATTTCATAACAACCCCTGTTACCAAAACAGAAATGTTAAAAAAAAGTCGATATGATTTTTTCTAATAATCACTTTTTTTTAAAAATGTCCTAATCTCGATCTGCAGACTGCAGATTGCAGAAGTAGATCAGGACATGATTGGAGAAACACCTTCCATGAAGATCTGAGTCTTCGAAACGGGGGTAAACTAGGAGAAAGTGAAGAATATTAGTCAAAACCGTTGAATATTTCCGCCCTTCCATGAAGATCTGAGTCTAGGAAACGGGGTAAACTAGGAATATTAGTCAAAATCGTTGAATCTTTCCGCCCTTCCATGAAGATCTGAGTCTAGGAAACGGGGTAAACTAGGAATATTAGTCAAAATCGTTGCATCTTTCCTCCCTTCCATGAAGATCTGAGTCTAGGAAACGGGGTAAACTAGGAGAAAGTGAAGAATATTAGTCAAAACCGTTGAATCTTTCCGCCCTTCCATGAAGATCTGAGTCTAGGAAACGGAGGTAAACTAGGAGAAAGTGAAGAATATTAGTCAAAACCGTTGAATCTTTCCGCCCTTCCATGAAGATCTGAGTCTAGGAAACGGGGTAAACTAGGAATATTAGTCAAAACCGTTGAATCTTTCCGCCCTTCCATGAACATCTGAGTCTAGGAAACGGGGTAAACTAGGAATATTAGTCAAAATCGTTGAATCTTTCCTCCCTTCCATGAAGATCTGAGTCTAGGAAACGGGGTAAACTGGGAGAAAGTGAAAAACATTAGTCGAAATCGTTGAATCTTTCCGCCCTTCCATGAAGATCTGAGTCTTCGAAACGGGGGTAAACTAGGAGAAAGTGAAGAATATTAGTCAAAACCGTTGAATCTTTCCGCCCTTCCATGAAGATCTGAGTCTTCGAAACGGGGGTAAACTAGGAGTAAGTGAAGAATATTAGTCAAAATCGTTGAATCTTTCCGCCCTTCCATGAAGATCTGAGTCTAGGAAACGGAGGTAAACTAGGATAAAATGAAGAATATTAGTCAAAATCGTTGAATCTTTCCGCGCACGCGGTCGCTACGCGGCTGTCAGGCTGGGATGTAATCATCATAATGTGTTATTGATATACATCTACATTCACTTTCTAGCCCCAGAAGGGGAAAAGTGGTCGCTGGATGATGGGGGGAAATGTTGGGGAAGGGAGTGATGGAGAGAGAGAAAGAGAGGAAGGGAAGAGGGGATGGAAGTATTCATTTGGGTCTACTAACCTACTTATCTGTCCCTAACACTCAAGGCATAACACTACAAAGTTTCAATCAAGTGGCTACGACTAAATACTGTTTTAGTATCAATAAAAGGCAAAATGTAAACCGCAGAGCGCAGAGCCGCAGAGCACATATCTTCCTCTACCTGTAATAAAGTCTGACCTCCGTAAATCGGTTACTTAGTTACCGTAGCAGTTTCGCTTTGAAATACAAGAACGTAAAAGTAATGCGCCTTTAATTCCAATGGACTGAAAGTAAGAATAATAAGTTGAATCCACAAAGATCTAACTGTTCGTTGTGAGAGTCCCGACTCCTACCGTACTCATTTTACAAAAATGCGACTAGCGCGTGTTTGAAATCGGTCGGACTTTTTGCTAGATATGTGTATCGTACTTCATCGTAAATTTTATAGAAAAAATTGAGTCGAAATTGAAAAATATGATAATCATCAGCAAAAGTCGCTCTGCGACTTTTGCCTCGATAAAACATACTTATAACGAAAAAGTCGTCTGAATCATGAATCATTTACATTTAAGCTTACAAAATGCAGATTTTTTTGTAATAACCTGGTTCAAACATTGGTCGAATCTTAGTTTCGTACCTAATTAATGCTTTGAACCTTACCTAATGCTGAACTTTAAGGTGTCCAAAACTATATGTCGCGATAAATGATAAGTGATTCAGATGTTTCGTTATGAATATAAAACAGTTACATTCAATATTTTTTCTACCTTTTTCATCCCAGAGTAACAAATCGTAACATAAGAGTGTTCGAAGTAAACCTGATCTTAGGAACAATCTGACAACGTTTATAAAGATGAACAAACGAGGAAAATAGGTTTTTTAAAACAAAAGTTGGAAGTTCAAAAAAGTCGAAAAAAATACAGAAATAATGTATATCCGCTCATTCTCAAATGACTGATTGAACAAGGATTTTAATTTCTTTTTCAAATTCGTAAAACTTACCAAATTCATAACACTAACATGAAATTTTTAACGGAATTCGGAAGTTAAAAAAGGAAGTCGGACGTCGGAAACTCTGGTTGAAAGGGCTACTTCCTCCACCAGAGTAAAATCAATTTTGTGAAAAATGAGCACTACCCTTGTTCTAGGTAAGAAACGAGTCTAATTACAAAAAAAGAACCTAGAGAGACTCCGAATATCCGGAAAAACGAAGAGGCGAGCTGCTTTCGGCAGCCAGGAGGACCTATATCGGTTAGGTAAACACAGACCAACGACGGGGAGGGGGGGGGGGAGGTGCACTGTCCAAGAGTGACCAGTGAGAGAGAGAGAGAGAGAGAGAGAGAGAGAAAAGCCGAAGGCTACCATGCGTCTCGTTTCTGTTTGTCTATCAAGTCGATTCAAGAGCTGTTCAGTCAAAGAACACCGATTATTCGAAGTTTTGGTATTTGCAGACTACTACTTTATTTACAATAGGGTCATGGATCAGCTGTTCTATGGGTACAGTCATTTTCAATGACGTCATCTCATTTTGGCAACAACGCTAATGTCAATGTGCGTCCGAAATATGGTCTCACAATGGAGACACGTGCCTGCCACAATCATGCCACGTTCTAGGCACATCCAACACTACACACTGCGACAAACGCAGTTGAAAAGTGCAAGCAAAGAAAATCGATATAGTAGATCAAATTTCAGTTACTGTAGTTCACAAATTTTTTTCCTGTTTTCGTTCATCCCATATTCACAAATCGTAACGTAAAAATGTTTGAAGTTGGTAAAACCATCGTTGGGAACACTCCGCAACGATCAATATGTCTAGTGAAACATTTTTTAAAGTAAAAACACTTTCGAAAATGAAAGCGGAGGTCGGCAACGCGGTTGCGAAGCGGTTTTATTGTCTTATGCTTTTGCCGAGGTGTGCGCTGTTAGGGAAATATGTCTGGTGTCTTAAAATATATACAATTAAATGTTTGTAGTAGGCCGAACCCCATCGGAACTTTTACTGTTACCAATTGTGAAACTAATCTCACTTTTTCCATGACCGTCTCAGCTAGAACAGAAATAGGAAAGAGGGGATAATGGGATCGCTATGTTATCCAATTAACGACCCGCTCTCAACATCAGAATGATTCTGTCTGTGGGAAAGTCAGTGAGAAGGAGGAGATTCTAGTGTTCGAGATGAGTTTTTTCTCGGCTTCCGGTAAATTGTAGACGCAAAGCAACCGGAGTGCGCACACCTCGGCAGAGGCATAAGACAATAAAACCGCTTCGCAACCGCGTTGCCGACCTCCGCATTCATTTTCGAAAGAATTTGTACTTTATTAAATGTTTCATTTGACATATCGAACGTTGCGGAACATTGCGTACCAGCACAAGTGGATGAAACCGCTCGGCAACCGCTTTGCAACCCCCTCTGCGGAGCGCGCTTACTTCATTATTTTACTTTTGAATATTTTTGCTAATGTTTTAACCTATTTTACTCGTTTTCTCATCTCTATAAACGTTGCGGATAGTTCCCAAGGTGAGTTATATTTACTTCAAACACTTTTCCGTTACGACTTAGGACTCTGGGACAAAAAAGGCAGGAAAAAATGAACATTTCGAACTACAGTAACTGAAATGCCACGAAAATTCAAAAATTCATAAAACAAAAATGAAATTTCTTAGCGAAAGTCGGAAGGTGAAACTTTTTCACATGAAATTGAAGCGGGGGAAACACCAAGGCATGGTGTCTACTACACCATGCATTGGTGTCCATGTGCAATGATGTGCTCTTCCAAAATGAATGTCGCGAGAGTCTGATCAACCAAAGGGGAACGGACATGGTGGTGTGGTGAGCGTGCCACACACACTCTCTCTCCCCCTCTCTAATTGACCACTTGAAACGTATACAGCCCGGCCGATTGCAGAGAGAGGCAGACGGGCAAAGGACGTTCAATCTTGGGAACTACTCAGGAAAATGGACATTCATACTCAAAATTGCAAATTCGAGAGAATTATGAGAGGAATAATACCGCCCGTTACTCTCAGGCAATCAGAAGTACACAAAAAATCCGTAAATCGGCCATTTCTTACGTATCTTCTCCTTAAATCTCGAAAGAGAGGCAAATGCTAGAGTTAGGGCGAAGATATGGAAGTTTTGAAGCGCGATGAAATTTAGTACGTATATCTTGTAATATCTCGTCATTTCCAACCAGCGGCGGGTCCGCGACTGATTGAGGTTGGATTCAGTCAAATTGGGAATGAACTAGGAGAAACGATAGTATCTGTTCTTATCGTATTAACTCCCACTGTGACTGGAAAGACTAATTTTGCAAAAATGAGATGGAAGAGGGCAGGAACCGAACTTGTGACGTCATGTCGCAAAATTTTTGTATAAATTCCGAGATACTGGAATCACATTCAACAGATCAGAACAATTCATAGATCAAACAAAAATACTTGCCACTCGATAGCCGCTATCGAGTGGCAGGAATTTCGTCTGAATTATGAATTGCTCTGATCTGTTGAATGTGAATCCAGTATCTCGGAATTTATACGAAAATTTTGACGTCATAAGTTCGGTTCCTTCCCTTTTCCAACCAATTTTCGCAAAAAATAGTCTTACCAGTCACCGTGGAAGTTAATACGATAAGAACAGATACTATCGTTTCCCTAGTTCATTCTCGAATTGACCGAGTTCAACCTCAATCAGTCGCGGACCCGCCACTGGTTGGAAATGGCTAGATGTCTCAAGATATAGCATGATACTTACTAAATTTCATAGCCAGACGAAAATTCCATATCTTTGCCCTGACAGTAATCAAACTTCTGTTCAACTACAGTTAACAAAATTTTGATCTACCCAACAACAGTAATCAACATTATGGTCTTTCACAGAAACTGACTTCATAAAAGATTGAAAACTGACCCATGTCTTTGATTTCTCAAACAAAATGTTCAAACTAACTGTTCTGATCAAAATAGATCCAAACTGAATTGCGAAAATGTCAGACACATCTTGAGAGATAAAATGAGAAAAATGAAATGCAAGGTGGCGTTAAAAAACACGCTTTCAGTTCAACTTTTTTTAGTCAAAACTTTGTCTAATATTCCTCACTTTTCCCTGTTTGAAATCTAGCGTCATGTCCTAATCTCGACCTGCAGTCTGCAGTAAATAACCTTAGGTAAGGTTGGAATACAACTTTTATCAAGATCTAGGTCTTGGAAACGTGATGAACTGGGAAAAAAGTGAGGGTGAATATTAGACGAAATCGTTGGATCCAAGTTCTTTCAGAAAAAACTACGGTCACCTACTCAGATCCAATATTTATGGGGGCACTTTTTCGACGTGAAAACAACGGGTCGCAACAATAGAGGTCTACTAGTACTAGTGCGCTCCGTCCCAGGCAGCCAAGCGTGAGCTCATAACAAAGTTTGGCGTTGAGAAGATTCTATTCATGTTTATAATTGCAAGTGTTGGGAAACTGAGTGTTCGTGGTTTTGAGTTAAATGATAGAGAAGACCACATTTCTCACTGCAGGTGGTCTTGGCTATCATCAACTTTATTGACCACTTTTCCATTTATGAATATTTTATTGAGAGAGGACTAAAAGAAAGTTGAGAACCAGCAACGATTGAACTAGAGTAAAGAAAAGTGCTTCGAATAAATCACGCATTTTATTACCTCGTTTTTCGGGTCGATCGGTACAATTGAACGCCTCAAAGGCAATGAAGTGAAAAGAACAAACATTAAACAAGACAAGAACCAGCACTCGTTAAAATTCTGAAAGTAACGTACCGAACGCTAGTAAAAAATATATTTTACACTCGAACTGAATTCTAAAAATGAATACAATTTGAATAAGAACTGAGTTACAGAACGAATAATGAAAAATTTGAAATTAAAAAATATTTTTTGCTCGTACGATAATGCGCTCAAAGTGCATACGCAACAAAATACTCCATTTTCTACCTACCGTATTTTCTACCTACCATTTTCTACCTACCGTATCAAAATACTCCATTTTCTACCTACCGTACGCAACAAAATACTCCATTTTCTACCTACCGTATTTTTTCGAAGTCTTCCAATCTTTATTAAAACAATAGTTTCATCAAGAGTAAACGTTTTACGTCAAAATGAATTATACTGAAACCGGGACTGCTATCAAACACATTAAATAATAAGAAATTAAGAGAATCGGAAAATATTTCAAGCTTTCGGACGCACGTCGCGGTCGTCAAAAAGATGCAATCCCTTGGCAGATGGCCTAGGCAGAGAAGATTATGAAACAAACTGAACGGGCGGCGGGAGTTGGCGAAAAAGGAAAGAGAGAGAGAGAGAGAGAGAGAGAGAGAGAGAGAGAGAGAGATGAAATTGAACGAGTGACCATATTAGATGGACCTCACCACACGGAGAACACGCGCCGTCAGAATTAGTGAAGTTCTTCCTGCTGCGCGCGAGGTTTTTTCATGAAGAAAACATTCACGCAGAGCCTTACTCCAAAAATTTTGGCGGACCGTAAATGGGCGACAGATGGACCGGTGGCGGGGAGAGTGCCTTGCGTGTCAAAATTGGACCGGCATTGGATCGTAAATGGGTGACAGATGGACCGGGCAACACATGGACCGGGCGACACATGGATCGGGCGACAGATGGATCGGGCGACACATGGACTGCGGATGGGCGATAGATGGACT
>OZ022254.1:1536201-1538701 GCA_963978915.1 Caenorhabditis parvicauda
GTGATTTACATAGTTTGACCTCTCTGAGAATAGAAAATAGACAAAATCCAGATAGAGATAGCGACAAAAAGACCCCTCTCTCTCTCTCTCTCTCTCTCTCTCTCTCTCTCTCTCTCTCTCTCTCTCTCTCTCCTCTCTTTCTCTCTCTCTCTCTCTCTCTCTCTCTCTCTCTCTCTCTCTCTCTCTCTCTCTCTCCCTCTCTCTTTCTCTCTCTCTCTCTCTCTCTCTCTCTCTCTCTCTCTCTCTCTCTCTCTCTCTCTATCTCTCATTACCTGTCAAACAACGATAACCCTTCGGCCCAATTGACAAAATTCCAAAGAGAACAGTCACAGTCCATCGGGTTGTTGGCAACGTCGAGTTCCTGAATCAATTTCATTAGTGAGCTTCATAAAAAAGAGCAAAGAAGTAGGCTCTGGTCCGGTTGCAGATACTGCCATTGGACGTGAGTCTCGCGCCTAACATAGCTCTTGACCACTAGGGGACCGAACACACATTTTTATCAAATCAGTGCAAAGTTGACGTATGAATACCATCCCAAATCGATAGATGTCCACTTTTCTTCCTAATTTACATTTTCCTAATAAAAACCTTAGAGGCCGGTCAGGATTCACAATTTTAGTGTGTCCTGGTGGCAATTACATGTGGGGAGTTTTGATTTCTGTACATTTTTTATCCCTAGGCTTTTAAGTCATCTAAATCACAAGCTGTTTGTTTGCAAAAAGCTAGAATGACTATCTCATCCAGCAAAAACCGAGATCGGCCATCTGGCGCATCCAGTTTTATCTACGTCAATTAGTATCATGCTGCGTTTCGGCTTTTCAATACTCAAAAAATCTCTATCTTCATGGTTACTGTATCGGTTTGATTACTGTATTGGACCACAATCTCCTGGGTTACTGTATCGGTTTGATTACTGTATGGGATCACGATCTCCAAGATTACTGTATCGCTTCGATTACTGTATTGGACCACAATCTCCTGGGTTACTGTATCGGGTTGATTACTGTATTGGACCACAATCTCCTGGGTTACTGTATCGGTTTGATTACTGTTTTGGATCACGATCTCCAGGATTACTGTATCGGTTCGATTACTGTATTGGACCACAATCTCCTGGGTTACTGTATCGGGTTGATTACTGTATTGGACCACAATCTCCTGGGTTACTGTATCGGTTTGATTACTGTTTTGGATCACGATCTCCAGGATTACTGTATCGGTTCGATTACTGTATTGGATCACAATCTCCAGGATTACTGTATCGCTTCGATTACTGTATTGGACCACAATCTCAAGGATTACTGTATCGGTTCGATTACTGTATTGGATCACGATCTCCAGGGTTACTGTATCGGTTCGATTACTGTATTGGATCACGATCTCCAGGGTTACTGTATCGGTTCGATTACTGTATTGGGTCACAATCTCCTGGGTTACTGTATCGGTTTGATTACTGTATGGGATCACGATCTCCTGGGTTACTGTATCGGGTTGATTACTGTATTGGACCACAATCTCCTGGGTTACTGTATCGGTTCGATTACTGTATTGGAACATTTGGTGGCTTCAAATTTTTTCTGCCTTAGCAAAAAATGTTCCCAAGACTCGGACCTTCACAAAAGTTGTTTTCCCAACCTTACCCAAGCTTATAGGTAAATTATCATTGGCTGCAGATTACAGATCGGAATCAAGACATGGCGTGGGCTCTCGAACAATGAAGAATACTATCCGCTAATTGGTGAAAACCGCTAGAAGTCGGCTCAAGTTTGCTGGTATCGCTTCAGACTAAAAAGTGAATATTTTTCTCGTCAACTACAAACTACATTTTTCTTGCGGATTAAAAAAAATGACGATAAATGTCTCGACTACAAAGTACTCAAATTTGGAAACTCTGAAGGTGAACCTACAGAAGTTATGAGCTGATTTTGACTACAACTACCTGCGTTCTGGCAACACCCCGTATCCGATGAGTTTTTACGCTGTCATCGGAGTCAGAAGCAGATGAATTGTAAGTCATAGAACAAACTTTGTTCCCATATTTTTGATAGTCATAATGTGAAAACTTGAAGACATTTAATGAATTCTGCGCCACGTGGCAGCGGTTTTACAACTGACCAATACGCACACTGTAGTCAATTAAAAAAATCGTCGCATTTCGTTCTCAAGTACTACTGCGTGGTAGTGAAAAGTACTGAGCTTTTGTAAATTCAATGAGCCTATATGACGCACGTTTTCTACAGTGAAGAATAGACGAAATCGTCGTTTCACCACTTCTCAACCCCCCTTCACACCAAAAGAATAGTATTTGTTTTCGGCCTTGGTTAAGTGCGCGAAGGGGGTCAAATGTCACAATGCACACGAGCCGGCTTGATTAGTCGTCGACAGCATCATTGAATTGGACCTTACTGGTCTAATTAAGCTTTTATTAGACCGGTGAGTGACAAGGGTTGTGCTGTGGGTGTTCTAGTTTACCATATGGTAGGTCAAATTTTGTGGAAAA